>CM040431.1:28864618-29445521 GCA_022702705.1 Papilionanthe hookeriana x Papilionanthe teres
TTTATCTTAATTTGATTATTAAATCATTTAATGTTTTAAGTTTTAATTTAATTAAGGATTATTTCCCTTTTTAATTATTAATTTCAATCATTATTTTAGAATTGATTGAGGATTAATTATCATTGAATTAATTCAATTAGGGACTTTAAATTAAAGAATTGGTATCTTCTTAAGTCACATCCCTAACCTTAATAATCCAATTTTTAATTTATTCTTCTAAAATTCAAATCACTTAATTAATTAAGGTTTACTTTAAATATTTTTAAGATGATTAATAGGTTTCTTCCTCTTAGTTACTGAAGTTTCAATCTCCCAAGAGAAAATTAAGACCAAATATTCTACCCTCCCTTTGATTAGACCTAAATATTAATTAGGGTTAAAAATCTTTTAATCACATTTATGCCCCTTCAGGCTTGTTTATTTCATAACTCATCAGATTAAGCTCAAATGAACTCAAAATTTTTATGTCACTTCACTCATATGTCAACTAAGACATTAGAGGAGAAAATGTGATTTTTCTGAATTTAATTTAATTTATATATTTATTTTTGTGGGAAAATGAGGATTTTTAATGAAAATTCAACAACATGACCAAGGTTAGGTTCCTATTCTTAGGAAAATTATGGGATGTTTCTACTGACCAGAGGACCACTTGGACCAATTTTGGTGATTTTTTGAATTATATTTTATTTATTATAATTACTTTGACTTTTGGAGTGTTAATTAATTATAAAATAAAATTAATGTTGAAAAATGTATTTTATATTTTTCTTTAGTCCCTCTAACCTCAAGGAATTCAGAGAAACAAATTTTATATTTTTCTTATTTTTCTTTGATTTATTAGAATTAATTTGGTGAAAAGGTTGAAAAATCCATTTTTTTAATACTAAAAATTATTTTATGCCTTTAAAATTCAATATCTTTACCTAGAGACTTGGGAAAAATATTTGGTTTTTTCCTAAGTGATTAGTAGGAAAAATATGACTTTTTTATGCTTTTTAATATTTTTGTGATTTTTATTATTTTTTAATTATTAAAATATTAAAAATATGATTAAAAATGAAAATTTTTAGAAAATTCCAATTTTAATTTTTTTTTACTCCTCTAATATTAGAGAGCCCTCAAAATCATTTTAGTGAATTTTTGAAGTGTATTTTAGGTTTTATGAATTTTTTAATTTTAAAAGTGGCCATACAACTTAAATAATTCATTTAATGGGTTAAATTATTTCCAATTGACTTCAAATTTTTATGTGAGGTTCTATGCATCCTAAGTGACAGTGGAGAATTGTTTTCAAGTGGTTTTGATGTGTGGTTAATCCTAATTAATTAAAATTCAGTTTTGGGTGTTGGGGTCAATTAGGGTTATTCTTAAGGAATTAAACCAAACCATAATTTTTCTTTGGTCCTCTGGTCCTAAGATACCTCCCTAAATTTTCCTAGAATTTTCTAAGAAACATGCTAATTACTGGAATCTGGATGTGCATTGGAGGTGTGATATCTCCCATGTAGCTCACAGCTCGTAAGGCCGAAGGCTCTCTAACTCTGGATCTGGCTGAAAGTGGAAAGGCATTTTTCTGTCATCCATCCTTCTGAAAGTGACGGAGATTCGTTCAACAGGCACGCCTGGAATGCAATGTTTTGCTACATCCGCTCCATTCCTTTTAACACCAAGACGGAACCTACCGGTAGTGGTATCTCCACCAGCCCTCGGAATTCTCCGGGGCCTGCAATCCGGAGGTCAGATCCGAACATGATGTTACACTGGTTGACGAAAGACACTGTGTAGAAAGGTCCGACGAAGTCATGATGGTCTATGTGTGGAGGTATGCGGTCGCCCTCCTTGTAGATATTAATGATGCGAGTGTTGGGTATGCGATCTGCGGGCGATACCCTCCATGTCACCATCCTCTTTACCATTCTCTTAATAATTCTTGGCATCGGATCCACCTCACTGCGACGGAGTATCCCTGGTGGATTTCCATTTATGTCTACCGCAAAGTTGTAGCAACACCCGCATTGAATCATAACTTTTCCTTTTCCTGACATCCATCTTCGGGGTTCTGAATAGGTATTTTCCCTTAGGCGGCCAGCTCGACCCATTTTCTGAAGTTCAACGATGCAGTCTACAATTTGCTGCTGTTCACAATCTAAGAACACATTTGTATGCAGCTCAAGGCCTTCCAAGATATTAATCCTCTTGCCTCGTATTCTTTCGAAGTATTCGAAGGTTTTCTTTTCAACTTGCTGCTGTCTCTCCAGCTCGTATTCCAGAATAATCTGCAATTGGCGGGGTCTGGTAACATACTGTGGGATGTATGGTTCAATCTCAGCACACTCTCCTGCATGTCTTGGCTCCTCGGGGATCGTCTCTGTCGGGACATCCTCTGGGGTTGCTTTCGCAACAAGACTCCTCAAAACTGGTACATCTACATGGCGTCGTGGTGTCGATTCTGTTTCCGTTCTTCTTAGGATTTTTTTTATCTTTTCTGTTGTTCTTGGAGTTGGTCTCCTCTTTTCTGGTTCCTAACGAACTGGCTTCTTAAAAGTGCTTGCACTGACAGTAGCAGCTGTCTCTTCACGTTGATCCGCTGCTAGCTTGGTTAGCATCTTACGAATGCGACGGTTCTTGTTTCTTCGCTAGGTTGGAGTGAGAGTAGCTCTCCTTACCTCTTGAATTTCTGTGGACATTGCGCTGACAAGCCTGCCCTCTGCTGTAGCAACCAGAGACTTAACTTTCTTGTCCTCTCCCATTGCATGAGCAGTGCTTGCTTTTCTTTTCTTCTTGGTGGACTGCTAACTTGGGCCACCCAATTTCATTACTGTCTCGCTGTGGAATTCTTCCCGATCAATCAGGGTCCAATCATTTTCTTCGTACTGTAGCCCGGCTGGTGTGAAATCAGAGTCAATTTCAATCACGGCTCCATCCTTCATCCTCTTTTCATCGAGTGCTAGACTCACGCCATTCTTAAAGTTCAGAACCAACCGCCCGCTTGACATTTCCCTGCGAAAACAAGGAAAGGATCAAGGGCTGTACTAAAAACAAGAATAATAAGAAAATTTATTTATTAATGAAGAGCTTTTATTTGTTTCTTTCAAATTTAAATAGGAGTAGGAAAAGATGAAGAAAGATTAGGAGTGAGTTGATTTAAAAGGAGGAATCAAAATTTCATTATTATGATTTCACATGTTTTCTTTTTATAACACATGTTTTTGTTAATGATTTTTATCATCCATTTTTATGTTTTTGGGTTCGGACCCAGTTACAAGTGATTACTGTGCCCGTGCTTCTAGGAATGGGAATTCATTCTTCGAAACATCAGGTAGCATAATACTTCTTTAGATATCGTCCATTAATTGGAAGCATAGATCGTTCTCCGTGGCAATTCACAAGCTGGTAGGAACCTCCTGAGTAGACTGTCTAGACTACGAATGGCCCTTTCCAAGTCGGTTCAAATTTACCTCCTATCTTGCGGTGCGCATGAATAGGCCTCTTGAGAATTAAAACCAAGTCACCGACTTTGAACGTCCTTGGGCGGACCAGTTTATCATGGGCCTGGATCATCTTAGCTTGATACAGTTCCAAATTTTGCTGCGCTGAAAGTCATTTCCCTTCCAAGCTTTCCAATTATTCTAGTCGTAGTTTGGCATTTTCTTCTGTAGTAATCTTGTTCGCAACTACAATTCTGAGAGATGGAAGATGCACCTCTAAGGGTAAGACGGCCTCAGACCCGTACACCAAAGCGTAAGGTGTAGACCGAGTAGGAGTTCTGAAAGTCGTCCTGTATGCCCATAAGGCTTCTAATAACTTCTCGTGCCAATTTCTTTTATTTTCGTCCAAAGTTTTCTTCAGGATTTGGACAAGAGTTTTATTAAAAGTCTCGGCCAAGCCGTTCACTCTTGGGTAGTAGATCGTTGAATAGCGCCAGTCGATCCCGTGCCTTCTGACAAAATTGTTGATCTTCGTTCTTCTGAATGCAGACCCGTTATCTGAGATAATTCTGCGCGGTACCCCAAAACGGTAGACGATTTAATTCTTGAAGAACTGTAGCACGTGATGTGCTTTCACTTCTCTGAGCGGTACTGCTTCTGCCCACTTGGAAAAGTAATCTGTAGCTGCAAGAATGAAGCGATGTCCTCTTGAAAAAGGCGGTTCTATCGGACCCACGATATTTATTCCCCAACATTCAAATGGCCACGACGCGATTGTCGGATGTAGCACATTTGGAGGTTGATGTAGAACCACTCCATGCACTTGGCACTGCTGACAACTCTTAGCAACTTTCATACAATCGATCATCATCAAGGGCCAGTAGTACCTTAGCCTTTTAATCTTCATTTTCATCTTCGGACCTGACTGATGAGTGCCACAAAGCCCTGAATGCACTTCTTTAACAATTTCACGAGCTTCGGACCCGCTCAGACACCTTAGCCGCATCTGATTGAAAGACCTTCTATATAACGTATTGTTTATTAATGAGTAAGACAGAGTTCTTTTCTTGATTTGATGGGTTAATGACTTATCGTCTAGTATGTTTCATGTTTGCAAGTAGTCTATTAATGGCTGCCACCAATCTTCTGTATTTTCTGCTACTGTCGCAACTGTTTCTTCTTCTTCTTCTTCTTCTGATTGGTGTATTGTATCCATGTCGAGTTGTGATAGGACCTGTCGTCCCTGAACTAACATTTTAACTGACTCATCCTGTAAGCAAGCAAATTACTTTGCAAGGCGGGCTAACGCATCTGCGAGAGCATTTTATGTTCTGGGAATCTTGTAGATCGTTACATTCAAAATTTGCTCTAACAATTTCATGGCGTACTGGAAGTACTGCTCAAACCTTGGTTTTAAAATTCTGAACTGTCCGGCGACCTGTTGAATGATCAACCGGGAATCCCCGTAAATGTTGATGTCTGTTATCCCCATCTGAATGGTTAATTTCAGTCCGGTTATAAGGGCTTCATATTCTGCTTCGTTGTTCGTACACAATTCTGTTAAGTTGTAGGAGTATCTTAACATCCCCGGCTCTGGTGTTATGAAGATCAGTCTGATCCCTGCCTTACCGGGCACTATCGTTTGCAATTCTTTGTCTTTCTGTGCTGAGGATGCTCCATCGAAGTACAATTCCCAAAGTTGATCATCGGGATTTTCTAGGCTCATTATCTGCTCGTCTGGCAAGTCATCGTTGAGAGGTGATTCTGCCGGTAAAGGGTGTCTTTGCGAGGAAGTCTGCTAGGACTTGTCCCTTTACAGCACGAAGCGGCACGAAAGTTATATCAAATTGCAATAGTATCATCGACCACCTGGCAAGTCTGCCGGAAAGCGTTGGTCGGGTCATCAAATATTGCAACGGATTAAACTTCAAAATAAGGTTGACCTTATGAGAAAGCATGTAATTCCTGAGGTTTTGAGCAGCGAAGATCAGGGCCAAAAAATGCTTCTCAATAAGGGGATACTTTACTTCCGTCAGAATTAAATGACAACTTAAGTAGTAGAGAGCATTTTCTTTTCCCTCGTCGTTGACCTGGGCTAGCAGGGCTCCGAGAGAGTGGTCTAAAGCCGCGGTATAAAGTATCAACGGTCTACCTGAGACTGGGGCTGCTAAGACAGGAGGTGTCATTAAATATTGTTTGATGTTATCGAAGGCATGTTGACATTTGGAGCCCTAAGTAAACTTGGCATCCTTCTTAACCAAAGCAGAAAAAGGCTGACATCTTCCTGACAAATTCGAGATAAAGCGTCGAAGATATGTCAATTTTCCTTGAAAGGATCGTAATTGCTTCAAGGTTTTGGGAGGTGGCATTTCTAAGATAGCTTTAATCTTTTCCGGATCGATTTCAATTACACGATGTCGGACAACAAATCCTAAGAATTTCCCGGAGGTGACGCCGAAGGCGCATTTCAAGGGATTCATCTTAAGGTTATATTGTCTTAATCGCTCGAAAACAATTCTCAAATCATAGAGGTGATCTTCTTTCAGTTTACTTTTAATGACCACATCATCCACGTAGCACTCGACTTGGTTGTGAATGAGATCATCAAAAATCCTCGTCATTGCTCTTTGGTAAGTTGCTCCTGCGTTCTTTAATCCAAAAGGCATTATTGTGTAGCAGTATATTCCGATTGGCGTTCTGAAGGCTGTGAGCTTTTCATCTTCTGGTGCCATCTTTATCTGGTTGTATCCTGATGATCCATCCATGAAAGAGAAGATTTCATGTGTCGAAGGGATGTTGATCATCAGTTCTGGAATTGGTAGAGGAAATTCATCCTTTGGACATGCCTTGTTCAAATCTCTGAAATCTACACAGATTCTGATCTGTCCATTCTTCTTTCTGACTGGACCACATTGGCTAACCAAGTCGAGTATTGCTCTTCACGGACGAATTTAGCGTCTATTAGCTTCTTAACTTCAGCTATAACTTAATGTTCAATCTCTAGACACATTCTTCTGTGAGCTTGTCTGACTGGAACGGCAGTGTGATCCACTCCTAGTTTGTGAACTGCGACTTCTGGAGCTAATCCTGGCATTTCATCATAACTCCAAGCAAAACAGTCTTTAAATTCCATTAGTAGCTTGACCATGTTTTCGGAGTCTTCTTTATCGAGTAAGGAGCTAACAAAGGTCGGCCTAGGTTCTTCGCTAGCACCTAAGTTAACTTCCATTAACTCGTCTATTGTAGATTTAATTTCTTCCTCGAATTCTGGTGGAGCATCTCCAATTGGTAGATCTTCAAGATTATCTGAAGTTTCCAAGCAGTCTTCATCATGCTCGCAAGTGACAACCAAGCAAAATCCAGTATCATCAGTCGATCCTACTGTGTCGAATCCAAGACGATGTTTTGAATTGGGAGGACGACTGGCATTGTTCCATAATTTTTCAAAGTGTTTTGATCGACCTTTTGTCCATTGTTTAGGTAAGACACCTCGTTGAATTAAATTTTGAACACAGGGAGAATACCACTCAAAAGGCAATTCCATTAATTCAGATGAAGCAGTATCTTCAAATTGTACATCATTTTTAATTTTGGAAGAAGAAGCACCACGGTAGAATTTGATTGGCTTGGTAACACCACAATGCACTTCCTTGACCACCATACCCTCGAACTTCCTTGACCAGCATACCCTCGATCTTATTAGAATGGATCGGGGTCAGGGTCATAGTATGTACATAATGGTTAATCTTTTCGTACATTGATTTATATTCTTCATTCTTTTCATCTTCGAGAGAGATTTTGAACTGGGGTTTCTTTTGATTTATTGTCGCTGCTTCTTTCTTGATTTCTTCTTCTTCGAAATTGTTTTCCCAATCAACATCGATGACCGGTTTCTTCTGTTCAACTGTTTCATCGTTTCTTCCCCGACCTCGTCCCCGGCCTCGATCTCAGCTGCGAGTTCTGGAGAAACCGTCACCATCTCGCCGTAAGGGAGTGGTGAGTAACTGCTGAACTAGAATTTCAGGTTCTTCATCGTCTCAAACTTCTTTTGCTTCATTTGGTACGGTATTTCTGGAGAAGACAGTTTTCTTCGGAGGCGCGTAATAGGCTGTATCTCTCGTGAATTCAGATTTCATGCATGGAGAATGGTTGCAAATCACCTTTGATACACTGTTCTCCTCCTTCGTAATACTTTATGCATTGGTGCAGAGACGACGGTACCATCCGGTTCTCATGGATCCACGGCCGACCCAGTAGAGCGTTGAATGATGTCTCAGAATCAATTATATGGAATTTTGTGGTTGTCTTTGCTAAGTCACTGGTCTTCATCAATAGTGTAATCGATCCCAGAGCTCTTTCTCCTTTTTGATTAAAGCCTCTTAATAACATCTTGTCTGCTTCGAGGTCGTGAGCATCAATTTCCAAATATGCTAACGTTCGATGATTCATTATGTTGATTAATGCTCCTGGATCAACCAACACCCTGGAGAGCGTAAATTTTCCGAAAGTGACCGATATGTACAACGGTCGATTGTGATCAGCTGTTCCAAGTAGTAAATCATTGTCCGTGAAGGTAACACCTTGTTGTTCTTTTATCAAGCAAACCTTGTCTAAGGAATTACCGGCCATTTGAGCTAAGCAAATTTCTGGGTCAAGTAAGGCCTTGATCAGAGTTTCCCTCATCTCCTTCGACAGAATTAGAGCGTCGTATATGCTCAGTTTAGCTGGTAGCTTCCTAAGTTGGGCTAGCACGTTATAATCCACTTTATTACCAGGTTCTTCAGTCTCTTCCCGAATGGGCAATTCTTCCACTGAGGTTGGCTCTTCTTGAGAAACCACCTGATTTCCTTTATCCTTTGGACCCATTCTCGAGGGTAGAACTTTTCCGCTTCTTAGATTGACTTCAGTTATTTCTTCTGCATCTGGTGTTGAATCTGCCTGTGTCTCCCCTTGAATCAGAACGACTGGCTTTTCTGGAGTTGCTTCGGAATCTGATAACTCCAATTCTATCGTGATTGGAGTTCCTTGGAATTCACAAATGGACTCGTTGCTTGTCGAGCTTTCGTATGCATCCTTGTGAACGTCTTCTCCTTCGTTGTGGTCATCGAGGTTTAGTATAATTTGAGAATCATTAATTATATCGGAATCGAGATCCGGATTAGATTGGTTGTCGTTAGTTACGTAATCGTTAGAAACAGTCAAAACGTAGCCAACACCCAAACTCTTATCATTATAAGATCCCGTCGGGGCGAGCAAATAATCATACAGAGTCAGAGGTTCAAGGGATTTCTCCCCAGAATCGGAAACAACCATCCTAGGATAAGCAGCCCCTAGTCTACTGACCCACTTTTAATATGTTTGCAAATTATGTTTATAGCAACGGCACCAAAAACTTGATCCCGCTTTAAATATAGATATATGATTTAATGTATAATGTGGATTCTACGCAAGTATACGTATCGTATCAAGTAATACAGGGCTCTAGTGGAGTCCTGGTTATCGATCCCACAGGGAAGTTTTTAACAGATTTGTTATCAGTTAAATTTAAAAGAATTACTTACTAATAAAGTGAACGGAAATTCAAAGTAACTATAATAAACTAAAGTAAACTAATGCTTGAAATAAGTTGATTTAAATAATTTAGAAAAATTATCATTCTCCTTGTTTTTAGAAAATTAAGTGAATGATGAATTTAAATAGGATTTTAATTGTATTGTGACAAATAGGAGCATTCCAATTCTTTACCCTTTGGTCCAGGTGCAAAGAACATTGACTAATCCTATGTTTGATTACTAAATCTACGGCTAGGCTGGGAGGATACTGGCTGCCACTTCGGAGCTCCACGTTCCCTCACTCGAGGGCTAACATCTACACTTCGACTCTCAAACAATAGGACCAAATTGAATATTTTAGTCTGTCACACTAAAATGTTCAATTTTACGTCTGATAATTAATATTTCCCTATTTATTTGTATCTGCCTTCCAAGGCTTTTGACTTCCCTGAATATTCGATGTAATTTTTACTATAGTTGATAATTCAACATATTTTAACTACTCAATTGGCCAAATTGAAAGTAAATTAAGTTTTAAGTAAAAATTATCACAATTTATTTATATTATATTAGGTGTTTCTATTTAATTTCATCTATCCGCATAATTTTCATAAACAAGGAGAAAGACAAAGAAAACTACTCAGAATGCATGGGAATAAAACAAAGCATGGATTTCATTTAAAGTTAACAACAATAAACAAAGATACTTATCTTAGTTTCCTCCCCAAGCAGACTCCTTGAAGTTCCTTTTGACTTTTCCTTCTAGTACAGCAACTAAATAGCACTCAATTAAACTAATGAACTCACTAAACACACTCAAACTCACACAAATGACAATTAAGACACTAGAAAGAGACACAAAAGACACACAAAAAGAACACACTAATGACTAAAATTCGTCCTCTATTTATAGAGGTAGGCAAAGGTCCAAGGGGTACTTAAACACCTCTTCAAAAAGTGTCCAGGTTCAATGTATATGCATTTTGAACTGTCTCGCCGTCGGCGGGAAACTACCTCGCCGTCGGCGGGGCTTCTAGAAGGTCTTCGAACCGCGCGATCTTCTTGTCGGCGAGCTCGGGCTCGGCGTCGGCGAGGAAGTTATAATTCCTTCGAAATTCTCCTCACGATCTCTCCGTCGGCGGTCTCGATCTCGCCGTCGGCGACTTAGTTCAATTTGCATGAATTTCCTCCTTTTTGATCCAAATTTGCTCCATTTCATGCTTTTTGCTTCCATCACTTATAAATCTTCATTCCTGCAATAAAATAAAGGAAATACCTTTCTTTAAAGTGCAATTTCATCAAAAATAGATATGAATTTCTTAATGTATTTTTCTGTGATCAAAATCCCCCAAACTTAATTATTACTTGTCCTCAAGTAATTTTAATATTAAATAAAAATAATGATTTCTATAATAGAATTTTTCAATTCAGATAATATGAATTAAATTTAAATAACATTATTATAAAGTTAAATATAAATATTTCTGAGTAATTAAATTAACTTTATAGAGATAAGATTATTTAGTTATCGAGTCTAAGATTTCTAGCTTTCTATTTAATTCAGGAATGACTATATTAAAAATAGTAAATTACTTAAGATATTTAGATGATAGGAAATTCAAGAAAACTCTATCTAGTAAAATACTAATCCACAAATATAAGTTTAGAAATATAATTAAGTTTTACCTTTTAGGTTGAATCCATTGAAGCCAATTTTTGATAAGGCATATCCTCAAGCTTCTACTCACTTTATGTTTTTCTTTTCTTTTCTTTTCTTTTTGGATTGATTTTCAATCCTTCTTTTTTTTCTTTTTCTTTTCTTTTTTTTTTTTTAAGTGAGGATTACTGTATCTGGATAGCCTGTTAATAATTTTGAACTTCAATTTCTCTTCCTAAATTTGAAACTTAAAATATTTCTTTGCTTATATATATTTCATAGCTTTTACTTTATTGAGTTTCTATCCTTTCTTTTTTACTTAAATACTTAAGAATTTTTAATTTCAAAATATAGTTTTCCTTACTTTAAATAGTTTTACTATATTTTTATTCCTTTCAACCAAAAATTTTATTCCATTAATTAATTGGATTACTAGAAATATTTTCTTTAACTTTATATAATAATTAAATAAAGTAACTCATATTTATTGAATTGAAAATTACTATAGAAAATCATTTAATAATAATTTTTGAAAATAGAATTTGAGAACAATTTTAATAATTAAATTTGTATTTTTACCTTCCCCCAAACTTAAATTATTCTATCTATACTACATAGTGAAAAAGGGAAAGTATATATTAAAATTCATCATACCTTTGAGCTTTAGGTATTTCTTTTCTTTGAAATTTTTGCGAGCTTTTTTTATTACTTACGGAACTCGTACTTGTTAGTATTCTTCCACATATAATATTTAAAAGAAAGTGCAAGGATGAAAATTTTAAAATAAGTATCAAACATAACAAAGAAACTTAATCTATTACTACACATACATTTAAAACTTAAACAATACATTAAAGAAAGACTAACATCCTATATATAAAAAAAATGCAACTAATTTAACACACAAGAAATCTAACATCAAAAACATAAACAAACATATCAACATCCATAGTCTACAGAAAGTACGAAATAATCACATCCAAAATAATAAAGTTTCCCAAAACAACAACAAATCTAAACAAACCAAACAAACTAAACAAAAGCTCTAACCTCTGCATCAAAATCCCAAGCTATGTCATCTCCCTCATCTCCAAGTGAGAAGGTCGAGCAGTGATAATCTTGTGAATAACGGGGGCACTCAGGAAAGACAACATCTAAATCACCACTCCTATATCGACGTTCAGCTTCATAATATGCAATCTCGTACTCTGAATGTCGCTGGAGATATTTGCTATCATAATCGTGTCTTCTCTCTAAGCCTCCGATCCTTTGATCTATATGCTCAAATCTTCTCTCCATATTTTCTCCAAATAACTCAAACTCTTTCTACTCAGGGTTAATTCATTCATCAGATCTTAAAGGGTAGGAGTGGTGTGCGAGGGGTGGTTCATAACTAGTAGAGGATATATCTCTACTTGAAGAAGGTATATAATCCCTTGTCCCGAGATCTCCATCCTTCGTGGGATTCATATTTCTTTATATTAGCTCGAGTAAGGGGTTTCATAGGTTCAATCCATTCCTCATCATCTCTTGCCTCTACCCCGGATAATTGGCGAAGTACATAGATAAGACCGGGATGTCCTAGTCCTCCTCCACTTTCATTTCTAGCGATGGCTAATATGTTTTTATATATAACATTTCCCACATTAATACTCTTCGGTTCTGAATACGAAATTCGGAAGCCCGTTCTATCTCTTGTTACCTCACTATGGTGGTAGGTAGGTAACAAAGTAGAACAAATAAAATAATGCTAGGCTTTAGATGTTGCATTTAGCATAAAGATAGGGAAGTTTACCCGTTCCCGCTGCTTTATCTTCCAGACTCCTTTCCCATCAGTGAGAAAGTCGATCACCTCTTCCAGTGGTCCTTCCATAGTTCCAAAAGTTTCATATTCACTGGTGTAGGTGTCTCGTACTTCATAATAAGCGTTTATTCTAGCAGCGTTGAAATCTACAAAAAATCCTCTAACCTTGACCGGTGCATCTTCAGCCTGTGTTAAATTTGCATAAAATTCCTTTACTACTTCTACAGTTGCTCTGTTGGTAACGAAACAGAAATTTTCCCATCCTCGCTCCTGAATGATTCGTTCAACTTCTCCTCCTGGATTCTTGAAAAGTCGATCTTGAATGAATTTTCTTGCTTGTATGTTTTGAAAATATCACATTTGTGCCCTTGCATTAATGAATCGGGTTTCGTCATAATCTATTCGTCGCTTTTGTCGTGGAGCCATTTCTCGATCTGTGAAATTTGCAAAAATCTTAACTAAACTCTAAAATATTACTAAGAAGGCTTCCTACAACAATTAAAATCCATTTAAATCAATTTCCATGAAATTCTTCCAAGTATTTTCTCTACATTTTGAAAATTTTCAAAATTCTCCAATGTAGAAGAAATCAATTCTGAAAATAAAAAAATTTTGCATAGGAGTGAAGCTCTTACCAAGCGAAGATGAAATCAGGTGTCAAAAAGTGTTGAAATCGCCTCTAATCCGAGATCTCTCAAGCCCTAGGTCGTTTTTTCGAAAATTTGAGGAAAGGGATGATGAATAGTGTCGGTTGACCGGTCAAATATATGTCTTTTCGCGTTCTCGCTGTCAGCTAGATTTTTCTCGCTGTCGGGGAGCTAATTAATTTCATGAGGCAAAAGTTTCAGGAAAAATCCGCCGTCGGCGAGTTCGGTTTCGCTGTCAGCGGGTTTTCTCGCTATCAGCGAGATAATTCTCGCCGTCGGCGAGCTTCCAAAAATTTTAAATTTTTGAAATTCGTCAATCATCTTCAACCTCGAATTGCCCTTAATCAATCTTCCGATCACTTAATTTAATAATAATACGAAGATTAGATACTTATACTCACAAAAAGTCACACAACACAAACAATATAACTTTATATATGAAATCCATGAAACTTACAACTTTCACACTAATAACTTAACACATACTTAACTTAAATGTTCGAATCCATAATACTCGGCATCGCAATCCACACCACAACACTCTAAATGCCTGAGACATAACAATTTACATAAAATCTCATCAAATCCGAGATGATCGAATCAAAGTTCGACTCATAATAAAACCTAACTCCAAATCGAACACACATATATATACAAATATAACATAAATATAGAAATCTTTCCTACTCTTCGATGTACGAACTGACATCTTCTACGATATTTCCGATGCGACGCGAGTGCACAAATAAATTGTAGAAAGGCACGAAAGGGAATTCGCGATAGATTCTTCATTAATCCATCCTTTCTGTCTTAGTAAATGAATAAAACTGACCTCCAGATGTCCAGTATGATCAAAGTGCTCCTTCATTCTCCAATCAATATGATCAAACATATCAGAGATGTTGATGGAATTCATCACTTTTTGCAATTCTTTCTCCAATCCTTTAATCTTCTTCAGAATGAAATTAGTCTTATCAGTAAAGGGCCTTGCTAAAGGATTGTTCTGTGATGCTCTATCAGAAATGACGGTAATCTCATCATTGTTATCCAAAGTGGGAAACATATCCGTAGGATCCAGGGGTTTCCATGGTAAAAGTACTTTTCCCGAGCCTCATAAGAAACTTGGTACTTGATCGCATAAAGCAAATATAGTAGATGGGTGTCCAAGTCCATGCACCGACCCATGCACGATTAATCCCAATGCGGACTTTACTATTATTGATCCAACATCGATAGGTAATCCAATTTGAATACAATAGTTTAAAATAGCGCATTCCTTTGAAACTTTATTTACTCCCATGGTAGGTAATAATTTTGATGATATAAAGAAATGTCAGTGCTTCGAGACAGGGTTAAGAAGTGATGCAGAAAAACTGACATACCCGTCTTCTCGTAACTCCTAATCATCTGGTTCGTCAATCAGGTACCTATAGATTTCGTTCATATTGTATCTTGAAGCCACAAAATTGGAATAATGACAAACAGAGGTATTTTCTATAGAAAACAATTCATTTACCCTTGCAGGAGTAAATGTTACCCATCTTCCTCTGACGTAGACATTTCCATTGTTGATCGCATGTAAATTAGAGTAAAACTCTTTAACTATCGGTATAACTACGAGCGGATGTTGTATAACAAAATACCTCCCAATGCCGTTGTGCGATCATTTCTTCGATTTTTGTAGTAGAATTCTCTACTCCTCTATTGACGAATCCTCTTTCTTTAATAAGTCTTTTCTTCATCAAGCCTTTGTTGAAGATTCGTTGTGCCTCCGAACTGACGAATTTTCTCCGATTGAAAACTTCAGTTTTGTGGTTTCTAAGAATTTGGAGGCCATTTTGGATGGAAAGGATTGGTCTCTAGTCGTTCCTAAGGAAGAAAATGGTGTAAAATCGGATTTGGAATAATTTCTTACGAAGGAATGGCTTAGATCCGTCCAAAACCGCACGAAAAATCTTTAAAAAACCAAATTTTCAACTGCCTCGCCGTCAGCGACTTAGTTATAAAACTAAATGAGTAATGGTCTACGATCTCGCTGTCAGCGGGCTCGAGCTCGCTGTCGGCGAGATTCGTAAAAATCGCCCATTTTCGCTGCTGAGTCCGAATATTTTTCGATCTCATCGAATAGGTTCGATTTTGTGATGATTCGATAAAAATTTGAGTAGTAAGATTTGTTTTAATAATATAGACTCACTAATATGTAGATATTTTAAAAATAAAAGACTACTATGGGTTGCCTCCCATAAAGCGCTTGGTTTAACGTCGTCAGCCCGACCTAATTTAGTTAGTGTTCAGGTTGACTAAGCATTAAAACCTCTTTAAAATTTGGTCTTCCATTTTCGAAATATGGTTTTAATCTATGTCCATTTACTTTAAATCTATTTCCTGTGTTTGGATCTTCAATTTCTATAGTTCCATATGAAAAATATTTGAGTTATGGTGAAAGGTCCTAACCATCAAGATTTCAATTTCCCAGGAAATAATTTCAATCTAGTATTATAAAGCAAAACTTCTTGTCCTGGTTCAAAATTTCTCTGATTAATCTTCCGATCATGCCATAATTTCATTCTTTCTTTATAAATTTTATCATTATCATATGATTCGTTTCTTAGGTCTTCCAATTCATTTAATTGCAACAATCTCTTCTCACCAGCTTCTTTTATATTATAATTAAATTCTTTAATCGCCCAATATGCTTTATGTTCTAATTCAACTGGTAAGTGGCAAGTTTTTCCATATATAAGCCTATAAGGAGTCATTCCAATCGGAGTTTTATAAGCAATCCTGTATGCCCTAATGCGATTATCTAGTCTTATAGACCGATCCGATCTATTAGGATTTACTGAGACTTTTCTAATATACGTTTAATCTCTCGATTAGAAACTTCGATTAATCCATTAGTTTGTGGATGATAAGCGATTGATATCTTATGCATAATATTATATTTTTCTACTAGTTTGTGAATATATTTGTTTCTAAAATGAGTTCCTCCGTCAGTGATAATCACTCTCGGCATTCCAAATCTAGTAAAAATATTTTTCATTAAGAATTTTGAAACACTTTTAGCATCACACCTAGGTAAAGCTTGTGCTTCGATCCATTTGGAAACATAATCAACAACTACTAATATATGAGTTTCCAAATGAAGGAATAAAAGGTCCCATGAAATCTAATCCCCAAATATAAAAAATTTCAACTTCTAATATAAAATTCATAGGTATTTCATTTTTTCTCGATATGTTTCCTACTCTTTGGCATTTATCGCAGGTTTTTATATATCTATATACATCTCTAAATAGAGTAGGCCGAGTAGAATCCAGATTGTAGAATTTTATATGCGGTTTTATCGTCAAAATGTCCTCCAAAATCGAATCATGACATTTTTGAATAATTGGTTCAATTTCTTCATAAGGCACGCATCTCTAATAATTAGATCCTTACATTGCTTATATAAGTATGGTTCATCCCAAAAGTATGATTTAGTATCATGAATGAATTTTTTACTGTTGTTGCAAAGTTAACATAGGTGGTAAAATGGCACTTACAATATAATTTACTATATCAAGCATACCAAGGTATTTTCAACTCATTAATATTATAAAGTTGTTCATCGGGAAAAGCTGTACATAATTTCATTATCGGTATTAGATAATTCATGATTTTCTAATCTTGATAAATGATCAGCAATTTGATTATCAGTTCCCTTTTTGTTAATGATTTCAAAATCAAATTCTTGCATTAATAATATCCATCTGATTAATCTTGGTTTTGTATCTTTCTTTTGCATTAAATATTTTATAGCAGAATGATCAGTATGCACAATACATTTAGTTCCTATTAGATAATGCCGAAATTTATTAAAAGCATATACAATCTGCTAATAATTCTCTTTCGATAACTCGTATAATTTATTTCGGCATCATTTAGAGTTTTACTTAGCATAATATATAACTTTGAAAATTTTATCATATCTTTGCCCAGAAGCTGCTCCTATAGCATAATAACTAGCATCACACATAAGCTCAAATGGTTTCTCCCAATTAGGTGAAACTATTATAGAGTGCTTGTAATTAATTTATCTTTTAATAATTCGAAAGCATTCAGGCATTCAGTTGTAAATTCAAATTTCTTGTCCTTTTCAAGAAGTCGGCATAGAGGTTTAGTAATTTTTGAAAAATCTTTAATATAGCGCCTGTAAAATCCAGCATGTCCAAGAAAACTTCTTACCCCTTTTACCGTAGTTGGAGGTGGTAATTTAGCTATTACTTGAATTTTTGCGAGGTCTACTTCCATGCCTTTTACGAAATTTTATGCCCACTAATACAATGCGCTCGTAACCATAAATTGACATTTCTCCCGATTAAGAACTAAATTAGTTTTCTCACATACTTCAAATACTTTTTCAAGATGATTTAAGCATGTGTCGAATGTTGTTCCAAATACGGAGAAATCATCCATAAATACTTCTATTCCATTATCAATTAATTTACTAAATATAGACATCATACATCTTTGGAATGTTGCAGGTGCATTACATAATCCAAAAGGCATTCTTCGAAAAGCAAAAGTTCCTTAAGGACTAGTAAATGTAGTTTTATCTTGATCCTCAGGAGCAATTTGTATTTGATGATAACCGGTATATCCATCTAAGAAACAAAAATATTTATGTCAGGTTAGTCTATCTAACATCCAAGTCTAGAAATGGTAAAGGGAAGTGATCTTTTCTAGTGGCCGTGTTTAATTTTCTATAATCAATACATATTCTCCACCCAGGTAACTTGTCTTATAGGGATAAGATCATTATTTTCATTAGCTTTGACAATCACCCCTCCTTTTTAGGTACACGGTGAATTGGGCTTACCAAGCTATCGTCGGAAATAGGATATATAATACCATTATCTAACTATTTTAAAATTTCTTTCTTAGCTGCTTCCTTCATTATCGGATTTAATCTCCTTTGTGGATCCGCTTTAGGTTTATGTTCATTATCTAAAATAATTCTGTGCATACAGATTGAAGGACTAATTCCTTTAATATCTGCTAAAGTCCAACCAAAAATTTTCTTATATTTTTTTAATGTATCTAAAAGTTTTTGTTCTTGAGATTCATTTAATTCAGATGAAATAATAGCTGGTAGAGTTGAAGAATTACCTAAGTAAGCATACTTTAAATGATTAGGTAACATTTTTAACTCAAGTTCAGGAGGTTTAATAATTGATGGAACTATATTTTTTTTAGAATTTTCTGCGTTATCCAAAAATTCATATTTCTGTTGAATATAATCTAATTCTTCATTTATCTCAGATTTTTCAATTAATTTAATATTTTCTTTTTCTAATTTTTTTTCATAATATTCTTTAAAATGTTCTTTTTGTAAATGATCAAGTACTTCCATTCGAAAACACTCATCATCTTTTTCTAGCGCAGGATATTTCATTGATTTAGCAATATTAAAAGTAACTTTTTGGTCATTTACTCTCATAGTTAATTCTCCTTTCTGAACATCAATCATAGCTTTTCCAGTGGCTAAAAATGGTCTTCCTAAAATGATAGGAATTTCTTTATCTTCTTCCAGTATCTAGAACAATAAAATCTACGGGGAAGATAAATTTATCCACTTTTACTAATACATCTTCGATAACTCCCTTAGGATATGTAACGAACGATCAGCTAAGCGAAGAGTTACTGAAGTAGGTGAAATTTCTCCCAATCCTAATCTCTTAAAAATTGATAGAGGCATTAGATTGATGCTTGCTCTAAGTCACACAAAGCTTTTCCATAGAATTTTTCTCCAATAAGCGCGAGGTATAGTGAAACTACCGGGATCATTTAATTTTTCGGAAGTTTTTTCGAATAATAGCACTACACTCTTCACTAAGTGCAACCATTTCATTATCAGTAAATTTTCTTTTTTTATTTAGAATATCTTTCATAAATTTTACATAGTTTGGCATACGATTCTAAAGCTTCTACGAAAGGAATATTTATCGTTAATTTCTTCAAAATTTCAAGGAATTTAGCAAATTGTTTGTCTTTTTTATGTTGAATTAGTCGTTGAGGAAATGGTGGTGGAGGTTTTTCAACAAAAATTTTCATAGGTATTAAAGGATTTTCTAAATTTGGATATTGTTGATTCTTTTCCTTTTCAATTTTCACTTCCTCTTTTTGACTTTCAAGTTCTTTATGAATTCGAGGTTCTAATTCTTTTCCACTTCGTAATTGTATCGCTTTAATTTGTTCATTTCCCTTGTCTTTGGGATTTATTTCCACATTACTAGGAAATGTTCCAGGTATTCTATTATTAAGTGCGGTAGCGATATGTCCAAGTTGAGTTTCAATATTTTTGATAGGCTGTTCCTTGATTTTGTAATTGATTTCCTTGTATTTGTAATTGATTTCCTTGATTTTGTAAATGTTGACCCATATTTAATATTAATTCTTCTATAGATAATTTCTTATCTTTAAATTGAGGGTTATTATTATTAAATCCAGGTGGATAATTAGGTTTATAATTAGGATTTCCTTGATTAGATGGATTTCCTAATTGTTGTGTCATATTATTCATCCATGGTTGATTAGTTGTATTATTATTCCAATTAAAATTAGGATGATTTTTCCATCCGGGATTATAATAATTTGCATAAGGATTATTGGGCTCGTTGTTAATTGCATTAATTGTTTCATATTGAGATTGGGATTCTATAAGTTGTCCGAGATGAATTTTCTTCGATATAGTTGGAGAATAATTCATTCCAAAATGATCTAATTTTTTAGATATAGCAACAATTTGTGAAGCTAACATAGATATTGCATCATTTTCATGAATACTAGCTATCTTTTTCGGATTCATTCTATCAGCAGGCCATTGAAAATTATTAGTTGTCATTTCTTCGATTAGTGCATAGGCTTCATCAAATGGTTTTGACATTAATGATCCTCCGACGTAGACAGCATCGATGATTGATCTTAAAGATCCTACTAATCCATTATAGAAAGTTTGGATAATTAACTCGATACTGGTAACGCATGATGAGGGCATTTCCTAAGAAGTTCTTTAAATCTCTCCCGAGATTCATATATTGACTCTCATCAGATGACTAAAAGAAGTTATATCGTTTCTAAGCTTAGCAGTTTTAGATGGCAAAAAATATTTGGATAGAAATTTTTGTGATAATTCTCCCCAAGTTTTAATAGATCCAGGTGCTAACGAATTTAACCACATTTTAGCCTTATCCCTTAAAGAAAAAGGAAAAAGACTAAGTCTAATAGCATCGTTAGATACTCCTTCATATTTGAAAGTAGCACATAGTTCTAAAAAACTAGCAAGATGTAAATTAGGATCTTCAGTAGGTGAACCACTAAATTGATTCTTTTGTACCATTTGGATAATTGCAGGTTTAAGTTCGAATGAATTAACAGCTACATCAGGGTTTTGAATAGTTAAATGAATTTCATCTAATGTAGGGTTGGCATAATCTCATAATAGTCTTGGTTGATTAATATTTTGATTTTCACGTATATTTGCCATTTGTGTTAAATTTATAATTTCTCTTTTTTGTTTTCTAATTCTTTTAATTGTACGCTCTAATTCTGAATCGTAAGGTATTAAATTTTCGTTTCCAAATTTTCGCATACAATAAAATAAATTTTAGATTAGTCCGTTACTTTAGTAAATAATTTCTTTACTCCCCGACAACGGTGCCAAAAACTTGACCCACTTTTAATATGTTTGCAAATTATGTTTATAGCAACGACACCAAAAACTTGATCCTGCTTTAAATATAGATATATGATTTAATGTATAATGTGGATTCTACGCAAGTATACGTGTCGTATCAAGTAATATAGGGATCTAGTGGAGTCCTGGTTATCGATCCCACAGGGAAGTTTTTAACAGATTTGTTATCAGTTAAATTTAAAAGAATTACTTACTAAAAAAGTGAACGGAAATTCAAAGTAACCATAATAAACTAAAGTAAACTAATGCTTGAAATAAGTTGATTTAAATAATTTAGAAAAAGTATCCTTCTCCTTGTTTTTAGAAAATTAAGTGAATGATGAATTTAAATAGGATTTTAATTGTATTGTGACAATTAGGAGCATTCCTATTCTTTACCCTTTGGTCCAGGGTGCGAAGAACATTGGCTAATCCTATGTTTGATTACCGAATCTGCGGCTAGGTCGGGAGGATCTTGTTGCCACTTCGAGCTCCCACGTTCCCCTCACTCGAGGGCTAACATCTACACTTGCAGCTCTCGAAACAATAGGACCAAATTGAATATTTTAGTACGTCACACTAAAATGTTCAATTTTACGTCCGATAATTAATATTTCCCTATTTATTTGAACCCGCCTTCCAAGGCTTTTGACTTCCCTGAATATTGGATGTAATTTTTACTATAGTTGATAATTCAACATATTTTAACTACTCAATTGGCCAGATTGAAAGTAAATTAAGTTTTAAGTAAAAATTATCACAATTTATTTATATTATATTAGGTGTTTCTATTTAATTTCATCCATCCGCATAATTTTCATAAACAAGGAGAAAGACTAAGAAAACTACTCAGAATGCATGGGAATAAAACAAAGCATGGATTTCATTTAAAGTTAACAACAATAAACAAAGAAACTTATCTTAATTTCCTCCCAAGCGAGACTCCTTGAAGTTCCTTTGACTTTTCCTTCTAGTACAACAACTAAATAGCACTCGATTAAACTAATGAACTCACTAAACACACTCGAACTCACACTGAAATGACACTTAAGACACTAGAAAGAGACACAAAAGACACACAAAAAGAACACACTAATGACTAAAATTCGTCCTCTGTTTATAGAGGTAGGCGAAGGTCCGAGGGGTACTTAAACACCTCTTCAAAAAGTGTCCAGGTTCAATGTATATGCATTTTGAACTGTCTCGCCATCGACGAGAAACGACCTCGCCGTCAGCGGAGCTTCTAGAATGTCTTCAAACCGCGCGATCTAGCTGTCGGCGAGGTAGTTATAATTCCTTCAGAAATTCTCCTCACGATCTCGCCGTTGGCGGTCTCGATCTCGCCGTCGACAACTTCGTTCAATTTGCATGAATTTCCTCCTTTTTTATCCAAATTTGCTCCATTTCATGATTTTTGCTTCCATCACTTAAAAATCTTCATTCCTGCAATAAAAAAAAGGAAATACCTTTCTTTAAAGTGCAATTTCATCAAAAATAGATATGAATTTCTTAATGTATTTTTCTGTGATCATCTACCCTTTGGAGCCTCGAACTTCTTCTCTCCCACGGTCTTCTCCTCCTTCTAGGGCAATTCTTCAATCGCAAGCGATAGCACCGACTTGGCAGGTTTCAAACTTTGAGTTGAAGCGCGCACCGAAGCGTTCTGGATATGATCCAAGATTTTCTTTGAAGACTTTTTCCAGACGGTACTCCATCCATCATTGGTCGTGTAAGGGTCTATCGGAACAATAGGATCCATTGAAATAACATTAACGGAACCTCCTTTTTGGGGTTCCTTCATGTATTCCTTCGGGATCATTATGTTCCCTTTCCGGAGATTATCGTCAAGCCAACTCTTGAAAGTGATGCAATCCTCTATCTTGTGCCCGAGCATCCGGTGGTAAGGGCAATAGTTTGGATGATCTCTCTTATTGACTTCTTCCGGCCTATTGGGCTCTAGTAGCTGAAAATCCGGTGTTTTCTTTAAACTGCGGAACATCTTCGCTACTGCTTCAGTTTTGAATGGATATTCCTTATTCAAAAATTCTTTCAGGGTACGCTGTGGACGAGGCGGTTGCTCATAATGCTGAGGTGACTGATAGCTCGGTCGAGGCTGTTGGTAGTTCTGTTGAGGTTGCTGATAAACCCGTTGTGGTGGTTGATAACTAGGTTGTGGTCGCTCTGGCTGTATCTGCACTGGCTGCTTGCCTTTATCTACTGCCGCGACGATTCCGGATTTCTTTTCAAATGCTTTTACAGGCTTCTGCTTATCGGTCTTGTCCACGAAACTTAGCTGTTTTGCTTCCTCCTGCAAGCTCCCGGCCTTGCTAAGCAACTTCTCGGAAGTCTTGATTGTAAATCCTTTAAACAGAAGTGCTATCGGGCCGTGGATACTTTTCAGAAAAATACCGATCGCATGCTGTTCCTGAAGTTGTGGTTCACACTTCATGCTTATGTTTCTCCATCGAAGTATGTAATCCACTAGAGTTTCGTTCGGTTTCTGTTGCTCCACCACTAAATCATCGATAGTGATGTAGTACCGAGCTCCGGCAAACCGCTTAACGAAGAGGTTTTCTAACTCTGAAAAGGTCTTAAGCCGAGCCATTTAGCAGTTCGCATACCGGTCGAAGGCGATCCACGATAAGCTGCTGACAAACTGCCGAAAGAGTAAAGCATCGCTCCCACTGGCATTGTAACAACTAGCACGAAAATGTGCGACATGCTGCCGGGGGTTTCCTGTTCCATCAAAAGTCTTGAACAGAGGTGGTACGAAGCCTTTTGGGTATTGGACCGCATCAAATTATTCGGGGTATGGTATACCCGTCTGGATAGATGCTCCACTCTTAGACTGAGCTAAGGTTTTTCGCACCTGCTGTTCTACCATGTTTTTGATATCATTTTCGGGAATCATGCTTTGCATAGAATCTTTCTTCAGTTGTTCATCTCCGTTAACAGATGTGATCTCCTTTCCTCCATCTACGATGTGAATAATTTCTGGGGGTGTTTCCTTTTGAGGTTGCAGCTGACTCTGGAGAGTGGCTAAGGTGGCAGCCATCTTTTCCATCCCTTTGGCCATCTGGAAAATTGTATCATCCTTTTCTTGAAGTTGTGCTCTCATCACTTCCTGTTCCTCCCTTTCCGAAGCTGACGGAGCGCCCTGTGAATCTGTCGATGCTCGGGTCTCGACCATATTGATCTCAGCACATTCTTCATCCATGAATTCTGATGAATCTACTTCATTTGCCAATTCTTCTCCTCTTTCCCTTGCCAACCGTCGGATGTCCTTTCTTAGTTTTCCTATAGCATCCTCAAGTGGTCTCTTACAAACGGTTTCGCGGTTGTCATGTGATGGCTGCTGAACTTCTTTCTCAGGAGTTTCTGTTAACGCAGTGGTGCTTTCTTCAGATTCAGGCTTCCTGATGAGACTTCTCTTTCCAGAATGCTCTGTTGGTTTTAGTTCACTAATAATAGGTTGCCACACCATCCTTCTCACACTAGAAGGCCTTGGACCAGATGGTCGGTCGGCTGTGCGTCGGTAGGTGGTGTCCTCCCTAATATGGTGACCTGATACGATAATAGGCAAACTTCTTTCACTTGCTCGCACTTTCTTCCTTGGCCTCTCTGGGGCAGTGATGGGTTTACTCGCGGTCCGAGGCGGGATTTGACTGGCACTCATCTCATCCTTCTTAGGATCTCTGATATGGGGCACCCTTCCTTCTTAGCTAGTTTCTCTACTACGGCTCGCAGTCGAGTAAGCGGCGTAGTCTTGGCCCTCTTCCTCTTACAGTCACTATAGTATGCAGGTCGGGGTAATGCAGCGGCGATTCTCCGGACATCTTCTTCATCCGATGCAGCAGAGAGAAGGTGGAACCTACTTCCTCCCAACAGCGGTGAAATTTCAGGTAGTTCTTCTTCCTCCTCAGGAATCTCTTCCAGAAAAGCAACTTCAGCAGCCTTGGCCTTCTCGATCCTGGCAATCTTTCTGCTCCTATTTCTTTTCTGAGTCTGAGTCAGGGGTGTAAACTTTGAACTGGACCCAATTTCGAAAACAAACGGTATTGCAGCGAAATCTGCACCCTCCACGGTGGCAGACTTATCATAAACTTAGACTCCCTTCCCTTTCAGTTTGGCGGGAGCCGAGGTAGGTGTAGAGATAACCAGACCGGTGGGGGTAGAGATCACAGTCCTCCCACGAACAGTGGTGTCTCTTACAGGTGGGACTTTTCGTAGGGGAGGAAATTCTTGAGTCGATTTCAGGTTGAACTCAATTATGGGTTTCTCAGTTTCTGGCACTTTGTCCATTAGTGTGAAGAGGGTAACATCTGTGAACTTAACATCCGTATTATTGAATCCTCGTCCAAAGCGAATGATCCCATTGTCAGGCAGTTCATCCTTGTAGACAGCTAAGTCTAGTCGTTGGTGAAGGAAAAAATTAACTTTGGTGCAGACATTTCCTACAGGGTAGATTCTGAATGTCAGTCCCGAATTATACTTCCTTTTGTCGCAATACTTAGGACGAAAAAGAAAGAGTCCGAACACATTTTCCTTTATCTTAGTGTATTTGTGATTTTTAAAAGAATTTGCTTATTAGAAGGTTGTTTATTAGAGGATTTGTTTGTTAGGAACAAAACGATTAAAGGAGGCAGGTTATAGAAAAGGTAAAGGATCCGATTCAGAATTGGAAAGGGAGAGAATGTCTCGTAAGACTTCTCATCTCAAAAAGACCGCTCCTAGGCTAACACGTATTGGGGGTCCACCCCACCTCAGAAAGAGGCAAAAGGATTCGGAACCTCTCTGTTTAGAGGTGTCTAAACAGTTGCTCTAAAATCCAAAAGGAGTTTACTATACCCATTCAAGACAGAAATGAACGTGGTATGCCAACGGAAAGAATGGTAGTTTGGTCCACAAGGGGTATGGACTCACTACCGATTTATGAAAGCAAAACTATCTGATCAAAATGGAGAGAGAAACTAGTCCCCAGCGGAGTCGCCAGAAGTTGTCGGCATATTTTTAGGTTGTGTGTTTTGAAAAGGGGTCGCCTACAGAAGTTGTCGGCGAGTTTTAGATTTTAAATTTAATTTAAAATATATATATATATATATATATATATATATATAATTTTGAAAGTATCATTTGATTTTGAAAATAATTTTAAGTTTGAAAATTTTTAAGATATGAAATCAAACCGATCTTACATCCCAAATAGTTTATATAAACGAGCACCATCTCACAAACAGTGTATCTATCCCAAAGAATAGACACACTGCTTGATGATGAGCCTCGATTAAATAAACTAGGAGATTTGTGACATCCGTTTGGTCTGCGAACCAATTTTATAAGTCGACAGTTCCACTCGCTTAATATAAATGAATTAAGCGAGGTTTATATTACCCAGGTTCTTAAAGTTCCCTATAAGGGCAAACCACTATAGTTAATTACATCTTAAATGACGGGAATCACTTAAGAAAACTCTCGATAATGATCAGTGGTTTTGCTCTCAAGAATTTTAAAGTTTAAGGTTTCAAACAATTGGATTTTTGAAATTTCAATTGGGAATGGATCAAATCTGAAATTATTTATTTTAAGAATCCAAAGGAAGAGAAGTAGAGGATGTCACAGACCCGAAGTGAACTTCGGTGACTTCCCAACTATCCTATGGCTTCAATTTGAGAATTTACTTAATGTTGTAATCCTGCCAATTTTAATTAATTAGGACTTATATTTGTATGACATGATCACACAAATAGCCTCGAAGATGTGAGGGTTTAAGTCCTACCAAACGACTACCTCAGAGTCTTAAGACCGGTTAGGGCTTAATTTGCATAACACAATTGTGCAAATACCTAAAAAAAGTTGAGGATTTATGTTGCACTAAACAAACTACCTCGAAATCCTATGTCTTGGTTATTTAAAACTAGGAAAGGTTTTGCTGGAGTAGACTTAAGTTTTGTTGACGACGATGGCCGTGCTGCCCACTATGCTCCAAGCTTCTTGTCATTGCAGAGGTTTAGTTTTAGAAAGTGAAAATCAGGAGATTAGAGAAGTGCTTCGGTTTAGAAGAGTTTTAAGGTTCAAATATCTTAGTGTTTTATTAGGGGAATCTTAAAGTTGATTATAACAACACCGGTTAAGATCCTACGGTTCCATCATTCCGACACCGTTATTTTTATCGGATTCACTTAGTCCAAATGAATTTGCTAAACTCAACTGAATGAGTTCCACACTTTCATTTAGACCGTGAGAAATCCCGTTAGCAACACGTAGGTTACATCATCTGAGGTATTCCCGATCATCCAACGAGACGTTTTAATTTAGTTGTAGTTGTAGTTTTGAGTTCTGTTTGTGATTAAATTTTGAATTGTTTTATATTTTGAATGATATGGCGGTGAATTTTATCTTATGTTGATTTTTATTTTAGTTTTGGGTTTCAGTTTTGTGACAATCCTAAAAGTTTCAGTTTTCATGCAGGGTGACATTCTTGTTTAACATGCAAAAGAAGTAAAGTACAGTGCAGGTGAATAAATTGCAATGAAATAAAAGCATACCTGGTAAGCATTCCTATTTATTTTCTCCTACACTTAAAACAAATGTTAAGATATTTATATAATTGCAACAAGTAACACTTAGGTAAAGCTAAGGGAAGCTTTTGGTTGTCTGCCAAAATTCTAATCCTCTAACTAGTCAATTCCTATGACGTCTAGGTTCTTGTGTTTTATTAAGGATGATTTTCTTCATCAAAGAACAATGAAGTCTCACTATTCTTTTAAAACATCCCATCAAGTTAGAGAAGTGCTCGGAATTGCATTCTGAACATCTTCTTAAACATTTTAGAGATTATTTTAAGTTCAGTTAGTTTCATTGTGGTGATGAATCAATCACCCAGGTTACTTTAATGTTCTGATCCTATTTGATTCTTGCTCAGTGAACTAGGATGTTTGATTATCTTGTGAATAAAGTGACTTGTCACTTGATGCTCCATTCAAGAGTTATGATAGTAAAAGCCTTTAGGGGCAAATTAGTTTGTTAAAGATTTTAACAATTCTTAATTTAAAATTGGAATTGATGATTTAAAGTGATTTGGTTTAGTTATAAAACTTTGATTAATAATTTTAAGTTTGGAATAGTGTTCAAGTTATTTTAATTCGATTAAATCTTTATATTTTAAATGATCTTAATATTTCAGATTAATTTTAATATTTTAAATTTTCTTAGGTTGAAAGAGGTGTTTAAATTATTTATTTTTATTAAATTTTGATGACTTGATTTAGATTAATTGTGGTACTTTAGGTTGATTTTAATTAGTTTGATTTTCATATTTTTAATTATGAATTGTTTTGAGATTACTTAAGGTTTCAAATTTGTTTTAAGTTTATTTTTTAAGTGATTTTCAAATTAATTTTAAATGTTTAAAATTTATTTGTATATGGTTGTTAAATCATTTAATGTTTTGAGCTTTAACTTAATTAAGAGTTATTAATTAATTAGTTCTAAATGTTTTAGATTTATTTTAATTTGATTATTAAATCATTTAATGTTTTAAGTTTTAATTTAATTAAGGATTATTTCCCTTTTTAATTATTAATTTCAATCATTATTTTAGAATTGATTCAGGATTAATTATCATTAAATTAATTTAATTAGGGACTTTAAATTAAATAATTGGTATCTTCTTAAGTCACATCCCTAACCTTAATAATCTAAATTTTAATTTATTCTTCCAAAATTCAAATCACTTAATTAATTAAGGTTTACTTTAAATGTTTTCAAGATGATTAATAGGTTTCTACCTCTTAGTTACTTAAGTTTCAATCTCTCAAGAGAAAATTAAGATCAAATATTCTACCCTCCCTTTGATTAAACCTAAATATTAATTAGGGTTAAAAATCTTTTAATCACCTTTATGCCCCTTCAGGCTTATTTATTTCATAACTCACCAAATTAAGCTCAAATGAACTCAAAATTCTTATGTCACTTCACTCATATGTCAACTAAGACATTAGATGAGAAAATGTGATTTTTCTGAATTTAATTTAATTTATATATTTATTTTTGTGGGAAAATGAGGGTTTTTAATGAAAATTCAACAACATGACCAAGGTTAGGTTCCTATCCTTAGGAAAATTATGGGATGTTCCTACTGACCAGATGACCACTTGGACCAATTTTGGTGATTTTTTGAATTATATTTTATTTATTATAATTACTTTGAGTTTTAGATTGTTAATTAATTATAAAATAAAATTAAAGTTGAAAAATGGATTTTATATTTTTCTTAAGTCCCTTTGACCTCAAGGAGTTCGGAGAAACAAATTTTATATTTTTCTTATTTTTCTTTGATTTATTAGAATTAATTAGGTGAAAAGGTTGAAAAATCCATTTTTTAATACTAAAAATTATTTTAAGCCTTTAAAATTCAATATCTTTACCTAGAGACTTGGGAAAAATATTTGGTTTGTTCCTAAGTGATTAGTAGGCAAAATATGACATTTTTATGATTTTTAATATTTTTGTGATTTTTATTATTTTTTAATTATTAAAATATTAAAAATATGATTAAAAATGAAAATTTTTAGAAAATTCCAATTTTAATTTTCTTAGACTCCTCTGATATCAGAGAGCCCTCAAAATTATTTTGGTGAATTTTTGAAGTGTATTTTAGGTTTTATGAATTTTTTAATTTTAAAAGTGGTCATACAACTTAAATAATTCATTTAATGGGTTAAATTACTTCCAATGACTTCAAATTTTTATGTGAGGTTCTCTGCATCCTAAGTGATAGTGGAGAATTATTTTCAAGTGATTTTGATGTGTGGTTAATCCTAATTAATTAAAATTCAGTTTTGGGTGTTTGGGTCAATTAGGGTCATCCTTAAGGAATCCAACCAAACCATAATTTTCCTAGGGTCCTCTGGTTATAGATACCTCCCTAAATTTTCCTAGAATTTTCTAAGCAACATGCTAATTACTAGAATTAAAATGGCAAAACAGATACATAAATTTGAAAAATCACTATCTTGCCATAGAGATGGCCTCTGGCCTTAGAAATTTCAGGGAATGGTCCCAAGAACAGAGGCTACAAAAGCCCTATGGTCTCATGCTATGGTGAATTGTATAAATGCATGGAGAATTAAAATACTGAAATCAGTAAATAATCAATTAAAAATAAAATACTCATCAAAATAACTTAATTCTTTTTCCACATTGTTCTCCTCTGTTCACTGAGCAAGAGTGTATTTTTTATTTTATTTTTGTGATTTTTCTACACAAAGATATGGATTTTTGAAGTTTCTGGCATTTAAATAAATAGAAAATATCCTATTTATCTACTTATTCAGCGCGACGCCTTTTCATCCTAGGTAGCTCCGAAATCCCACGCGGCGCGCTCCTATTCGACGCCGCCACCTGAGTCAGCAGCCACGCGTCCCGCGGTCTCGCTCCATCTTCTCCTCCGGCGCGATCTGAATCGTCCATTCGATACACGCACGATCCGACGGCTCCTGGTCATCGTCTATGACTGGTGTGTCCCGTGAGCCGTCCACACTAAAACCCTAAGATCTCTCTCAATACTTAACCAAATTTCATGTTCTTATACTCAATGGATTCGTCTCGATAAGACGCACACATCTATACGGCTAATATGCTATGAAATTGAGCCAAACAAAATGGAGAACTCACAGAAGCTCGGGAGGAAGAAGAGGTCTATACCTTGGTTCAGGAGGTGAGGCCTCGACTGAATGTGCTCGACACGTTCGTTGGAGCTGGAGGAGCCTAGGGATGAAGCCTCTGGCCTTGGTGAATTGTCTAGGTGTGATTTCCACCAAGCCCGATTTCAAAGCTTGGCCGATAGAGAGAATGGCTGGCCTGGAGAGGGGGCTTTTGTTGGGGAACTTCTTCTCTTGGTCTGGTGAAGGTGTAGGGTCAATCAATTTGAGGATTGGCTCACTGTGGTGAAGTGTCCTATTTTTTGGGTGGATTTTGAGCTGAGAAATTGAGCTCTGTTAATGGAGATTAGGGCAAAGAGACAGTAGGGATCAATTGCTCTGGGTTAGGGGAAGAGTTTGAAGCAATTTTAGCAGAGTTTTGGTATGGTTTTGTTTAGCACCTCTTTTGGCCGAGAGGTGGTGGAGTTTAAATAGAGCTGGCTGGAGGGCTTTCCATGGGGAGTTAGGGCTTGGGATCAGCTGCTCTATGCAAGGAAAGAACAACCACAATGGCCATTTAGGTTGGGACAGCTCAGCCAATGGGTTTGAATTTTTTGAAGCCAAATAAGGCTCTCGGCCTGGTGTTTTCCGGAGGCTGTGGTGGCTGGCCGACCAGGCATGGGTCACCATCTGACTCAGTGGGATCAGGGCTTGAGGTTTGTGAATTCAATTAGGTTTTAACATGTGTAAAGGGTTTCATTTAAATGGTATGGGGGAAGCTCATTTTGGGCTTGGTTTGGTCAACTCATGCAAATGGGTTGGGTGCACCCTCCCATGACCTGGTTTTGGGCTTAGGGAATCATTTGGGTCGAGTTGAATTGAAGTGGTGAAGTCTCCATCCAAGGTGAGGTGGCTAAGCTTAGTTTAGAGTGCAGCATGGATGAGGTTAAAAATGCTTAATGAAGGGTTAAGAAAGAGGCTCCCTCTTTTACCACTAATGGCATGGTGAGGTGGAAAGGGCTCTTCATGGCTTGTATGTGGCTTATGCATGGCTTCATGGCTCCATTTGGCTTGGGAAAATGTTTGGTCAATTTCATAAAAATGTTATTTGGAATTTTTGAAAACTTTAGATTTTTTTGATAGGTTTTGTCATGATGTTATTTTGGTTTAATCAAAATGATGGGTTTTGGACATAGGGGATGATTTAAATCAAAGGGATGATGAGAGGAAACCTCATGTGGGCTTTGGAATAAGTCTTGGGCTTTTTGAAATCATTTTGGATGGGCTTTTAAAATGGTTTAAGGAAGTGGGCTTTTGGATTTTAAAATAAATTTTAGGATGAAAATTTTGTAAAGGATTGTGCCAAATAAATGTTGCAATTGGTTTAGGAATGTGTCATGGGTGATTTGGAACAAATTTGGGATAATTTGGGGTTAAATTGGATTTAATTTGGGTCTCTTTGGTAATGGGGCCAAAGTGGATCAAATTGAGCTAACTTGGGTTAAGGTTGGGTTTGATGTAAAATTAATGTTGAAAAATGTTTAAGGGGGTGTGACAAAGAGTTTTCAATTTTGTTTGGGTTTTGATTTTGGGATTTGTGCTCATTTGGGTTCATGATTGGTTTAGGCCAAATTGGGGATTTTTGGTTTGTGTTAGGTTTGGGTGGAGTTTGGTTTCAAATTTGGGGCAAATCATGTTAGTTTTTTGTTTGTGGGGATGTTAGGAAAGTTTAGGAAAAGATTTGGGGTTAATTGGAGTTGAGTTGGGTTGGTTTGGGCTAAGTTTAAGTGATGGGCCAAAATTGGGCTTTAAGCTTCAAATTGAAATTAGATCCACATGTTGATGAAATTTGGTTTGGATTTGGTCTAAATTGGTATTGGGGATATTAAATTGAAGCTTAGGATTGAATTGGATCAAAATTGAGGTCAATTGGAGTGGTTTGGTTGGACATTGGGCTCTCTTAGGTTAAAAATAGGTCAAATTGATGTTTTTGGTAAAAGTGAGCTAAATTGACAAAATTGGCCTATGGTGTAGTTGAACAAAATGAAATTGGGAATATTTGGGATTTTTGGAAATTTTCTGGGAATTTTTTGTAATTTTTGGATTTTTGGGTTAAAAGGGTATTTTGGGTATTTGGAAGATATTGGGGGTATTTTTGGAAATTTTGGTGTATTTGGTCATGGATGATAAATTTGAGTGGAGGGAAATGTTTAAGATTGATTTTGAGGGATTTTGGGCAATTTAGGCAATTTTGCAAATTTTGGGCAATTTCTAAGGCATTTGGTAGGTTTGGTGGGTTTAGGGTCCTGGGGGTCAAAAATTGAAATCTTGGGAAAATGAAGATTGATTAAGTGTGAGTGAAATGAAACCATTTGATTGAGCCATGAAGCCATATTAAGCTCACAAAAGCCATGAGGGGACTCATCTTAGGCACTCAATATGTTGTTCCTAACCTTCTTAACCAAGGGCTTAGGGGTTGAGGACCATCCATATGAATTACTTATATGAGTTAGGAAGTCAAATTGGTTAAAGATAGTTTTAGGGCTTGGAATGTGTGTGTGTGGGAGTGAGGTGTGTGCAAGTCAACCCTCACCAGACCAGGCCACTCAGGGTAGTCCTAAGACCAAAGAGTCATATAGGGAACTCATCCTTTACATCTCCACATTTGAGCTTAACCCTCCAAGTGGTTTGGGGGTTGTTAATCAGACATGTGGGGTTTAAAGGGAGTTTAAGAGGTGTTTGAATTTCTCAGTGGTGGGTTCCATCTCTAGTTCTCTAGGATAGTCAAAGGTAAAGCCTAAGGCTAGATCCTAAGTACTAAGGAGATAGATCAGACCTCATCAAAAATGAGGTCAACAAGGTAATAAAAGAAATAAATTGGATGTAAGGCTAATTGAATGACTCAGGAGCTGATCAGGAGTCTATGATGGTGTTTTACGATGGTAAGAGTGACATATTTTTTGCTATAAATCTAGTTCATCATTTCAACACCAATTACATTAATGTCAAGTATCACTTTGTTTGAAAATTGATTGATGATGACAATATTCCATTATATAAGATATATACAAAGAAGATTCCAGCAGACAAGCTCACGCATGTTCTACAAGTCCAAAAGTTCACATAATGTAGGAGTTTAGTTAACATTCGAGCTCATGATTAATTGCCCATTTGGCCATTTTGAAGCTTAATCCCTTCATACGACCATCTTGGTGCAATGGTTTTGATATTGGAGCTCCATTTGGTCATTTCCCACTCATTTGGAAGTAAGAAATGAGTGGAAATTATTATGAAAAGTATTACATCTAATAGTTTTTTATTGGAAAGTATGTATATTAGAAAGATTGATATTAGATAACATAATCAAAGGAGATCTAATTACGATATTTTTTCTATTTTAGAATGATTTATATTATGTAACCTAAATAGAGGATATCTAATTAGAAGATATTTCCTATATTAAAAATATTCTTAATTTATATGTTATAATCATCTCTTATTGATATAATGGATAATATCAAATTTTTGCTAGTGGAGTTGTCATCTTATTTCAAATGTTTTTCTCTCTATCCACCAATTGATGTTGGAATAACCCTTCATCATAGACACAAGTATATTTGCGTTGAACCACGTAAATCACACCATGTTTGATTATTTGCTTGTTTTATGATTTTAGTTTTTGACGTGCATACAATCAAGACAAGACAGTGGGGATCGATGTTCTAATTAGGAAACCTGATGTACTAAACGAAAACTGAATGTAATTGATGGGAATTTGTATGAAATGTATGAAACAATACAAGAAATTCGTCCTAAAGCTAGAGCAAACCGAGTTAAAGGAAGGATAGAACCTGACAGAAAAATGGATGGGGATAAACCTTGACTGAATGCTCAACGCAAACAAGAAATTTGGTATAAGACTTTCACCCAATGCAAAAGAAACTTGGTACAATGGTAGACACCACAAATGGGGTGGAAATTCGCTTGATAAGTCGAGGAAGAACTCCTTAGGAGATTGCCAAGAGTTCAGTTGGAATCCTAAGGAAACCGTGGGAGACAACCCAAAAGCAAGTTTCTACCAAAATCCAAAAGTCCTTTCTCATTTGAGGTAAGACCTATATATAGGCTAAAGCTTACAAACAAGAAAGAGAAGATAAAATATCTTCTAAAACAAAATTAAAAAAAACTACATCAAGTTGGCATAAAAGCCATTATTAAACCGCAATATAAAGATGAAATATCCAGCCATAATAATATGACCCCTTTATCCTTGGGATTGGATTAAGTTGACACTTCATCATGGCTCTTCCTCTTTAGACCCCATGAATTGGCTTGAGTCCAGACCTCCTGGACTAATCCATTAAGAGCTTCCTTCAACTTCTTTGCACGACATCTAGTAATTGGCCCACATGGAAGTGAATTAAATCTTCTCTTGAAGTTGTGTCATTGTCATCCATGCTATCATTTGCATCATTCCCTTCCTCTTAAAATGGATTTGCCCTCAAATCAGTACATGCATTAAAAGGACTTAAATCAGTAATATTGAAAGTGACACTCACATTATACATACCTGGTAGATCTAGCTTGTAGGCATTGTCGTTGATACGCTCAAGTACTTTGAAAAGACGAACTCCTCTTAGAAGCAATTTGGAATGTCTTTGTTCTGAAAATCTTTCTTTTCTCATGTGTAACCAGATCTAATTTTCAGGTTTGAAGATCATTTTGTGACGCCCCTTGTTGGCATGTTTTTCATATTGCTTTGTCCTGTGTTCAATGTTGAGTCGTGCCTTCTCATGTATCTGCTTTACAAACTCAACCTTTTTCTTACCATCCAAGTTAACTTGCTCAGAAAAAGGTAATGGAATTAAATCAAATGGCATTAAAGAATTAAAACCATAGACAATTTCAAAAGGAGAAATTTAGTAGCAGAATGAACAACCTTATTATAAGCAAACTCAACATGTGGTAAACAATCTTCCCATGTTTTGATATTATCTTTATGATTGCTTTGATACCAAACTGACGTGCATAGAATCAAGACAGGACCGTGGGGATCAAGATTCAAAATAGAAAACCTGATGTGCTAAGCCAAAACTGAAAGTAATTGATGGAAATTCATATGAAATGCATGAAACAAAACAAGAAATTTGTCCTAAAGCTAGAGCAAACAGAGTTAAAGGAAAGATAGAACCTGACGGAAAAACGTATGGAGATAAATCTTGACCCAATGCTTAACGCAAACAAGAACGTTGGTATAAGACCTTCACCCTTTGCATGATGTGAGGCAAGAACCTTGGTATAATGGTAGACGCCATAAACGGGGTGGAAATCCACTTGATAAGTCTGGAAAGAACTCCTTGGGGGATGGCCAAGAGATCAGTTGAAATCCTAAGGATACCGTGGGAGACAACCCAAAAGCAAGTTTTTGCCAAAATCCAAAAGTCCTTTCTCATTTGAAATAAGGCCTAAATATAGGCTAAAGCTTACAAGCAAGAAAGAGAAGATAAAATATCTTCTAAAAAAAAAAAAAAAAAATCTACATCAAGTTGGCATGAAAGCTATTATTAAACCGCAATATAAAGACGAAATATCCAGCCATAATAATATGACCCATTTATCCTTGGATTGGATTAAGTTAACAAATCTTCGTCGCTCTTCCTCCTTAGACCCTCATGAATTGGCTTTAGTCCAAGCCTCCTGGACTAATCCATTAAGAGCTTCTTTCAACCTCTTTGCACAGCATCTAGTAATTGGCCCACATGGAATTGAATTAAATCTTCTCTTGAAGTCGTGTCATTGTCAACCATGCTTTCATTTGAATCAGTTTTTGTATTATCTTGTATGGCAAATTAATTTAATGCATATGAATTACATTAAGGCACAAAACTCTTTTAAATTTTTGGTTGAATGCTTTGGCTTCTAGCATATAAGAATATTTAAACACACTAATTAATAACTTTAACATTCATTTCTAAATATGCTCAACATCTGGGCGTAAAAATATTGTTAAGAACTAATAATTTATTGTGCAGCAAAAACACCTCCTTTGATGTTGCTGGTAGAGCTGTTAGTAAAATTTTTCATCTTAACATTTATTCGTTAAGCAAACGTGTCAAACAAATATTTATTTTAGGTAAATTTACATACAAGTCGAGTATGTACAAATTTTTGTTTGATGTGCTATGCTTCTTTTGGCTCAAATTAATTATATGATTAAATTAATAATATTTATTATGGCTTTTATAGTGATTATTTATGATGAATTTAGAAAATTTTAAAATTAATATTTTTAAATAATTTCAGCTATATTCGAGTCAAATAGGAGTTAAAACGGACGAATAAATTTGAATCGAGTAGAAGACGAGGATAATGTTCATGACACCAAAAGTAACTCAAATAAATCAAACATGAACATCTGTGCTTGCTTAAGTTCATCCCATTTACACCTCTTGTTATTTAAACTTCTACAACCAATTCATTTGGCTTTTAATTCTAAATGTAAGATTTACTTGATTAATTATAATCAATTCAACTATAACTAATTAGATTAATTAAATTTTATAATTAATATTAATATATGACCATTTCAATAAAGTTATAACTATATTATTATTTCTTTTTTTAGTAACTTTGAGTATGTTAGGTAGTATTTTTTTTTGCTCAATCAACTCATAATTATTGATAGTTCAATTTCTTTAAATACAAATGATAACTAATTTAATATAATATTTAAATAAATAAATCATAAAATACAAATTTAAAAAGTTCAGCAAATAAGGCTTTTTTTTAATATTGGTCGAGGATATATTAACTCTAAAATAATTATTAAATAATTACACATTTAGCTAAACAAACAATATTAATAATCCACAAACCTAAATCCCTAACAAATCATCATGCGCGGCCATCTCCGTCGATGTATACTGGCATTCTTCTACTTCCTCGTCTCCTTCGATGGATCGCCCTCCATATGTTAAGAGAAAGCTGAAATCTCTCATCACCCGACTTCAACATCCTTTACTAGACTGCGATAGAAGAGGCTACGGCAAATGAGAGAGAATCATGGCGAGAGGAGAAGAGTTGGTCGCTGTAAGTTCGTAAATTTTATAAAACCTACTCCCACCAGGTTTTGCCAAATTCAGAATTAACCTGAGATGGGAGTAAGAGGGTTTTAGCTTCACAATGGGATTCGAAATCTGAAAAATTCTGTTTGGCTGGATTTAAGTTGAGTATTACTTAAATCCTAGCTAAACTTGGTAGCAAGTACCAAAAAACCAATTGCATTATTTTCTTATAAATATCAGTTTTTTAATTCAATTAATGTTGACATTTTTGCGTGTCAGAATCATTATACTGTTAGTCTGATTTAACCATATATTGTAAAATGAGTTTACCGTGAAATAAAATACAGCTATGTTATTTATAGATTCAAAATTTAATGACTTCTTCCTCAACAACTCATACCCTTGACCTTCTTCTTACATTACAATGTAGTTAATAACTGCTTTGAATCCGTTGTTTATGTATATAGATTTAGTCCAAGTTCTCTAAATCACTTCTAAGAAAATCCTACCTTTGATCTTTTGCTCGAATTGATTAAATTAGAAAACCTTATGTTAGTACAATTAGGTTGAGGTGACATTTTGCTGGGAGAGAAACTGTAGCAAAAGGTGAGACGAAGTTTTAATTTCCATCATAAAGATAAAGCCTCACATTTGACGAGATTGTTGTACTGAAATGTCATGATAGGAAAAGAACGTCCTATAATTTCCTTATGTTTGCATATAAAACATGAACTAAAATAGGTAAGATGTTTCATTTTTATGAAGGCTAATACTTCAATTGCTACTTCTATTAATTCAAAGATGAAACTCTATATTCCATTAAGGTTTTTTAAGGATAAGCTAAATTTTTTTCCCTTCCAATTTCAATTATTGTACAAGGAATTTAATTGAAGAAGGGTAGTTGGTATTGTTTTATTATTTTATGAAGCAATGCCATAAAATGCAGAAACTCTACCCTTACTGTTGGATTAAATGAAAAGAAAATCTAAGCTACACCAATGGAACTAATAAATAAAAAGAGGGCTGAATGTTGTTATGAATCTCAATTACTAGGCTAGGCGGACCCGGTCTACAAAGGGAGGCTCCTTCTATTATAAATAGAAGGGGTGGCTTGTAGGGGAGGGTTGAGGGGAAAGGAACCAAGAAGGGAGAACTAGGAAGAAGAGAAGAAGGGGAGAGGCTTGTGGAGAGTGAGGAGAGCATCTTGGAGATCTAGGGTCGAGGTGATTCGAGAGCGAGATCTTGGGCAAGATCAGGGCACATTTCTGAATGTACAAGCCTTGTAATTCTTCTCAATTATCTTAGTGGATTTGGTTGATTCCCTCCCGTGGATGTAGATCCAGTGGGATCGAACTACGTAATCGCTTTGTGTTCCTTGTATTTGCTTGTGTTCTTTATGTTTCCTTCTAGCCAAGTTGATTTTCCCACAACAATCCCTAGATCTCCAAGATGCTCTCCTCACTCTCCACAAGCCTCTCCCCTTCTTCTCTTCTTCCTAGTTCTCCCTTCTTGGTTCTTTCCTCTACCTTTCTACAAGCCTCCCCCATCTATTTATAATAGAAGGAGCCTCCCTTTGTAGACCGGGTCCGCCTAGCCTAGTAATTGAGATTCATTACAACACTGGATTACCGGACCCAGCTTCCTATACTGTGTGGCAGGTTCTCCTATGAATCTGAGATTATCTTCTCTACTCATCTGTAAATCTAAAGTGGCTACTGCATGGCCATGCATAAACAATATCTATTGGTATAATGCCATTAATTCAAAATATATTCCCATTTTGACTGCTCAACCTTTACTTTCAAAGTAATATCATCCTTCTTCTGCACAATAATTCATAATAAGTGAACCAATCACACACACACATATATATATTCTTCTAATTTACTTTTCTTTCAATAATGATATTTAATAATTATTAATATCACACCCCTTTTAAATATATTTCATACATTCAATCTTTATTATAATAATTTTAATCCATTCATTGTCAAAATGTTTTATCCATTGTTCTACTTTCTAATTTATTTTAGTAGGCATCTTACCCATTACAATTATGCCATCTACAATAAATGTACACCAAACCACGTCACTTTACATAACCTTTGCAAACATCTCTGTTAGTAATTGAAAAAATGGTCTCAATATTGAAACTTGATATTGTAACCTACTACAATCAAAATCAGCTTTGATCAATCCAAAACTACAAATAATATTTAATGTTTCATAATGTATATCCTTAATTACTTTATTATTGTGCACCAAATCAATTCTCATCATGTTTGATCGCATGCCATTTTAGGTTCAATAAAAGATCATATAAATATTTTGTATATTGTCTTACTCTTTCATTTGTTGCTTTAATAGAGTGTTCTATAGTAAATCTTCTTGCATGAAATTAAATTGATTGTTTATTACTATCATAATCTATGTTCCATTAATGTTCTCGTAGCTTCATAAGATGTTTTAAAAGTTTGATCACTCTATAATTTGCATAAGTTTGAACATCGTCTTTGTTCTTAGCCAGTGATATCAAAATACTTTTATTGTTAATTGACATTATTTTAAGTATTTAGTGTAATCCAAAATTTGGGAATCGGGTTAAAGTTTGACTTTAAAAATATACCTCAAATTTGCACCCCTCATAAATCAACCGAATTATTTCTATAAAAGTCTATGCATGAAATCGATCAATTCAATATAAAATACAATGTATTAATTTTGTTTTGATTGGGAGATATTAAATTTTAAAAGTTATAAGTATAATTACTTTAATTAAATCTTAATCTCCTTTCGTAATCTCTCTAATTCTGTAACACACTATAGTCAGTTGATCTTACCGCACTTACACGTGCATGCATGCATCAGCTTGATGATGATCATGCAGATGAGATTTTAGGTAGGATCACTTTAAGTGCCGCAATTCCCATCATTTCCACTATTATTCTTGGTTTCACGTGACAGGAAGGGATCACGCTATCCTACACTATAGTAGGCTCAAACCGAGCGACCATAGGAGAGCCATAACTAACTGTAGTGAACCCGTGGTGAAATAGGTGAGTACGAAACCCTCTTGCATGTTATTTGACACATTTCTTTCCTTCCTCACACTTTTGTTTTGACGTTTGCCTCAATTTTGTGCATTTATCTGTTTCCAATAGCCATAACATACGTCAAACTTGTGTTGTAAGCCTCGAACTTGATTTACGAGCTTAGGTAAGGGCTATTAACATGATTTCAGGAAGGGAAAGAGAAGATTGAGGTGATGAGAATACAAGGGGAGAAGAATAGGAGGTATCATAAAGACATATTTATGCCGAAAAACCCGTTTAAAGTATGTTTTGGCAAATAAGTTAAGTTTTGGATTAAATTATGATATGAGTCCAAATTTCATGAATTTCTACCATCCTTATGATATTTACGTTGTTTACATGTGGCGGCAAGGTCGAACGAGTATGTGGGAACCCGTCTAAGGCAACTTCACCTAGTTATGTGAAATTATCTCGTGTCAATTTTAAAAAAGATAACTATTTATAGGTTATCATTTGATTCCACATTTGACACTGATATATTTAAAATTTCTTGCATATTGTGGATAGATACTTGCATTTAATGTATGTATGCAAGTTGATTTCTCTTACGATATATGTGATGTTATGCTATGATATGAAACAGATGAATATATTTATGAAATTATTCCTTGCCGGTATTTATCTGCTATAATTCATGTATTATATATGAAATGCCTGTGATGAATGCTTGATACAGAAATGATGATTAAAATGCTATAAGTAATGTTATAAGTAAACTATTACATGAGCGCTTGTAAGTACGCTCCATAGAGATGTGGTATTCCCCACTCCTGATGTTTAAGCGATGACTAAACTCTAGAAATTTGTGATTAGATGGCGACAGAATGTAGGAAACCGTTGATATCAACGGGTACGTTGATAACTGTTATGTTGAAAGGGGAACCTTTATCAATTGTTAATATAATATGTGGGACAAGGTGATGGCTTATGATATGACAAGACATGAAAATAGTTAGTCTATACATTCACAAATGACATTGCTACGAACATGTTTATAATTCTTATGAACATGCTTATGATTAAATGTTGATTATATATGAATGAATGACATACATGTTTTATACATCACTAATGATTTTTTTTACACTACAAACTTTTCATTTACATGTGTTGTACGGTTCTAGCATCTATGACTTGCGTGTGGCATGTAAAGATATACAAGCATGCACTTTATGTTTTTCTGTATATAAAAAATCTTATTTTAACCTTTATTTTCTGTTGAGCTCGTTGTTGCTTGATCTACATTATTTACTTTCATGAAGGGGTGTAAAAAGCATTGAAACGAGTAGTCAGGTGTGATTTGTACAACTTTTATATTTATACTTTGGGATCTTATACAGTATTTTGGTATGTTTTTTATTTATGTTGATTTTAGCTGCTCTGTATAGTATATATGTTTTGATGTTATAATTTTCACGCTTCCGAGTATATGTGATTATGAATGAAATGAAATGTATTAAATATGTTCGCGGCGATTTAGTTAGATTAGTTCATCACTCATTGGGTCTTGATTCTGTAAGTCAGGATAAGTGTTGATGATAAATTTAGTTTGACCGAATTGTCCGTCTCCATTACACCTCAGCCGACCTTAAAGAGCTATTAGGTGGGGTGTGAAAGAAAATATTGAATGAAGAGAATGATGGAAGCGTGTTGGATCTAGAAGAAGTACGAATTAAAATAAATATGCATTGATTTATACCAAACTCTAGGTTGATGAACCTTGGGAAGGTAACCCGTACAACTTAAAATATCATGTATGTACGATATATTATTATATGATAAATTACATTTGAATAATAATTGTTGCCAATATGAATGAATTTGTCTAAAGGAGAATAAAAAAGTGCTGAGGGCAAGTCTCTTAGGTCTGGTGCAGAGCAAGAATTAAGATATGAAAATATTTGGGCATAAATAATAATCAGAACATAGCAAATAAGAAAATTAGAGCAACTGAACTATAGGACATCATTCAATTAATATCAAAAGTGGTTGACAAAAATGAATGCTATCGAAAAATCTTCCACAAGTACAGGTCTCGGATATGAAATTGGGACAGAAGTTGATCAACATTTAAAAATCTTTCAGCCTTTTAAGTCACCTGCATTTAAGGGTGCTAACGACCCAACAGTTGTTGATGATTGGCCATTGAAAAATGAGAAGATTCTAGAATGTACGATTTCTCTGGAAAACCGAAAAGTGGTGTTAGCTACTCGCATGCTAGAACAGGTGCAGCATAGAGAAAAATGTCACAGACAACTTTTCTGCAAATTCGGTGGGATAAATTTGTTAAAAGTCGTTATATATTAGTTTATTCTACATTCCGTTAGATTAGTGCTGACTCAGGGGTCCAAAGCAGTTATGCATATGAGACATAATTTACTTTTCTTTTCATATATGCACCTCATTATATCAGTACCCAGGAGGAAGTATCATAGATTCTGAACGACCTCAGAGATCAGTTGATGTTGGTTTTGATGCCATTCAAAATTAGTGATTTCTTAGTTATAGTTGAAGCCAGACAAATTAAAAATAAGCTGAATTTCTCTACTCAGCAGTAACAACCCGCAGACAAGCTACGAAAAAGATTTTGGTGAGGGATACTACTTTTAAAGTAAGAAAATAAAATTAGAAGGTAAGCAGAGACAACCATGATGAAAAAATTAATGTGTGAAAAATGTGTAAAAATGCATTTTGGTCAGTGTTTGCATGTTCAAGAATATACTACAAATGTGGACAACCAGAGCATATTCAAATGAACTATCTGCAGGAAAAGAAAAAGGTACAACATATCACAAATAATTCAAATACAGGGATAACCTAAAAATTTTTTGGGAAAATTTAGTTAATGCAAGTATAGGGTGAAACTTCAGAGCGCAGAATTGAGAAATCAGTAAAAGCCCAACATTTTGTGATTACCCCTTGGGAAGCTAAAAAATCTGAAGAAGAGGTTACATGTATGCTTCTAATTTAAGATCAGTCTGACACTGTGCTATTCGATTTAGGTGGATCACATTCTTTTATTTCTAATAAGTTTATTGTCAATTTACATGTTGATATTATGCACTTAACTTCTGTATTGTGTTATTATGTCTTCGGGAAATGGTTTTTCAACGAACAAAAAATGTGGTGTGCAAGTTAATATTCAAGATAAGAAGCTGCAAGCACAGTTGATTATTATTCTAATTCAGACATTTGATGTCATATTGGGAATGAATTGATTGGTAAAACTCAATTTGTCTTGTGATTTTATATCTTACGTAATTGAAATGTACAAATAAAAGTTGGGAAGTATTTGTGAAGTGTTGAATTGATATTTTAATTGCTGAATCAAGATGTGCAGAAATTTAAAAGTATTCCAGTTATTGTTGAATTTTCTAATGTATTTTCCAAAGAATTGTCAGGGATACCACCATAATGAGAAATTTAGTTTGACATTGGTGTACAAACAGACACATTTATAATTTTCAAGTATTCGTATAGGATGACTGAATAAATTTCAAGAATTGAAATGTTAGTTAAAGGATCTGATAGATAAGAGTTTTATTAGACCAATTAATTCATATTTGAGTGCTCTCGTATTGTTTGTCAGAAAGAAAGGCTGATCAATTTGGTTGTACATTGATTATAGAGAGTTGAACAAAATGACAATCAATAGCAAATATTTTTTTGCCTAGGGTCAATGATCTATTTAGATGGTTAACTGTATTTTCATTATTCGTTCTGAGATTGAGATATTGTCAGGTCAAGTCAATGAGACGAATATAACTAAAACAACTTTTGGATCATGTGTGATCATTATGAATTTTCAGTTATGCCTTTTGGCTTAACCAATGCCCATATTGTATTTATAAACTTGATGAAACAAATATTCAAGTCTTATGTGGATCACTTTGCCATTATTTTTATTGATTATATTCTAATGTATTAAAAAATTGATGACGATCAGCTAAGCATGTGAGAATAATATTGGAGCTATTTTTGTAGATTCAATTATATGCAAAATTGTCAAAATGTGAATTTTGGCTATGAAGTATTGTATTCTTGGAAAATATTATCAGTGGCTAAGGAATCTCAGTGAATCATCAGAAGGTGAAAGCAATTATGGAATGACATTCTCCAAAGAATGTTATGGAGGTACACAGTTTCTTTGGATTTGTCAGATATTATAGGATGTTCGTAAAGGGTTTTTCATAGATAGCTACGTCTTTGTCAAAGCCGATGAGGAAAGAAGTCTAATTTGAGTGGAATGCAGAATGTAAGCACAGTTTTCAAGAGTTGAAATATTTGACCACTGATCCAGTGTTAACTATTTTACCAGGTACTGAAGGGTTCCAAATTTATGGTGACGAGTCGTTGCGAGACTTGTGATGTGTTTCAATGCAAAATAAAAAAGGTGATAACCTATGCATCCAGATAATTAAAGCCACATGAGTGGAACTATTTGGCACATGACTTGAAGTTAGCTGTTGTGGTGTTTGCTCTCAAGATTTGACAACATTACTTATATGATGTGAAATGTGAAGTATTTATTGATCATCAGAGTCTGAAGTACATTTTTAACTGAAATTGAGGCTGCAAAGATTATAAGTGATGATCAAAGACTATGATCTGGATATGCAATTTGTCCAGACCGAGAAAATATAATTGTTGATGCTTTGATGCCCTAAATCATAAATCCAGAGGTAGTCCAAGTTAGATTATTACTTGGGATCTAGAGCTGATTAAAGAAATATGCACCTTGCAGCTAGAAGTCAAAAGACCAAGTGATATCGATCAACTGATAGTACAACCAACTTTTATCGATAGAATCAAGGCAGATCAGAGAGTTAGCAATGAATATTCAAAACTTCTGAAACAACTTCAATCAAGAAAGATGGTTGATATGACATTTGATGAATATTGTGTAATCATAAACAAGCTGCAGTTATGGGTAGCTGTTGAGTCTGAGTTGAGAAAGTAAATCTTACATGAAATTCATCATTCAGACTGCACAATTCATCCAATCATCACTAAAATGCATAAGAATTTGAAATTGAGATTTTGGTGGTCATGTATGAAGAAAAATATTGTTGAATATATATCCCAATGTTAAACTTATCAGATTGTAAAGGTCGAGCATTAGAAACCCAACAGATCACCACAATCATTGACGGAAGAATTGTTATAAATTTTATTATTATATTTCCTCGATCTAGACATGCTCACGATAATAATAGGTCATTATTGGCAGGTTAACAAAATCAGTTCACTTTTTTCCATCAGATAGATAGATTCAGTGAAAAAGTTGACCAGATTTTATGACAAAAAAAATTATCATATTACACAGAATTTCAAAAGTCATTGTTTTTTATAGAGATTGAATATTTACATCGGTTTGTGGAAGAGCTGTTAGTAAGGTTTAGGCACATAGTTGTATTTTAGCACAATATTTCATTTACAAGCCGACGAACAATAAAAAATGACAATTCAAGTATTAGAAGATTTGTTGCGGCTTTGTGTTCTCGACTTTAGAGACAGCTGAGAAGATCACGTTCCAATGATCGATTTCATTTACAATAATAATTATTAGTCCAGTATTAAATAACTCCTTATGAGACACTGCAGGACAAAAAATACAGAGGTCTGGTGAGTTGGGTCGAAGTATGTTAACCTCAAATATTAGATTCTAATTTAGTTGATAAATCTATAGAGAAAATCAAATTAACCAAAGACAGATTGAAAAATGCTCATGATTAACAACAAAATAATATGACCCAAAACACAAAATAATAAAGTTTGAAGTTCGTGATTTCGTATTTTTGAAAGTCAGGTCAATGAAAGATACAGAAAAATTTTGTCAAGGAAGTAAGCTGAGTCACAAGCACAAAATTCTTTTTAAATTTTTGAAATGATTGGTCATGTTACTTACAGGCTAGCTTTACCAGCTGATATGTCATATATCCATGATATATTTCATATTTCAATGCTGAGAAAATTGGTTTTAAATTCAGACTATAGGATTTCATATGGAAATATTGAAGTACGGAAAAATATAACTTATATTGAATAGCCTAATAAAGATTTAGAAACAAATGTTAAGAAACCAAGGAACAAACAAATATTTTTTTTGTCAAGATAAGGTGGATGTACATACTTGAAAATGAAGTTACGTGGGAAAAAGAGGATGAAAATAGCTATTTGAGACGTTCTTTTTTTTCCTCAATTTCATTTTGACATTTGCCTCAAATTTGTGCACTTATTTGTTTCCAATAGCTGTAGCAGGTGTCAAACTTGTGTTAGAAGTGTCAAACTTAGTTTGCGAGCTTCAATAAGGGCTTTTAACACGATTTTAGTGAGAGGAATAGAACATTGAGGTGATAGGAATAAGAGGGAGAAGAATAGGCGGTATCGGTAGAGCGAATTTATGTCGAAAGTCTATTTGAGATACGTTCGGACAAATAAGTTGAGTTTTAGATTAAATCATGATCAGTCCAAATTATATGAATTCCCACAATGCTTATGACATCCAAGTTGTTTACACGAGGTGACAAGCTTGAGACAAACGTATGTAGTTTGTCTTAGGGATGTTTCGTCTAAACAGGTGAAATAATCTCGTGCTAACTTAATAAAAATAATTGTCTATAGGTTTTCATGTGATTTCACGTTTGACACTGATACATTTCGAATTACTTACATATTGTGGATAGATACTTATATTTAATGTATGAATGCAAGTTGACTTCTCTTACGATATATTTGATACTATATATTTATGAAATCATTACTTGCCAATATTCATTTGCTATGATTCATGTATAATATATAAAATATCTATGATGAATGCTTAATGCATGAATGGTGATTTAAACGTCATAAATAATGATATGAGTAGACTATTACATGATTGCTTGCAAGTATACTGTGCAATGATGTAGTATTCCTAATTCTTGGTGTTCAGGCGGTGATGAAACTTTGGAAACCGTTGCGATCATAAAATGATAGAACATATGGTACTTTTGGTATCAGAAAAGGCTATTGGTAACTGCTATGTTAGGGAGACCCAACATTTAATGATAGTTAATATGGCCTTTAGGCCACGGTGATGCCCCATAATATGACAGGACATGGAAATGGTTAATGTCATACATTTACAAGTGACATTGTTATAGACAAGATTATGATTCTTATGAACATTCATATGATTATATGTTGATGATTACACATGAATGAATGACATGTTTTATATAGCATTCATGATTTTTTTATACTATTTGCTTTTCTTTTACTTATTTTATACTATTCTAGCATTTATATCTTATGTGGAGACATACATATATATGAACATGCACATTATTTCTTCTCCGTTTATAAAATCTTATTTTTACTTTGTTTATTTTGTTGAGTTAATTGTTCACTTTACGTTATTTACTATCAGGAACGGGTAAGAAGCACCGGGATGAGTAGTCGGATGTGACCTGTATATTTTTTGCATTTATAGTTTTGGGAGCTTGTACAGTCTCTTAGGTTTATATTTTATTTATGTTGAATTTAACAGCTCTATAATATATATGTTTTGATGCTACAATTTCCATGATTCTTAGTATATGTGAATATAAATGAAATGAAATGTATCAAGTATGTTTACGACGATTCAGGGTCTGTTTAGGGCAACTACAACTTAATAAAAACGTTGTTGTGCAACAGATGTGCCAGGTAGCTGCTGCGTAGAAGTTGCTGCGCAGAAGTTGGCTATCTATTTATTTTTTGAAGTTTAACAACAGTTCATTGCGATTGTTTACGAACAAATGATCTTTCTGCCCCTTTAGTATAGCGCTGTTTATAACAGAACTAATACTGTTAGCGCGTTTCATACTTAAAAGAAATATCTAATTATAATATTACAAAATAGAAACAGACACCGCAGTAAACAATAACACTGCATTCAAAATTTTTAAAAAAATATTAAAATAATAATTAATAATATCATAATATTATTTTTAAAATCTATTTGGTTAATGTCACACGATAGTTCGTCCTCCAAGTAAACTCTTCACGTTAGATGACTATTGGCGATGAAATCCTCCAACCCATTCGCTCACCTAAAGAAGTCACAGTTTTATGTTCTTCTCCTCAGACTCTTGTAAAACTTTATTCCGTAACTATATGGTTGTCGCGAAATAAGCATGAAACATTATAGTCCATAGAAGCATTACAATGCTTTGGAGGTATCGAAAGTGCTCAAGCTCATATTTTCTAAAGGTTTAAAACAACAAAGCACAAACTCTTGTATACAATATTAGTGAAAAGAATAGTAGAAGTAATCAATTCAAGTTTTATGAAACTATGAGGCCTCAGAGGATATAGTATAAACTAACGAATATATTACTACAAGAAAACAACAGACCTTATAAAAAAGGCTATTAGTTGTCTTTAAACCACATAATACTGAGTTTGTATGTGTTACATATGCATATCACCAAAAAAACCATCTAAATGAATCTCAGAAGCCATAGCACTGAAAAAAGTAAAGGAATTTGGTTACCTTCATTGGGACATGTGTCAAGAACTAATAACAATATATAGATTATCTAAAAGAATCCTTAAGGTCAAATATCTTATCACAAACCTAAAAAACAACAACAACAACAATAACAAAGCCTTAATCCCACTAAGTCAGGCGGCTACATGAATTCTTTTTCTCCATTGCGTCCTATTTAGTGTCATTTTTCATTTAATTCTAATAAATTAAGATCATTTTTTTATACAATAAGCCCCAAGTCTTTCTAAGTCTACCTCTGCCTTTCTTAACATAAGTTGAATCTAAAATATCTACTCTCATCATAAACCTCAAAATAAAAAATTAAACATGTATAAAAATTTAGATTACATATTATATCCACGGTTATCTCATCGGTAATCCAAGTGGGAAATAATACTTGCAGAATAACTGGAAATAAAATTGAAATTCAAAATATAAATCATTGCATAAAATATCAATAAAATAAACAATAAACATTTTCATAATACATTGCAAATAAAGTAACAACAAAAAATACAATCATTTTATTCAGCCACCAACAATAGCATATGTAATTTGCTCTCTCAACTCTATCATCTCCCCTGCACCTTCCACATTCTATGTGCAACTCTCAGACAATTCACTTTTAGCTTCTGATAATAATTGTTTTAGGCAATATTCATATACTTCAATAAGACATGTGAATGATCTTTATCAGCCCTATTGAATTCAATGTCGTTGCACGAAAGATGTCGGTGAATATAGTTGTGGACAGTTATTATGGCGACTACAATCTACACATTTGTTTAGGAAACAAATATATCGACATAGCCCGCAATATGATCCATTTTTTTTTTCCAAACTCCAAATATTCTTTCAATGACACCGCGTAAGGACGAGTATTTCTGGTTAAACATCTCTTCTTGCCCTGAGCGACATTGATAGCTCTTTCAAAATCTGGAATGTGACATTTAGTGTCCGGAAATGATATTAGAAATTATTTTGTTAAAAGATATCCAACATCAACCAAATAATATTTATTTTCTGACAAAAATGTAATAATTAATATTATAGTAGAAAACACTATCTCATTAATTGAAACACAAACAAACTTAGGGGTGGTTGAGGAAAGTTGTATTTCTGAGTATTTGTGGCAAATTTGAATGCAACTGTCGTGTGTACTACTTTCCCAACCAGCCATAATAAAAATGAAGCACATATTAAAGTCACATACAACCATGACATTTTTTGTTAGCAATCTGTATCGTCTCATGAATGCGATCTTTTCATTATTTGAAAAACGTACATCCACGTGTGTTCCATCGACCCCTTTAATACAAATTTAAAAAATTTAACAAGTAGTCAAAATTATTATGTTCATTTGAATTCTGGAAAAAAAAAGAATAAATATAATTACCTTAAAATATAGTATATATCGTGGGTCATATGAAATCTCTAAGGCATTTCTTTCGAATGTTGGGCCATTGGGTTTATAATTTATGATTACAAATTGAAAAATAACATTCAACCCAATTGAAAAAAATGTCTACTGATTGTTTCTGATTAGTGCTGGAATCACTCTTTGGCTTCTCTCATAGATTATTCTATGATAAAATATAAAGGTTATTGCTCACACCCCTCTGGAAGTTCTCCTGGAGGAGTCATGAAGTCTTTGATTCCTGTGTATTTCTTCCAATAGATATATGAATAAGGCTGTGTCATACGGAACATATTGTTGAATCTTGTTGGGTGTCCTACAAGCAACTTCCCAATCCACTTATCGCCAATATATGAAGATATCATGCAAGGAGCAATGTAGAGTTGTAGTACTCATACAACAAACACAACGTAGCTGCAACTCTTCTTCTGCATCCTTCTTTGGCCATGTTATTTACTGTCTATGCAACAAAAAACATATAAGAATCATAGAATTTGTTATTAATGAAAAAATATTTAAGCAAACAACAATCGTAAATAAACTTTGAAAACAAATAACAAATTGTACGATCCAGTATTTCAAAAGTATATCCAAAGCAACATAAACATTGTCCCAATGAAAAATAAATATAAATTGTCCAACTAAAAAAATGAATCAAGTGTCCCTGTTGTTATGAAAATAACGTAAATAATTGACCCCATGGTTAGCGTTCATTGTCATAAAGAATTGTCTACGGGTCAGGTCTTCAAGCAACTTCTTGGAAAACAAACATGTCCTCGTAAATTTCTTGAGTTGCCTCCAGAATTTGCATAACTTGCTAAATGAAAGCTGCTTGTGATGTGCTATGGTCCTTGGTGCATGAAACAACTATGAAATTTAACTTCTAATGAAAACGTCTTTTTTCTTTTTCTCAACTCGCAGACGCTTTGATCGATTGATGGATTTAACTTCATTGGAGTCAGCTATTTGTTCGAAATCAAAGTTCTCAGCTATGTCAGCAAACCCTCACTCACTAAGGGCTCATGCATGTTCGCTCATTGTCACGACTCTACTAAACATACGATCCAACTTCTCTTTCAACTCAGGGTTAATGCCATTGTATTTGAATTTTTTTCCATTTGACATCACCTACTAAGTAATAAAAGATTAATATATTGATGTATATAAAAAAATAAAAAATTGATAAAAGGAGTGGTCGTTTCCAATCTCTCAACCTACCGTTCTTCTGAAGCATCAGTTGTTTGCTTTTTTGGGTCCCAACCTAAGCTTATGGATCCTTGTTTCAGTTCTTTCCAAAATTTCCCTTTTTTTTTAATTGATCTCATCTATTTTTCAATTGCATTCTATCGTTTTCCCTTCTTGTGCTTTCTTTAAACTTTTTTAGAATATTTTGTCAACCCTTCATGTTAAAATAAGTTGTTGGCTTATTTCTCAATTCCACCTCCTTAAGGTAGAGGTAGCAAAATATTAGTTTGACTTCTTATCCCACATAACAAATGAATCGATTTTTTTTGTCTTAATCATTGTGTTAGTGTCATTTAAAATACAACGACTCAAAGAAAACTAATATTGCAAATAAAAAGAAAATAATTATCAACACCACCACCAACGTTAAAACCACACCACACCACCATCACAACACCAACACCACTTCACTCAACCACCACCGCCAATATTGGCACCGCACCAACACTACTACCAACATTAACACCACTACCACACTCCACAACCACCACTACCAACACCACTATCACGACTCCACATCAACAAGAACAACACCACCCCACATTACCATACCACACCACAACATCAACGCCATCCCATATTGTTCATTTTATCAAATTCACAGTAGCTTGATTGTGGCAAGCATAAATGTATTAGTTTTGGGTGTTTTGTATGTAATTCACCCAAAACATTGTCATCTACAAATCAAGTACCTTCTTACATTCATTTTTGAAATTCTCACTCAAACATCAAAGAGAACGATAAAAGCCTATCTCATATTTTTCATTTGAGACAATTACATACATGGCACCGAAATAATGTTATCTACAAATCAAGCACTCTCTTTCATTCATCTTTCAATTTCTCACTCAAACATCAAAGACAGTGATAAAACTCCATTCCATATTTTTCATTTGAGTCAATTACATAAACGACATCCGAAGCATCACTATCTACAAAACAAGCACCCTCTTTCATCAATTTTTCAAATTCTCACTCAAACATCAAAGTTGTCAATATTTTGGAATTGAGGCAGATACATACAAGACACCCAAAACATTGTTATCAACAAATCAAGCACCATCTTTATTCCATTTTTCAAATTCCCACTTAAAAAATTAGTGCATGTAAATGTAAACAAACAACCACACATACATGACAACCTAAACATTGCTATCAACAAATCAAGCACTCTCTTTCATCCATTTTTCAAATTTTCACTCACAAAATTAGTGGAGGTGAAGAATAAACAAACACAATGTCAAAAACATAAAGGGGAAAAAGTCATTCCATTTAACGTGTCAAGACAAAGTCATTCCACACTCTTTCATCTATTTTTATCATAAATACAACGGTAAAACACCATCCCAAATCGTAAAATCCACCATCCCGAATCGCAAAATCAGAGGAGGTAAACGAGAAAGCCATACATCTCAAAATCCACAATATTCTAACCTTAAACCTCAAATGATAAAGCTACAAATTGCAATGAGATAACCATTCCATCGAAAATGAGCTTAGGAAATACATACAGAGCACAGTAACCGAAGGAGGCCTGAGAGAGGTACCTAGAGCAGAAAAAAGGCGATCCAAAGAGGTGAGCGATCAAGAGAGGAATCTAGGGAAGAAGAAACATGAGGGAGCCATGAATGAAACACGCAAAAGGCAGAAAGTTTGTAATCGCGAAGAAACTGCTAGCCTTGGGGTCAAACCCGCGGCCCGCGTTTAACATAACTTGTTATGATAAGCCATCCCGCCGCACTTTCCAATAGGTGCATCTGCATTCTCAAACCGCACCAAAAAAGCTGCCCAAAACAAGCTTAGTAAGACTGGATCATCATCCACTGAGTCCTGATTTTGCAAATATGGATGAGTATTGGTGAGAATTTTAGTCTGACCGAATTGTCCGCCTCTATCACATCTCAGCTAACCTTTAAAGGGGGGCCACTTGGGATTGACATTTAGCTTCTAAATCAATTTTAAATCCATTCAAATGATAATTCCTACACTAATTTTAGGCTTCTTTTACAAGTGGTGTACTAACCCTTCCTCACCTTTTTTCGGGCATGAGTGTTCGGGGCTCTTAAAAAGTAAAACATCTACTCTCTCCAAAGAGGATGTGCCTTTTGGGACAGCATTTATTAAAATAATGCTAGTTTAACTACTGATAAGATCATAACTCAAGTTAAGTAGAGAGTATTTTATGAGCACTACATATTATAATTTGACAACTTAATTCTTCTTCAATGAAAATGAAATAGAACCAATTTATCTAAAATTAAATGCTCTACAAGTTTGCGTTCAATTGCAACTCAAATCTGATGAGAATGGTAAAAATTTTTGCATATATCTTTAATCATTGTTTATTAATAGTGTAAAAGATCTTTTAGAAGTTTCAATTTCCCAACATCGCCTTTCATTTATTCATCCATTTTAATCATGCCATATGAGGAGCAATTTAGAAATGATATTAGAAAAATCTTTATGAATCAAAATAAATGTCCACTTTATGGCTTGAAGAATATAACAAATCAAAATAAATGTTTCCCTAGGTTCATCCCTTGTCGGAAATTTATTCATTTTTATTTTAAATTATAATATTCTGAATATCTTACAATGCATACTCTAGAACTACAATCTTCTGAATCTGTTATCGTTCCTGCTCTAAAACTACAATCTTTTGAAGACCATCTATCTCTAATGTCATTATTGTTATTTCATTAATTGTTCTAATGCTTTCATTAACTCTACTTAATTTTTATATTTGCAAAGATGATCATGTAAACCTATTTACTCGAAAAAGATAGGCATAATAAACCTCGCCCTCTGTTTGTACATCCTTCAAAGCTTTCAAATCTTCAAAGTGGAGTTATAAATGAGGAATTAATGGAGAGCACTAGGTTTTGATATTAATAAAAGAAAATGGAAAATGGAATGTATTAGTGTAGCTAGATAGTTGGTATCCTCCATTAGTTTACTAAAATTATGTTATATAATTTAATCTTATTATAATTATGATATTATTATATTATTGTCCTATTATGTAATGTATTTTTATTTCATGCATTGGTGGTGAATAAATAGTAAGTGTTATAGTAAAACATATTTATGCAACATTGGTCATGTAATGCACTCATTGTTGTCCATGCAATGCATGCCTGATCTAAATAGTGAAGAAACTTAATTTAAATTTGAAGGTCGAAATAGCTTTTCTTAATATGTAGGTAAACCTTCATATTACACATTACCGCATTGAACTTTTCTCAAATCTAAGGGGAAGATTCATCCTCAACAATCCTTGGGTCCACCTCTAAGTGCAAGGAATAAATTGACTGTATGATAGTTAAGAAATTCATTAATATCTAATTGAGCATGATAGAATCAATGAAATGGATGAGATGAAAAATTAGAAATAATAAATTAATGAATGATTATATTAGATGAATGGTAAAAGAAGTATCAATTGAAGATAAGGTAATTGAAAATAAATTTTAGGAAAATTTGAAATGTATAATAAATGGGAGATAATGCACCAATTAGGTGAGTCGATAAGGGATTAATTCCAAAATTAGTTTGATTATTTGTATGTAACCGATTTATTTCAAGAGTATCACATCTCCTATTCAGTCTCTTAATTACAGATAATTAATCACAATTTGTTCCTTAATGAAATTTGGGACTTAAAATTGATTCTAATTTAGTCGCTAGGCTATACAAATTTGATCCCAACTTAATCCTTGAGGAATCATTTGGGATAAACTGTATAATCAAGGGACTAATTTAAAATAATTTGATACTCTATGACTTAGGCTCCGTTTGGGACAGCTTAAAATAGCGGTAGCGTTTTTCAAAACGCCGTGCCTCTGTTTGTTTCGCACGTTTAAGCTGAGATTCCAAAATCGTCGTTTTTATTTTACGAAGAACTTCGCCCGCAGGAGCATCCCCGCGTTCCGCTTATCCTTGATCGCGTTGCGTCCGAATTACTCCGCTGCCCCTCCAGGATTCGGCATCTCCTTCTTCCTTCGTTCGCGATTCGGGCGGTGCGAACTGAAGCAAACGGGCGGTGCGAGGAAGAAGGATATTGGGATTTGCTGTTTGAGGAAGAAGGATCGTGGGATTTGCAGGGAGTTCGGCCTCGGCGAGGGCCTCCAGCAGGGTTTGGCTGCGTATGATTCCAAGTAGAAGGCTGCCTCAAGCTCTTCCAACAGGTATGTTTGTGGCTAGCGAGAACAGAGCAGAGTGGGGGAAGATCGATCTTGGGAGGAGCGGCAGTTTTCAGGCTCGCCAGAACAGATCAGAGTGGGAGGGCTACGACAGCGGAGAGGAAGAACAGTAAAGGAGTTTGCTGCTTGATTATTTTGTTGTTTTTTTTGTTATTAATTTTGGCATATGATGTGCTTATGATCCATAATATTAGAATATAGTTATTTTATATAAATGAGTTAGATCACTCGTCATGCATTTAAATGAGTGATGTATACGTGAATAATTTATAAAGAAATAAGATATTTACATTTATACCACAAATTTATTTGTATATTAAAAACCTCGTGCTCGAAGTGAATTTTTTTTAATCAGAATTATAAACTCAAATATGAATAAATTATCCAGATCGAGGGCGAAATAGTCATTTATCCGAGACATTGTAATTCAATTTGTTTTCCAAACGTTCAAACCAAACGGACGGACAGATTATCCGGATCACTGATGATCGATAGATTATCGAATAATGCATTTATCAGCGATAATCCGAATAACTGCGACATTGCGCCAAACAGACCCTTAATTAACAGCATATGAATAGTCAGACATTATTTTCGAGTTTATCTTTATGCATAAATTACTATTAGAGATAATGAAGGACAAGTTGTGGGCCTTCAATTGTTTAGAATGAATTTTGAAGCAATTTGATGCCTAGGTAGCATTCAACATGAATGAATGGAAGATGTTGATTTATAAAGTTTCCCCAATTATATTTTGTATAAGGCTAATGATGATGATGATGAACAACATTTCTTGTAGTTTTAACAACTCTTTTTCTTTTAGTTTCCTCATGTTTATCCTCAGACATTGTGTCTTTTGATTATTTATGATTCTTACATTTTTATGTATAGCATGTAATAACTGAAAAATAAATAAATAAAAAAATCAAATAATAATAATAATAATTAAGCGGTCGCATCTCTATGGGTTTGTTTTAGGAGGTGAGGAGGAATGAAAAATAAGAAGAGGAAGATTGGGAAGAAAGGAAGTCACCGCTTGTGTGCTTGGAAGGCGACACCGTGCCCTAACCGAAGATAGGAGAAGTCGACATCGCTGCTTGCTGTTAGTTTGCCTTCGATTGTTGAAGCCGGCGTTGCGTTGTGTCGGTGTGCATGAAGGAGAGTGGCTCGTGGTGCGATTTGAAACCAAGCCGCTCATGAAGGAGAGGCGTGGGTTCAGATGATGCTGCGTCACTCTCCGTCCAAGCCAGAGAAGAATCGGACGCGTGCAACACCACCGTCGAGCCGAGGAAGGGGATACTGAGCCGCCCTTCTCGTGCGAGGGAGATTGCCTAGCCCTAGCCTAACGCAATCAAAGAGGCAAAAGGAAGGAGAAGAAGACAGCTTCATGTGCGTGCGGTGTTGGAGTCGAGCTACTCTCGAAGGAAGAGGAGCTCGATCCCTTTTCAGAAGAGAAGAAGCTCACTTGCTGATGGAAGAGGGAGCCTCGTTGCACTAAACATAACCGGTGAGTTTAAGATTTTAATTAAGATATTTAATCAAATCACACACACACACACATATGTATATGTGTTTAATTAAATAATGTTAATGAAAAATTTTATTAAAATCAGGACAAATAAATAGAAATTTCGGCTTCGAATGAGAAGAAGATGGTGGAGCGTGCGAGTGCGGGGGGGGGAGATCGATCTAAGAAACATAACATAAATGTTAATGTTTTTATGGTGATTAGAATAAATGATATAATTATTTAAATTAATGTTATTAAATTTTATTCAATTGGAAAGTGCAAAAGAAGATTGATAAATCTTTGGAATTTGAGGAAGTCAAATGATTTTAAAGATGCAATGAGTGTTAATTGAAGAATTAGACAAGAGGAATCCTAGAGAAAAAGAATGGCATTTAGGCTTCAGATGAGCACTTATTTTTTAAATGTATTAAATTAAGGTATTATTTAATAAAAAGCTACATTATTGCTTTATTCAATGCTTTTTATAATCAGAGGTATGTTGTTAACTAAAGAATTTCTGAAATGAATGTAGTGAAAATGAAAAATGGAATGATGGATTCAATGACCTTAAATGAAAATAATTAAAAGAAGTGAATAAAGACATGAGTCAATCGAGATTATCCCCAAATGTACTGTTATGGATGCAATTTGCACATACACTATAAAGGAAATAAAAATGGCAAAAATTACCGTCGGTTGCAAAATTTGAGTGTATCTACAGGTAAACTTTTGAGAATACTTTTGGGTATGATGGTAATCCTAATATGACTCCTAAAGAAGTTCAAAAGGGTAAATATTTAAATTTAAACCAGGAGGGATAATTTAAAATAAAAGCTTATAGTTTTATAAAGTAATGAACTATACTTCTTTTGGTCATTCATACATAACTTTTGCATATGAATTTAATCCATATTAAAATTATAATTACTCACTAAGTTATGAAAATGTATTTCTTATTTTAATTATTTTTTCAGGTGAAAATTTATTCATTGACATGTTTGGCATGAGAGATGTAATTTATCAGATCAATACTACTGATAGGTACTATGATTATGGTTTCTTTGTATTTTTTTCTAGATGGTGATATAATATTATATGTTTGTTTGAGATATTTTCTACAGACTATGTATTTATTTTTACATGTTTTGATTTATATATGTTATATTTTGTGAATTCTTGCTAGCTCCTTTATATATTGGAAATTTTTAGAAATCTATGAAAATAAATTAAATGTTATTATCGTTCTACTACATTTCTTTGGTTAGTTCTAACATATCAGGTCGAATTGTTATAAAAATGACATCAGGATAATTAGATTGGATCATGAGAAAAAGAATCATTAGATTTATTAAATTATTTAATGAAGAATATTAATAAATGGTAAAATTTTGTCAAATTATAATATTTCTTATGTTATTTTTGAAATATGAATAATGAAGAGGAATAAGTCGGAAATGATGCGGTAGAAATTGGTGCACCTCCGCAGATTTCTATGAACACAAATACCTGCTGAGATGATAACTGTAGTTACTCAAATAGTTAAAAACTCTCAGACTCGATTTAGTTCTGGCGGGGGAGTCCAGATGAATAAGTACTTGAAGCTATTTCAAGATATGAGTTCACATCTTTTCTCTGGAGAAGGAAGTTCGATGTATGCTAAAAACTTATTGAAACTGGAAAAGATCTTAGATGTGTTGTCTTGACCTCCAGAGAGGAGGATTACTTTGGCCACTTTTGCATTAGAGAGAGAAGCAAAGTGGTGGCGAGGACAATTGCGGGAGAAATTTTGGGTTAGAGCCAACTAAAATGCAGTAGGATGAATTTGTGGAAACTTTTAGAGACAGGTTCGCACACTGTCAGCGAGGAGACAAATGCAAGATCAATTTATCCAGTTTATACATGGTGATCGTTTAACAATGCAGTACAAAATAGAATTCATTATGCTTCGAAGGTATGCATCTCAATTGATTCTAGATACAGAGAATAAGTGCCAAATATTTGTCGTGACTGAAGGATATAATTAGACAGCAATTTATTCCTCTTGTGATTGATGATTATTCTATTTTGTTGGAGAGGTATAGGAGGATTTAGCTGGATTTAGAAGCTGCCCATAGGAGGGACATTCATATGATAATAAATTCAAAGTGATTCAGGTTTTCTTAGGGCTCTCAGGGAGACATAACTTCTAGTTAGGGAAAACAGGTGCTAAGAATGCTAAATCCAGCAGCGTTAACACCCAAGTTGAAGCTAAGTAGTGTGACAAATGTGGGAGGTCTTATAGGGGTGAGTGCCTTTTTGGATTCAATATTTGATTTTGGTGCCGCCAACCAGAACATATGACGAGAAATTATTTTGAATTGGGATAAAGAGCTCCAATAGATTCTAGGGCAATATTGAGCCACCTTATAGGAGCTTTGGCAGGTTGGAAGCAATTGAATTTGCACAATCAGTGCCAAAATCCTGATCAGACCCAACATAATGTCCATCTCAGAGTTTATGCACTTTCGCAGGAGAAAGTTAATGACTCGTCTAAAGTTATCACATGTATGTTTTACATTTAAGAAATTTTAACCCAATGCATCCTTAATCATAATAAAGTTTATGTTATGTCATGTCATTCATAACACAATCTAAGAACTTAAATATATTACTAGAGGTGTGTTTTTTTTTTTTTTTTTCTATTATGAATGTAGGAAGGCTAGTTTCAAAAGTTATTTTGAAAATCCGCTGTACAGAAGCTGATGTTTCATAAGCAGTTGGACTTTTTGAAAAACACGGTTTGAAAGTGCTGCATGTTGACATAATACCTATAATGCCCCTTGGTATATAAACACATATCAATTTAAACTGTGTGAAAAACACAGTTTTGAAAGTGCTGTCTGTTGAATAAATCCAATGACAATTTATCAAGTTTTTTTCACTTACAATACCATAAGATAAATTAAGGTGAACATTAATCGAATCATAAGAAACCATCAAATCATGTCTTCAAACAACAACATAATAAGAGATTGTGATAGATCAAACTGTCCCAGTTGTTGGGTTGCTCAATTAAAGTCGGAAACTCAGCCAAAAAGACAAGTTTGCTTACAAAATAAAAACTAATGCAGTACAGTTGCTTATCAAAATACATAAATATCATCAAAACATATACAACAATAAAAACAACGCTACAATCACAAAAACAAACAAAAGTTAAAGTCTTAACAAGAAACTTCAAGTTTTTGACATCATTTTTCACCATATCATCAAATACATATATCTTTTCGTTGGCTCGCTCTTGTATTGCATTCCTCGGTTCATCAACACACTAAAAAATTTACAATCTATAGTTATTAAATTTTTTGGACATCTGTAAAATTTTGGTCTTGCATTATCACCTTTCTGAGTCATGAAAACAACACATAATAGATTGTTATCACAAAAAATAAGTCGATGCTTGATCCCCCTAGAGTTTGTCGAATTGCTTGAGCTCATATTTGATAGTGTAATCCTGTACATAAGAAAACAAGGGAAATTTACATACCAAGAACAGAATTGTTATGTATTTACATATCTCAAAACCAAACTTCCATATTTACATAAACAAAACAGCGTATGGGTACACACGTTGCAAAACAGTGTCCAAATAGCCCACAGTAAACAACAATATCAGAAATATTAAAGCAGTGCACCTGATAGCATCACCCCTTTCACGTGAAATACCACAAGTGCAGGTTACAACATACAAGTGCAGGTTACAGCAATCAAAGTGCAGGTTACAGCAAAAATACCACTGTCTGTCAACAAGGATAACCCAAAACCGACCAATTGAAAGCATACAAGTGTAGGTTCAGCAGTCATAGTTGTTGCCATCTAATGCACACACACCGTGAGTTACGAGTGCAGGTTACAGCAAACTTTGGATGTTATACATGTAAATACATAGAGATTATGTGGTATGCATATAAATCAGAAGAAAGCATATGTATGCAAGGGATGAATAATCTGCCAAAGAGTTATAAATCTCAACATATAATTTCCTTGCTAAGTATAATAACAGATTCAAACCAAAGATTTATAACAAGAAAATCTCAGGGTTCAAAGTAATCACATGGAGCTGAATAAGCTGCCGTTAGAAGAAAGCACTGGACCCATAATGTGGGGATCGTGGTTGTCGGGAACTCGTGGATGTAGAAAAGCATATAGAAAATACCATCCAGAAGAACTCTTTCCGGTCAAGTGACTCACATAACCCTCTAAAAATCTAACACTTGAATAAAGAGACTGGAACCAAAATCCAAAAGAGGCACAGGCAGCCATATCCGTTTCAGAAGAGACTACGTCAGATCAAAATGTAAGCTAATGAAGCGATCAATTGAATATTGCACTGCCGACAAGTCCCTACTTACACTCTATGAAGACAAGTCCCTACTTACACTCTATGAAGACAACTCCCTACTTACATCTCTATGAAGACAATTCCAAAAGAGGCACAAGCATTACTTCCACTAACACCATATAAATTTCACCCAGATGTTTCATATCACAGAAAAATGTACCACAAATTGATATGTATATATATGGCTGAATTGAATGGTATGTGTGTAAATTCAGTGAAAAGGACAAGCGTATGATATGCATTGCTTCAACATTCACAAACCACTTGGCTATATGAATACATACCACGTCAATGCAATAGATATCTGAATACGCAAACACTTCTCAATTTAAGTCTCGTCTCTTAATATGTAAATGCATAAGAATAAGTGCTAGAAGAGTTCAATGAAATTTTCAATGGCAATACATAATGAAGGACTGTAGTTCAATGCAATAGATATCAGCTTAACTAAAACAGTTTAATAATAAAGTTAGTAGATCAATAAAGTCAGCCAATAGATGCTTCACCCAATCAAATCTTACAACAGATGCTCCCTTACTGTTGTTTTAAAAAAAATTCAGCCAACAGATGATTCTTCCCGAACCAAAGTGAATGAAATTGTCTGGTCTTTTATTTTAAAAAAAAAAAAAAAGGAAAAACCAATTAGTAACACCATCAATAATAGAAGTAAACACCATAAAGTTGCATATCTAACACCTTCAATAGATATTAGCTTAGCCAAAAAATAGTGCTTCCTACAACTTCCAATAACATTTCCAATAGAAACCAAACACCTAAGAGTACAACAAAAGTAAAATACATCGGCCCGTATCTAATTTATCATGATAGCAGCTTCTCCTGGGAACATGTAGAAGCAAGCACCCAAAAGTAGTTGACAGCTGAAAACATTTTCTCGTTGGAGCGCCAAAATGAAATTATAGCACCTATTAAAAACTATGATAATGAAAGCATCTTCTTCTTAGAACCTTGATGCACAAGTGCATTTTTTTCATAAACCAATGCCTTCTATTCCTTTCAGTAATCAAACGATCATTTACAAACATATCCACTCAATTTTATGTATTTAAATATAAAAATATTGTATGTTGATTTTTTCATCTAAACCGCTCAAAATTTTCATATCAAATCAAAATTTATCACTATCACTCCCCTCAAAAAGTGAAGTTCAAGTGACAGATAAAAATTGAAGTTCGAGTGTTAGACATGTAAATACATAAGAACTGAGTTGCATGCATATAAATCTTCCAAATATGTATTCGGTATTGTAACAATGGATGAGTTCCCAATTCAATCAACTTTCTCCCACGACACACATTCAAAGCATTTCAAAAGTTTTGATTCATACTTACCAGATCAAAGATCAGTCAACCTGATGTACCAAATTGGTTACAACCGTGAACTACACTATCAAACAAATAAAACATTCATCAGATACATTACATAATACCAAGATAATGACAATTCATACAATATTAAATCAAACATCAAATATTAAATCTCGTCTGCACCTTCTTTATCACTGATATGTTCTCGCAACTCAGTCATCTCGTCTGCACCTTCTTTATCACTGATATGTTCTCGCAACTCAGTCATCTCGTCTGCACCTTTATCACCAATGTTAGTGTTGAAAAATCATCATCATTTTCCATCATCGATTCACCCAATTGATATTCATATATTTTAGAAGGCATTGATTCGTTATCATCTGTACTTGCGAAGTCAATGTCGAAATGCGAAGAAAGGCGCCTTATGTAATTATGAGATGTCATTGTTGCAGCGACAATTCTAACATGTTTCTCAAACAAATATGTTGGCCTATCTCTTAGAATATATCATTTTTTCTTCCAAACAACAAAAACCCTCTCAATCACACCTTGTAATGACGAATGTTGTTTATTAAGCATTTCTTCTATTCCCCACACTGCTTGACTAGCTTTTTCGAAGTCTAGAATGTGATATTTTGTGTTATAAAATGGTTTCAAAACTCTCCGTTTTAATGGATATCTGACATCCACTAAAAAGTATTTCCCTATTAGAACAATCAACCATGAGTTACTATATGAAACTATAATATAAAGTTTAAGAAAGTGTAATCCAACCTTGAGATGGCAAGCAAAAGTTATGCATGTGGGATTGTGTTGTGAACTTGAATATTTGACTATCATGAGCACTACCTTCCCAACCAGCCACGACAAATGTAAAACAAATATTGAAGTCGCATACTGTCATTATATTCTATGCGGGTGAATTACAACTCTAATATATGCGACCTTATCAACATTTAACATGTGTATGAACATGTGTGCCATCAATAACAACACTACAATCTTATATCAAATGATAATTAATTTAAATTTTAAAGTTAATTTTACCTTCGATGAAAATAAAAAAGATTTTGATATACCTTGAAGTATGACATATATAGATGATAACATGATATTTGTTTAGGAATATTTCAGAAAGTTGGGTTTTTAGGCTTGATAACTCCAGAAGACATACTTATCAAGACATTTAAATCAATAGAGAAATATCTACTGATGGTTCGGATGAGTGTTGGAGTAACTCATATTCTGACCTTATAAATTCATTATGTGATAAAATGTAAAGTTTTTATAGCCAATACCTCCTTTGAAGTCATTCTAGAAGAGCTACGAAGATGATGACTATTGTGCATTTTATTCAAAAGATCAATAAAGATTACTTGACTCATACAAAACGTGTTATGGAATCTGCATAGATGCCCCCCAAAGAAGTTCATTTACTCACTTGTCCTTGGTAAATATCAACGTCATACATGGAGTGTGAGAGATGGTTGATTCATAGTATGCAACAAGCACACATACAACTGTTGTAATAACTTTTTTGCAACGCTCTCTACGTGCACTCTCATTGAAATTCATAGGTAAAAAATAATAGAGAGAAAATATTACAACTGTTTAAATCAAATGAGATGACTCATCACAAGTGTTAAGATAAAAAATAATTATTCTGCCAAAATGTTTCATAAAATGAGATTAAATCAATAGCAATTGTTCTGCCACGAAAAAGTAATGTCATAAGTAGTTGTTAAACCAACAATATCAAGTGCACTGCACTTAAAACATAAATAACAAAAGTAATAAGACGTGATTTTCATAGAAGAAGAGTTAGTAATGAACCCTCCTCTTAGGAGTCATGGACATAAAAACATCTCTCTTCACATGATCTTCAATTAGCTTCCATGAGTGGAGAAATAAGGGAATATCTTGAAAAACTTCTTATATATATATTATAGTATTTTTATTACATTAGAAATAGATGAAGATTGTTGTGCAATGGTGGCCTCGGAAGATAAGTTTGTGCATGTTGTAACTAGGTCAAATATTCGGCTTCTCAGGTATGCATGATCAATTTTTTTAGTACGACTTGCCCTTGCTTTTAAAGAAGGTGATATCCTTGTATTGCTAGATTCACTAAGATTATTCCTATCATGCGTTGATATTTGAATAGGATCAATCGGGCTCTCTCTAGGTTCTTGCAAACCCTATGGAGTCCAATAATGTTCATCAATCACAACAACTTCACCAAATATAACATCAAGCTTCTCCTCCAACTATGGATCAATTCCACCAAACTTAAATTTCTTTGCATTTGGTACAGTCCGTCATTCATATATTAGGAGAAGTTATGTATAAAAATTGTGCATGCCAAGAAAATATAAATGTATGTCTTAAAATAGATTTCACCTATAGTTTCTTCTTCCACCAAACTGATGATGCATCTATGGTGTTTTTAATTGGATCCCAACCAAGGCCCGTAGATCCTCTTTTGAGCTCTTTCAAGATCTTTCAGTTCTTTTTTAATTGGTCTCATTTATTCTTTAATTGAGGTTGGGCATACACCCTCCCAGTTCATTCTTGAAAGTTTTTTTGTATTGTTATGCCAACCCTTTTTATTAAAATATATTGTTGGCCTATTTTCTAATTCAATTTCTTTCATACATATATCACAAAAAAATGTTATTATTTTTTTGTCCCATATTGCAGATGATGTGTCATCCCTTGTATTATCCATTTGCTGAAAGGAGTTCAAAACTTTAAGCAAAGGGCATCTAGCAAAATAATCAAAGTTGAACATTACAAAATTTCAATTCAATAAGATTGTCATTTTTAAGGAACCATTGGGGCCGATGCAAACTTTGGATTATCCAAAATTGCAAGAAAAAAGTACTTATGCTCAGTTTCTATAACATAGAAATCACACAATGATTTACAAATGACCTATTTGATGATATTAGAGCTTGCTAAAGCCAAATTATGCCTTCCAACAGCAACATAATCACAAGTGAATATATAAGATTAAACGGTAACAGTTGCTAGGTTGTACCACTAAGGTCTAAATTTCATAATTTACATCATTGGAGAGACGCAAAAAGGGGAAAACGTATCATAAGAGCATGAAAAACTACCAAACAGTTTAGGCTGTTTAAAACATCAGAGAAAAAAACCATATCATCAGCATTTCTAAACCAATGCCGAAGAAATTCATTAGTGGGGCCTTCAACAGCATAATGATTAGCAAAGCTTTCGGCTCACAGGGCTGAGTCCACATCACCTTGTCGGGGGCTGATAATACTACCATTCCAACTAACACAAAAGTCAGCGTTGTCTCTTGCCGTGAGTTTGTCTGGGGTTGTTGAAGCCGACAATATGTTGTGCCGCGTGCGTGAAGGAGGATAGTGGCTCGTCATGTGGGTTGATATTGAGCTTCTCGTGAATAAGGAGAGGCATGGGTTCAGGTGACGCACGTCACTCTCCGTCGATGCCAATACGCGTGCAACACCGCTGTCGAGCCAAGGAAGGCGATGATGAGCCACCCTTCTCATGCGAGGGAGATTGTCGAACCCTAGCCTAGCACAATTGATGAAGAATGGAGGAGGGGGTGGCGACGTGTGCGTTCGTTGTTGCAGTTGAGCCACGCTCGAAGGAGGAGGAGCTCAATCCCTTCTAGAAGAGAAGAAGCTCATTTGTTGCGGGAAGAGGGAGCCTCGTGCCTGCCCGTAGGGTTGTCGACCGAAACATATTATCACATATACATTTATGAGTGTGTTTAATTAAAAAAAATGTTAATGGAAAGTTTTATTGAAATCATGATTCAAATAAATAGAAATTTTGGTTTGGAAGAAGTTGATGAAGTGTGCAAGCATGAGAGGTGATCTATCTGATACTTATAAGGTAAATGTTGTAGTTTATTTTTATTATTAATACAAATGATATAATTATTTACATTAATATTATTAATTTTTTGTGTTTTCTTCTGGATAATGATACGTTGTTATATGCTAGGTTGAGATGTTGTTTAGAGACTATGTATTTATTTTTGGATGTGTTGATTTTTATATGATATACTTTGTGATTTTTTAGTAACTCTTTTATATGTTAGAAGTCTCTAGAAATCTGTGGAAGGTAAATTAAATATTAATGTCATCCGACTATAATTCCTGACTTTATTAATTCTAATCTATCAGGTCGGGTCGAGACATAGCGACTACTTTGTATCATATAGGCAAGAAATATTGTATCATATGGAAAATTTTCTTTATTTGAAATGCTTAGCCTTTACAGAAAAATTTTTCTTTCATTCAAGACCATTACCACAACTTTGTTTGGGGAACTATTTTCTTACTATTTTTTAGAAATTCCTGTAGTGGGAAGTTATTTTTTTCATCTGATCTGTTAAATGTGGTGGCTATAAGAATGATGTTTTATATATATATATATATATATATATATATATATATATATATATATATATATATATATATACTATAGTCTTCTAAGAATTTGTTTTCTACACCACAACTTTATAACCACATTTTCAAAATATTGTAGCCACCCCAAACAGAGTTGTCGTCACTGATGCCACGAGAGTAGGTTCGTATCGTGGACTCTACGGAGACATTCTGAAAAGTTAGCTCTCTAATAGATTGGTCTCCCTCCTTTGGTTGTGTGATCTTGGGGAGCCATTTTGTCTTTTGTTAGAACATTTTGAGTGCTAGAAAAATCATCTTTGTATCTTATGGGAGGTTGATGACTAATTCAGAGGTTGGTCTCACTATGAGGTCTGACAAACTCAATACCCACAAAAATTTTAAGTGTCAGAATTGATTTGTCAACTATATGTCCAAGATCTATGTATTTTATGTAGCCATTGCTCCATATTAACTCTAAAACCTCATGTTTTAATGTGACTTCTTAAAATTTTCTTCCCACATCTTAGTAGTTTCTTGCAAGGAGCAAAAGAAATAGGGAACTCTTAATTTCTCTCTATATTGAGCTACTAAACTTGCCCAAGTGGATCACATAGTCACTTAATCATCAAAGTTGTTTGCTCGAAGGGCATGAGAACTCATCTAGAGTATTTTTTTGCTGACTAGAAGCTCTTGCCCGAAGAACCTATCAAGAATACTAGCCCTCAACTTAGAACTCGTCTGAAATTCCAAACTTGTAGCCAATTATAGGCCTATTTCGCTTCCTATATAGCTACTCACACCAAGCTCAATTTCTCTATTTTCTACACAATCATACCATGTAACGAATTTTATAACAAGGAATTTATTCTCATCTATAAATAGAAGGTTAGAGGTTGGGCTTGAGGTTTACGTAATCTTATATTTTGAGCAGAAACGCTTTTAAAATGTTGATGTTTTGAACTTTAGCTATTTATTACAGTATGCTATTATTGTATGCTATTAATGCTCTATGGTGCTGAATGTTGGCCTTTAAGAGAGAAGCATAATGTTAAGTTAAGTGTTGCCGAGATGAGAATGATTAGGTGGATGAGTGGCTTTACACTTAGAGACAAAATGCGAAATGAATATATCCGTAAAAGGGTTGGAGTTGCACCAGTGACGGATAAAATTAGAGAGAGTCGCCTTAGATGGTTTGGTCACATTAAACGTCGACCACCTGATGATCCGATTAGGAGAGTAGATGTTTTAAATACAACTTATGTTAAGAAAGGCAGAGGCAGACCTAGGAAAACTTGGGCTTATTGCATAAAAAATGATCTTAATTTATTAGAATTAAATGAAAATTTGACACTTAATAGGACGCAATGGAGAAAAAGGATTCATGTAGCCGACCCCACTTAGTGGGATTAAGGCTTTGTTGTTGTTGTTGTTGTTGTATGCTATTATTGTAAACTTGTTATATCTTTTAAGGGGAGCATTTTAGCAGTTCTATTGGCTTTTATACTTTCTGCTGGTTCAAATAAACTTTGTGAACAATTTTTACTGAAGCTCTAAACTTGGGGGAGCTGAAATAGTAGAATATCTCAATGGCCTCTCTACTCGTTGCTGACAACGCAAGTGATAAGAGGGGAGCGTCAAGATAAATCAAATTTCCGCCGACGAATGAAATAATTTTAAGGATTTTTTTTAGCAGAATATAATAAAGGCGGGTTTTCATACATGCCACCAAATTTTTATGCATTTATGTAAATACATGTAAATAATACGTACAGCTTTTGTTGGTTGATCTCTGTGGAATATCTGGGAAGTAACTATTTTCTCTGTGGCTTCTCATGTATTCCCCAATAAATTTACAATCAGCACTTGAATCAGCTATTCCTTGATTCGCTCACTACAGCACTTTGAATCTAAAGATTCATTGTCGAAAATTTCTGATATTGTTAAGAGTGATACTTCTACGTTTTGATAAAATTATCATGTATATGATCAAACTTAGTCATTGTGGTGATTTCAACATGCTTGGTAATTATTTTTGTCTATCCTTTTGGTCGGCTCCTCCATAATCTTGTAATCCTATAAGTTATTTTGATTAATTTAATAAGCTCTAGATTGAAATTTTTGTTGTGTTAAATCATTTTAGAATGTAGGGTCTCGTATTGTCTGTGATTTCATACAATCTAGGAAATATCATATTTTAGGAAGAGGTGTAGAAGAAAATGATAGATGTGTTGCAAATTCATATTTTCTTTCCTAAAACTTTGGTAGAGGAAACCCCCAAAGAAATATAAAAAATTATAAAATTACATTTTTATATGGCACTGCACATGTCCGTAGTGTTTGATGAAAAAAGATCGCAATGTGGGTATCAAGCGGCGTCATAAATATGGATGGATGCATGTACTCTAATGTAATGATGGTCTTGTTTGGTAAACGGTTTGCTTCGGGCTAGCTTGACCACTCAGTAGGTGGGCTCGGTTTAACCACTTTGATAGATGAGCTCAATTAGAGTACTTATATAAAAACTTTGCTTGAGTTCAGGGTCGTATTTGTTTATAGACTTTGTATTACTTCTAAATTTACCCTCAGCATTCTATACATAAGGAAATAAAGGATTGTAAAATTACATTTTATACGGTACTGTGCATGTCTACAATGTTTTGACGAAAATGTCGCGATGTGGCTTTCAAGTGGTATCATAAGTATGGATGGATGCATGTACTCTGATGTGATGATGGTCTTTTTTGGTAAACGGTTTGCTTCAGGCTAGCTTGACCACTTTTGCAGGTGAGTTCGGTTCGATCACTTTGACATGTGGGCTTAATTAAATAATACTTAAATATAAACTTTTTCTTGGGTACATGATCGTATTTGTTTATACACTATGTATCACTTGTAATGAATTTAACCTATATTGCAAAGCTAGTTGAAGTAATGAAAAGAAAAAAATGAGAGAAAAAAAAAAAAAAAAAAAAACTAGCTTTCGTAATCTAAGCGCCATTAACCCTAACAGTCATTTAATAGTATTTTTTTAGATTAAGAGAAATTTACATACATACCACACAATTCTTAAGTATTTACATATCTAACACCAAAACTTTGATATTTACATATCTAACACCAAAACTTTGATATTTACATATCTAACACCAAAACTTTGATATTTAAATTACGCTTTTGTTTTAAATAAGTAGAGTATATGCTTCCAACTGAAGTTTGTTATGCGCTGAAGTCTAGCTTGCCTCAACTCCTCAAATGCATATTGTCTCTGGAGGAGAAAATTTAGGTTTGAATTTCTAAATTCAAATTTATTAATGATAATTTTTTTAAGATAAATATAATATGCTATTAATTAATTTTTTTTACAGTTTATATTTAATTTCAAATAATTTAATAAAAATTTCGAGCCAATTTCTTTCGATGGAGTACTTGGGTGGGTGGGATGTTGAGGGAGGCCCCTCAAAGTTGCGTCATTTTGAGTTTTATTTGTTCGGTTTTGTACTTCAAACCTGCTTTACGTGTGGAACCAAAATAACAATATAAACGCTTTTCTAGAAGAAGAGAAAGCGAGTCTATCATTTTGATTTTATTTGTTAAATTTACGTTTGTGATCTGCTTTACATGTTGAACCAATCTTGTGATAAACCATATCAACGCCTTTCTAGAAGAAGGGGACAGAGAAGTGTTACTTACGTTCCATCATTTTCATGTTCATGTTGAACCAACCTAAAGAATATCAGTAAACCAAAGTATTTATAAGGGACAAACACCCAGTTACTTGGGTGTGATAAGTTAGTGCTGAGTTGATGGAATAAAATGGCATGATGATAATGTTAAAGTGATTGTATAAATTAATGTGGGCTCATTAAGCTAAAGTATGTGAGAAGGATTGAGAGAGAAGTTTAGTTTTGTGAGCATTTATGATTTTTTGTTGCCCAGCCATCACTCTCGGTTGTCATTGCTTGGTGTGATTGTTCGATTACCTTTACCTAATTATTTTACCCAACTTTGATCGCCTAACTACAATCACTAAATCACCTTCATTCATCTATTGTTGCTGGACCAATATTTTTTAACTGTGATCTTAGGACCATCGTCACTTTGCTATAGTCTGGCTACCTTTGTCTATATATGAATTTGTAAACGAAATCACTTGAATAAGATTTCCAGAATAGTGTAGCTGACCTCCACCGCTCATCTACAATTGCTCAACTACATGACCACTTAACCACCTTCTTCATCTATGATTGTTTGAATATTGTCACCTTGCTATCACCCCTACCAAATATTAATTGATTATGATATCTAAATTATGACTATCTGACCACCATTGCTTCACTATGGCTATCCAACCACCATAGCTTCACTATGGTAATTTGAATGCCATAGCCCATCTATAGTCACACAACCTCCATTGCTCGACTATGGTTCATCCCTCATCAATGGTTGCTTGACATTTGTCACCCTTCTATAGTTATCCAACCTTCTTCGCTCATCTATGATTGCTCAACTATTGTCACTTAACTACGGTTGCCTTACTATCATTGCCTAACAATGACTCTTGATTGTTGTCGTCAGTTTATGATCACTTGACCATCTCTGTTTGATTATGAATTCCTGAATGTCATCACCCATTAGTTACTGCCTAACCTTTTATTGTACAAATTTATTCTACCAACTAATGTTTGCTCGATCTATCTCGTGTTTGTCATTGCTCGTTCACATTCATTGGATATAGTCACCCAACCATAGCTACTTGACTGTGGCCCTCAACTATCATAGTTTGACCATAACCTCTCAAACGCAATCACCCAGTTACAATTATCCTACCATAGTCATTCAACTGTGATTGTCCAACCACAATCACTTAATTGCTATCATGAGCATCAATCATCTATGATCTCTTGACCACAATCACTCGACTAAAGTTGTTGGGCTGGTATCACCAAAAGTATAGTCTCTTAATTATCTTTGCTCTAATACAATCTTTTAATAACTAACCTTTGTTAATTTCAACGCTTGCATCCCTTATAGGATAAATGTATGTCATCGACACATATCATCATTTATAAGACCAATGCATGTTGTTGATATATGTTACCACTTATATAGTCAATGCAATTTTTCAAAACAAACATTGAAACCAGGTAACTTCATCATCTATCATTAAAGACAACAACAACACATACAATAGTCAAAAAGGTCAGTGCATGCCATTCATCCTGAGATTATATTGAACTCTTTGGTTTCTTACTCGCTTTCTTCATGGGAGAACTATTGAACAAGTTATTATTTGATATCCTGAAGAAAACTCCAAACCTCTGAGAATATTCTTAATTCATTGTAAATTTTATTCTATATAATTCATGTCTATTATATTATACAAATGTCTTTATAAATTATGGGAATGGGCTTCTTTTTTTTCTTCCTTGTGAAATATTTTGAGAAGAAAAATATGAGATAAATTTAGTTAATTATAAGCAACATTAAACCAACTTAAGAAGTAGAATAGCCAAACAACGCGATAAGCATTAAGCCAAATCCATTTTAAATTATCAGATTTTATAAATGAAAAAAAAAAAAAACTAAGATTTTAGTTGGGATCATTTTTTTTTAATTTTTAAAAACATGCCTATTTACTATACTTCTTACATATTAAACTTTAAGTATTAGAAATAAATAATTAAAATTTTTAAATGCTCAACATAATTCTTATATGTTTTGAATGCTGTGAACAGTAATAAATTTTATTATAATATTACGAACATCTTTATTTCAAATTAATACATAAATAAAATAATAAAAATAAAAAATAATAATAATAGAAATGAGCCTAGCCTCAAACAACCCATGAATGTATATAAGTTACTAAATTAAATCTCTGATGATTGTTATTATGTTAAGCATGATTGCGCCCATCAATCATCAAATCAGAGATTTCAATTTCATCGATAAAGCTCGGCGGTGAGTTTGTCAAGAATGAAGGTAGGGGGCAATGCCTCCATGAATGGGTTCGGGGGCAGAACTCGCAATTAGCATTGCAACGCTACAATAGCGATGTCGCGACATTGTAGCACTACCTTTACAGCGACACAGCATTATTACCGAAGGAATAATTATGTTGAAACATTAGAGCATGGCTCTACATCGTTACCAACATCACAAAGCCTTAGAACTACTACTAGGTTAAAAGCAATTTTTTGCAAGTTTTGATGATTCTTTTTCATAGTCAAACATGAAGAACGACAAAAGAAGTCCCAAAGATAGTCGTTAGTGATTTTTGAAAGTATGTTTTGAGATATTTGGAGTTGAATTTTATATTCTCCTATACAAGGAGTGAAGTGCGAGTGTTCTAGTTTGTCCAAAGTGTGAAGAAGATCGAGTATTGTTGCATGCCAGAACATTCCTTACAATAGAGATATATTAACGCCTAGCATTGTATAAAAATCTATCACACACACACAGATAACATAAAAGCTAATAGACGGGAAACCAATGTTTTTTACATGAAATAGATAAAAAAGAAAGACCAATGAGCTTAGCCCAATTGAAATGGTTCTACTATTAGATGTAAGTTGGAATACTTTTTCTTCCCTCTAAAGCATTTCTAAGAAAGCAACACCAATTAATTGGCAATAGAGTTGTGAATTTAGCTTGAAGATCTTTTCTCACTCGAAAATTGATACGAATGTTGGCTTGGATTGAGATCAGATTGAAATAAATAACTCGAGCCACGAGCCAAAATTCTGGATCAAATTTTTTCGAGCTAACCCCAGCTCAGCTCGAAATTGGATTGTTAAAAACCATAGTGATGTTAGGGCTGTGAATTCAACAAATTTTGCTCAAAATCGTTAATCTTTCAAAAATTGATTTGAATTTTGGCTCGGATTGAGATCATATTGAAATAAATGAGCCAAGCTACAAAAAATTTCAAATCAATTTTTTTTCAATTCGATTTTGAGCCGACCCCAACTCAACTCAAAATTGGATCTTTAACAGCCTCAGTTAGCATAATAAGTTAGTGCGAGTTAATAGAACAAGATGGTAGGATACTGTTATTATAATGAAGGTATAATTTAATTTGGGTTTTTTAAGCTATCATAAGTCACAAGCATTGAGATGAAGTTTAATTTTATGAGTATGATACATCGCCAAAATAATTATTTAATCAAGCACAAATCTCAATGCATATATATCAAAATTAGAAAAATTATGGAGTTAAATTGAGGATCATCCCAATTCAAACTTCAATAGGTTTATAATCAAATTGAATGTTTCAATGAGGTGACCTAATGACATTAAAGTGTTATGATCAAGTTTAAATAACATAGAACAAGCACTTAAGTCATAGTTAAAAAATTTTGATATACTAATTGGAGAATTAAATGATCTCAGTATATAGCGTGTGTATAATCACATCGAGCTTCTTGATCTAATGCATTCAACGAGCCTAAGATCACTTAATTATGTTATCATAAATACAATAGAAAAAGCTAAAAATAAAAATCTCACAATTAAGGATATCACTCCAAGTTGTCAAATGGAATGTTTTGAATTTTGATGGTATTAATAGAAAATGTCACTCATAAAATTTATAACCAAGTCTCTACTTTTTAAATTATAGAAAGTTCAAATGTATGGATGATTGTTGAGCTTTATTGACCACCCCTATGGTATCAACACTTGATCATCTCTATCAAACTACATATTTCAGCTTGTTACAATCAAAACATCACCGTTGGGTTGCCACATCTTGACTGTGATTGTCTGATTACCATCACCGAACTATTGTTACTCGACCTTCATCACCTTACTACAATCTCCAAATCACTTTCACTCTTATATGCCTGCTTTATCAGTATATCCTAGTTACGATCCTCATACCACCATCATTTGACTATAGCCCTAGTAGCTTTGTCTACCTATGGTCCTGCGAACACTATCATCCGATTAAGATTTTCTCAACACTGTTTCTTCACATCCTTAACTGATCTACCATTACTCAACCATCATCGCATGGCCATTCAATCACCATCTTATATTTATGGTTGTTCGACCACAAATGATTGGCTATAGCCCCTAACTACTATTACCTTCTTTTAATCTCCCTTTTATCGTGGCCAAGAACCATCGCTTCACTACGATCGTGCAAATATCATTGCCCATCTAGTGTCACTCATCCTCCATCAGTACAGTTCATTTCTCATCCACAATCATTGGTATTTAAATTGCTTATAATAATAATAATAATAATAATAATAATAATAATAATAATAATAATAGTAGCAGAAATAATGACAATAATGAAACACAATAATATGTCGAAAACCAATGGTATTCAAATTGCTTACAGAGAAAGAAAAAAAAGAAATTTGGAAGTTCAAACCCCACCTACAAACAAGATGTTACATCTCCTAAATTTATGAAGGAACCGCACCTGAGCTCTCAGTCACATAATTCAATTCAATTCGGACGATTAAATTACATCCAATCGTGGAACGTTCAATTGGATTCAACACATCCGAATTGCATCGTATTGTATGACGTCTAGAGCTTCAAACTGCATGAATAGAATCTTCACCTTATTGATCGAGACCCCAAACCCCACCCCTAATACATCGAGAAATATTTGCATACGTAATACGCACGTAGAATTGCTTGTGTATGAATGTTGTTGAGAAGGTATTTGGGGGTTATGACCATGTTATTGGGTTTAGTACCCTAATAACCTTACAATAATCTTCCAGTAACCAAAAGATAATCACGAAATTTATTTATAGGTTATTAGGGGTATTAAGCCCAATAACACAGACATAACACTCCTATAATCTCCGAATAACGTTTAGACACCCGTAATTCTACATGTGTATTAGGTGCGCAATATTTCCCCAATATCTCCACTTAGATATTCCCTCAAAAACTCTGTGAACCGGAACTCCAAAACTTGGCGTTCTCAAATCCATTCTTCCCGAGCCTATAATCCTCAAAAGTCTGCTGTATCTCCTTCTGCGAATTCATAACAAACGGCCCGTACTGCACCACGGGCTCATTGAGCGGCTGCCCGCCGACGAGCACAAAGCGCAATGCCCTCCCTGATTTGTTCCACACGCAGAGGCCGTCGCCGTTGCTGAGAATGAGAACATGGTGGCTCGAAACAGGTGAGGTTTCCTCGTCGCCGAACACTCCATCCCCATCGATGATGTATACGAAGGCGTTCCATTCAAATGGGATGAGTTGCCGGAGCTCGGCGCCGGGCTTCATGGTGAAGTCGAGGTACATTGTTGGAGTTCTCGTGTATATTGGAGAGCTGACGCCGAAGGCTTCCCCTGCTATGATGCGCACGTCGACGCCATTCTTGTTCACTCTTGTTACGTCTTTGCTTTGGAGCTCTTGGTAGTTTGGTTCCACCCTGTACAGTTTCATGTTTAGGCTGTTTACTCCTGGTCCGAATTCCTTTGTATTTACAAGACCAAATCTTTCAATGTGAAATTTATATTTTCATGCATTGTTAAGGCGCCATAGTTGTAAAAATTCAAGTTTATGTGTTGGATATGTAAATACATAAAAATTGAAACATATGGATGTACATGTTCCTAAATAATATTTAAGTTCTAATTTTACTTAAATTTACTACCTTGATAATCCAACCATTGAAGTTTTTGATCGATAATATTGATGTTTGAAAGGTAAATTAAATATAAAAAAATAATAGTTATAGTCAACGTTAATTTATCTAAATAAAAAAATATTGTTTAAATAAAATAAGATTGAACAAGTGAGATGTATTTGATAGATAATAATAATAAACGAGCAACATTGCCTTAGAGATTAGATTGTTATTTACAAAAAAAATGGATCGAACCGCAACTTGGGTTAAGGATAGAGAAGAATACATTTTGTCTTTGGAGGAGAGGTTGATCCAAAGCTGGAGGCCTTTCTGAACTCCATCGCCGGCGGGCATTTCTGAGTGGACTATTCCCCTGCCGGCGGTCATCCACTGGTGAAAGAAAGTTTGGGTGAGGAGGATTGTGTAATTTGATTTTTTGATGAAAGATTGCTCCTTTTTTCCCTTTGTTTTGTAGAGAAACGGAAGAGGAAGAAGTGAAACTGACCTGGAGATCCCCGGCACTGATGGTTCCCTTGTGGCCGGAAAAGTCTTGGTGGGTGAAGGCTCCCTGACATTAAATAGAGGAACAAAACATTAGCTTCTTTTTTTTGAAGAAATTTGATTGATTACTTTGAGCGAAATTAATGTACGTACTTCAAGCATGTAAGTTACAGTCTCGAAACCTTGTGGAAGAAGATTAAGAACAGAGAAGAAGGATTATTTTTAGTGAAACAGAACTTTTAAACTAATGAATTAAAGATTCATTTTTGTATGCATTCCTGACCTCTGTGAGGGTGATCTGGAAATCCAGCAGGGCGAGAAACTGCAAGTTTGAAAGAAGGCCAAATCATCAGTTACCAATCGCTATAAACAGAGAAAACGAACCAGGGAAAAAAAATGTACCCGAGAACTCATCCAGGAGAAGAAAAGGATCAAAATTTCTCAACTCTGGCCTGCGAAACCAAAAAGAACAGAGAAAGTTCAATTAATAAAAACTCTTGGAACTTAACAGCACATAGAATGAAAACAGGAGAAAGACCTTCCAATGCTTCGTCGAACTTTGGCACCATCGCCTTCTTGCTGTTGCTTGGCCAATACCTTTTTCACCACATGCCTCGGTTTCTGAAGCTCTGGAGTTTCGTAATTCTCAGCGATTTGATCGGCTGAAGCTCTCGACATGACCGTGGTGAAGCTGTTGCTCTGTTCTGAAAGAAAAGGTCTCGCTTTGGGGAAGATGAAGGGAGGAGAGCAGAAGAATGCTGTGATGAGGAAAGGGGAAGACAAGAGAAGGATGCTTTTCTTATTATTTGGTGGTTTAGGGAAGAGGAGATGGGCTTTTATAGAGAAGAAGCGCGGCCTCATGCCGCCCATTACCATGATCCAACCTCCACGAATGAATGATTCTAGAGAGAGAAAAAGGAGGTTAGAGATAGAGAGAGAGTGTGAGTTTCTTGTTCTCGTTCCACTTCTTAAATTGATGCAAAGATTTTTTCTTTTTGGAATTTATTGAAACCGAGTTGGCAGGTGGAGGAGGAATACAAGAGAACAAATATGTAAAATAACGTTTAATTGGTAAGAAGAGAGTAGGAAGCGCGGCTCCCTCGGGTTAAAAGTGATGATGTCATTCTCACGTCACAGTGAGGTGGGCACGCCTTCATCTTCAACGGATATAATAGCACCTCTAAGGAAATTAAAAATTTACTTTAAATTAGGATAATAGCCTGAGGGTCTATTTTGGCGTGGTAGCGGAAGTGCGGCGCGGCGTGGAAATGCATGCATGTGTCGTTTGGGGCAGTGGCGGCTCTGCGGCGAGTGTGATTTTCCTCGTTTTCGTTAAGATGCGGGCCGCGGGTTCGATTCCGCGACCCGCCTTTCTTCTTGATATTTTTACTCGGGTGCCCTTCACATCTTCTGCCCAAACCGGCTACCCTCTCGTCTTCTGTCTTCTAGCCTTCTCGTTCTTGTCCCGCATTTACTTGGTTATTCTTCCGTGCCTTGCTCGTCATTGTCTCCCATTTGCTCGGTATTTCTCCTCTTCTTTCTCTTCGTTCCCCGACACTTATGATGAAGGCTTTCGTACTGTTTGCTTCTTTCGGTATCCTCCATCCATTATCTGGTGTCTTGCTATGTTAGCGGTATAGGTTGCTTGCTTCTTCTTCTGTTTTTTGGTGGATTTGTTTGATGGGTTTCGGTAGTGTGAATTTGCTTGGTGGATTGCAATATTAGCTGTATTGGTTTCATGCAAATATATGTGATACAAAGGTGTTGTAATTGTAATTTGTGCTAGTTGGAATTTATTTTCAATTTATACTAGTTGGAATATGTAAATAAAAACATGCAAGATAGTCATTCTCTATCAATTGAGGTTAGAGAAAAAAGTATCTTTATTTCTTGTAGATGTTTGAAGAAACCATACTTTGGAAAAAGTATTTACACTCCTTCATGAGACAAGGTTTTAAATATGTTGCAAGATTTTTCTATTGCACATTCACTGATCAATGTACCATATAAATAGTTATACAAAAGAAGTAGAATTATGAAAGTTGGTTTCATTTCAAACTGAGACAATTTAGCTCTTTCATTTAATGTGTAAATTTTATAAGACTCAAATTTCTGCAGCACATAACATGCATACCTTTCAAAATTTTATTATCATATCAAACGTACCACCATTATTACTCTCTTAAAAGTGATATACACTTTTCATGCATATATTTGTGATAAAAAAGCGTTGTAAGTGTGAATATCATACTTTGCAATTTGATGAGTCAATTCACTGTTCATTCATGCTAGTTGGAATATGTAAATGAAAAAGATGTAAGATAGTCATCCTCTATCAATGGATGTTAGATAAAGAGTATCTTTATTATTTGCAAATGTTTGAAAAAACCATACTTGAAAAAAAAGTATTACACTTCTTCATGAGAAAAGATTTTAAATATGTGGCAATGTCTTTTTATTGGACATTCACTGATCAATGTACCATATAAATAGTTCCACATAAGAAGTAGAACTATGAAAGTTGGTTTCATTTCAAACTGAGGCAATTTAACTATTTCAATTAAGGTGTAATTTTATAAGACTCAATTCCCTGGAACACATAACATGCATATCTTTCAAAACTTTGTTATCATATCAAACACACCACCATCATTGCCCTCATAAAAGTGATATACACCTTTCATGCATATATTTGTGATATTAAGGTGTTGCAAGTGTGAATATCACACTTTGTAATTTGATGAGTCCATTCATTTCTTGTGGCTAATTATCATGTTGTGATTTTGTATTCTTCTGAATTAGTTTTTTGTTTATGAAGTATCAAATATATTCGTTATAATGATTCGATTCAGAACAACATTATCGCACAAGGTAGAATGATCATTCGTCCGTAAACATTCGTAAAATAATTGTTTTCCAACAAAGACAAACCAACGTACCTGCTAATTTATCCTCAATCATTGTTTATCAGTAGATTCTCAGGCATACTGTTCATCATCATCTTATTAATAAGTTGCAGCTGCCCCAAATAGACCCCAAGTTCTATTAAATTAAATAAAAAAATATATATACTAAAAAATAAATTTTAGCCACATACTTTGAGGAATTTTTTTTTAATTATTACAAAAGTTTGAATGGCTTGAATTCGAATATGAGCAATTTGATTGTAAATATTTGAAATTTCAGTTCTAAATAAAATATCAAATAAATTCATTTTTTTAAATACTTTAAATTGATTTTTGTTAGTTATAGGATAAGTTTAGATGTATTTATTTGTGTTTAGAGTGTAGTCAACAAATTTTGTATGCTTTTCACAAGTTGGTTCTTATAGTTTATAGGTGACAATATTATTTGATTGTTATCGTAGTGGTAATAACAGTAGCTGTCAGGTTGAATTGTTGTGGCAATGTATGGTAGATGTCGGTATCAACAATATGTGTTAGTTGCCAGCGAGATGGGAAGAGCGAGTTAGTGTATTTCAAAATCATCAAATATAATAAATTCTAATATTTATCTTATTAGTTGATGTTGGTGAAAGAATTTTCATTAAATTTAAGTGGTCGTCAGGGATGAATTTTATTATTATTATTATTATTATTATGTTTTGATTTAAAACAAAATATTTTTTACTATATTTTATTAATATATGGTCGTTTTTTAAAACACTCAAAATACCAAAAAATCATTTTCAATATTTTCAAAAATATATTTATTTATTTTAAGAATAAGTAAAATTATGATAAAATCACACTAAGCAAACATATTTAAAATAAATAAATTAATAAATAAACTTGATCCAAAACAAATCCTAAAAGTTGGTTTTGTTTGGTGCTTAAAAAAAGAAATGTTTGAAAATTATTGACAAATTAATTTACTTTCAAATAATATAATTAAATGTTAGGATATGGGAATAACAACTATTTTTTATTAGAGATAACTATCCTTAGAACCTTACTTGTTTTTAAAGACTAACATTCATGGCAAATCAATAAAAATTTTTCTGAAAATAAAGAAATAATAATAGCAATTAGAGTTGGGAATGCTATAAATTACTAAAGAGATTTTTTTTTTTAAAGATTTTTTATGTTTATGGATGTTATTTGACGTGTCAATGAATTGAGTTTTGACAAGTTGATAATTTATTAAATGTTCGGCTCAATTGAAACTTAGTGTGCTCGTATTAATCGAACCCAATATATGTCAAATAAGAGTTATTTTTGAACAAATAAAAGATAAAATAAATAAATAATGAGTTGACAAGATAGAATCATTCTGCTAATCTTCTTATAATATGTATATAAATAGACAATAATGAACCAAATAAGATAAGAATCATTCATGTTTGGCTCTTTAGAAAATGAAAAAATTAAGAGATTTTTTTTTTAATATAATAAGATTGAAGATGAGCTTTTCATCAAAAAAAAGTGTAAAAAGTAGTGTGCTTTTGAATTTTGTTTTAAGTAAAAGTAAGGGATTAGAAAGGATGAGATTAGAGGTTTTTTTTAAAATGTAATTATACGCTAAGGTATTAATTATATCAGCTCATAGTAATGAAATGATCTTATTCATGAAATGATATTTCATATTTATAGAGAAGAGATTACAAAATAATAATGTTATATTTTTGCTCTAACTTTAAATGTGGTTATACATGATATTCTTGAATTTTTTTTATATGTATGACTATGTTAGTTGGTTGCTCTCACTATAGGAGAAACACATTAAAATCAGTGGGAAAACATACGACTTTATGTTTGTCGGAAATTTTGAACATTTTCTCCATGGCTTAGCGACGCTAAAGATTTTATTTTCTCTAGTTTTCCGGCTAAATAAACCATAGGATCGTCGTTAAAGATGTTTCCGACGGGCTATGAGAGTCCGCTGACAGTTAATTTCATCGGTTCATGCCGACTTATAAACCCACGATTCAATGTTGTCGGAATTGGAAGAGTTCGATTTTTCTCGAGTAAAAACCGACGGTCATTGTACATTAAACGACCGACTAAATCATAGATTACTGAGCTTGAATTAACTGATTCCACATACTGTGTGATATAGTCGTCAGAAATATCCTCAGTTTTTTTTTGTTTCAAATCAAAGATGATGTTGATTCCAACCTTCGTCTGTATTTTTATTTAATTATGTTAGTTAATTTTTATGCATTTGGAGTTTTTTATTTTGATCAAAAAATACTTTTTTGATTCAGTTTTTTATTTTTATTTTTGTTGTATATTTATAAACGATGTAGTTACATATTTAACACTTAAAACCGGCGGTTTATATATATATTTCATTAGTGTGTATTTACATATTTTATATCTATATTTCATGTATAAGTATTGTGTTTTATGTATGAAAATGCCGCATAAAAAATTAAAATGATGATATTGTTGATGTTATACAAAAGATTTGGTGGTATAATTGTAAAAAAAACAAACTGTAGGTGTTATGTATGAAAATATATAGAAATTGAGTGGCATGTATGTAAATGTAAGAGCAGGAATAAGAAAAAGAACAAAAAGAAGCTTTTATGCCAGCACGTGAGGTCAGCTACATTAATCATTTTTCTCCATTGCTCCTTGTTTAGTGACATATTGTCCTTTAATTTTAATATATTAAAATCAATTTTCATATAATATGCCCAAGACTTTTTAGGTGTACCCGTGCCTAGGGGTGTAAACGAACCGAACACGAACGAACAAAGCTAGTGTTCGTGTTCGAAATGTTCGAACACATCATTGTTCGTGTTTGGTTCGTTTCGCTTATCGAACGAACACGAACTTCCCGGCGAACCGAACACGAACCTGTTCGCGAACAACGAGCTTTTTGACAATTTCAGCTTTGATAGGATACTTCCTCAAAATAAAGCAAATTGATCAGGTATTCCGTACACATCAGATAACCCATACTTCCTCAAAATGAAGCAAACCGAATAAGGTGTTTAGGATTTTGATTAGGGTTTTATTTTAATATATAGTATAGTATATTAATTATAATATTATAATATTTATATTAATATAATTAATAGTATAATATTATTATTGTTATTTATAATTTATCATATATTATAATTTATAGAAGTTAAATTATTTAAAATATGATAATTTTTATAATAGATAATTATTAATTTTTTTATATACAATTATTTTAAATTATTTTATATTTCGAACAATAACGAACCGAACAAGAACGAACACATCACTGTTCGTGTTTGGTTCGTTTAACAAACCGAACGAAAAAAATTGTTTGTGTTCGTCTCGTTTGCTTATCGAACGAATCGAACATGAACTTTTTGGCGAACCAAACACAAACTGTTCGCGAACAACGAGCTTTTTTGACAGCCCTACCCGTGCCTTTCTTAACATAAGTCGAATTTTAAGCATTTACTGTCATAACTGGACCTCAGATGATCGACGTTTTAATCTAACCAAATCATCTAAGATAACTCTAATCTTGTCCACCACTGAGCTACACCAATCCTATCACAGATATAATCATTTTGTCTCTGCTTGGGATCATTTTCTATTTTCTGTTTTTTGTTTTTAAAAAATAAACCCTAAAAATAGTATTTGTTTATTCATTTTTTATTTTTTTTTTAAATTTTTTTAATACACATAAGACTTGTTTTCAAAATGGCAAAAAATATATAAATAGTGTTTTTTGCTGTTTTAAAAATATTTTTTTTTTCAAAACATTACCTGAGCGAGGCTCCACCGCCCGTAGTACGTTGGCAGCCCTCCGTCATTGTCAGCGTATGCATTCTGCCTCTACCGCCGTCGCTTGCAGCTACTGCTGCCGCCCGTTATCACCAGCAACCGTCTCCCGCCGCCACCATCGATTACCACAGCCGGCCAGCAGTGCCCACTGTTTGCTAGCCACCCGCCGCCAGCCACCACCGATTACCACAGCCCGCCGCCAGTGCCCACTGCCGCTAGCCACCCGCCGCCCGCCACCTGCTGCCCGCAACTTGTCGCTCGCTGCTCGCCGTCTGCCACCTGCCACCCTCCGCTCGCCTACCCACAAGTCATGCTTCATGCTGGGTTGAACACAAAAGATGTCGTATAGGCCATGAACTACAGAGCTTAATACTGGAGTGCACGTGGATTCAACTGTTTTATAAAAAAAAGTATAATTTTTTTTCTTTTAAAAATAAAAAATACTCAAACAAACATGTTTTTTATTAAAAAACAAAACATATAAATCATAATAATATCAAACATATTTTCTAAAACATAAAACAAAACAAAAACAAAACATAATAAAAACAAAAACAAAAATAGAAAACAAAGAGTGATCTCAAACAACCCGAGCATTTTGTACCTTAAGTGTCAATGCACTCATCCACCGAAGCATTCTCATCTAAAAACACTTAACTTTATTTAGGGCTCTCTTTTAAAGGGCAACATTACGTCAATGAGCATTGCAGATCTCACTACCATCTTGTAAAACTTTCCTTTAAATCTAACGATACTCTTCTATCACACAATAGTTCCGATGCATTTCTCCACTTCAACCAACCTAACTTGAATTCTACTAAAAACAACCCCATCTATATCACCATCACTTTGAATAGTAGACCCGAGATATCTAAAACGTTCACACCTTTTAATGATTCGATCACCCAATGCTACAACTCCTCCACTAGAGTTACTACTACTAAAATTATATTCAATGTATTCAGTTTTAAATTTACTCAAATGAAGACCTTTAGACTCTAATGTCGACCTCCAAAATTAAAGTTTATCAACTCTTTCTCTAGTCTTATCCAAGAGAAGGATATCATCTGCAAAAAACATACTCCAAGGTACATTCTCCTGTAAATGTCCAATAAGAGCATCCATAACTAAAACCCAAATTTATGGGTTTAAAGCTGATCCCTGTTGTAATCCAATTGAAATAGGAAAATACTTGATCAATCATCCTTCTGTTTGAACACAAGTAGCAGCTCTAGTATACTTATCTTTACTTACTTGAATATAAGACATATCAACACCTTCTTTACTCTAGAACTCTTCAAATGACTTCTATTGGAAACTTATTATAAGTTGTTTCTAAAAAAAAAAAAAACATATATCGATCCTCTTTACTCTCTTTGTACTTCTCAATTAAACCTCTCATTAAATGATAGGTAATATAATAGATCCTCCTCACTCTCTCCTGGTTATGACAAATCTTTGTATTACATCTTAACCTTTAGGGCATTTATATTGAAGATTTAGGAGTTTCATATCTTATTAAACTCCTTATATTTTAAAAACTAAAAAGATGTCTGATGAGTGGATGAAGAGCATTTTGTTCCCTTTTTTAAGAATAAATGGAATGCAAAGAGTGTGTAAAAGTATGTATACGTAAATGCCCTAAAGGCAATAATAAAAGTGAATAGACAATAGAAAAGAAACTATTAATGATCTTAAATAATTTCTTGTTAAATGATAGAACAATAAGCTTGTAGATGATTATTAAAAAAGTTTGAGGCATAGCTAAGATGCCTGAGCAACTAGAATAAGAAACTTGTTTCCATCACTGTCCATGCCCATTTATGAGTCGCATGATACACAATTGCTTATTCTATTTGCCAAACATGTAAGATTATTTATCTCCTAAAATTTTCTTTCTTTAACTGAAAGATAATACATAAACGTCATACAGACAATTATGTTTAATTGACCTATATTAATTGCACTTTATGATGCATTGATTTTTGTGATGGTTCGGGTTATTTATGGATATTAGTACGTCATGGTCGTGGAAATGCAATGGACTATTCCCTATAGAAATGGAAGTACTGAATAGTACTTAAATGATGTTGAGGCCTTTGTGGTTGCGACATCTAATCTTCCGACATACTTATCTAAGGGTAGGTTTCGGTGACCATGTTCGAAAAACACAGAAATAAAGCACACTTAACGCTGGATGAATTCAGATATAATTTATATTGTTGGAGATTTCAACTTGAATATTGGGTTTGTGGTTTACATGGCGAGGTTGACCCTATAATATGTAGTTCTACTTCTTCGACGAGTTATGATCCTCCACCTGAATTACAATCAAATAGATTTGAAGAAATACTCATTGATGGGATAAGACGGTGGTATCCGTGTCAAGTTGAGGAAGTGGCACCAAATCACGAAGCTTAGAAGTTATGTTATTTACTAAACTCCATTCTGAGTTATCCGCATCTCTCAATAATGTTAAAAATTAAAACTAAGTTTAACATGTCACGAAAATGCTTCAATAAGTTTGTAGTATTATTGAAAGAGACATATCCACAGAAAAAATTAGTCCCTGAGGATTTATGAAGGACGAAAATCTTGGTTTACAAGTTATGGTTGAAAACAGAGAAGATTGATTGATGGGTAAATGGATGTATGTTATTTCACAAGTTCAGTGCAACAGAGACTCAGCACATTTTCTGTAATTCTTTTAAATTTAAACCTTAAAAAGTAAGAGGAAGAAGAAAGTTCCATAGAGGTAGCTCTTTTATCTACTACTTAATCCATGTCTTCAGATGTTATATAGTTATATACGTACTGTTTCACATATGATGTGACATCTTAACATATCAAGAAAAATCAAATCAATAAGTCATTTAGCATTGTGTGGCGTGAAAATATTTTGATTGCTCATATCCTAAGTTTTTCGTGGAGGTAGGTAACGTGCAGTTTGATTTATGTTCTGATGGCTTCTTATCGTACAATAAGACTGTGTCACCCTACTCTTGTTGATCAGTGATCGTTACATCATACAATTTGTCACCTGAGATGTGCATGACAATATCACTCTTTCTTCCTGACATTGATTATACCTGCTCTTAGTAGCCCTAAAGGTATGATTGATGTATATTTGCAGTTGTTAATAAATGAACTATAAATTCTTTGGGAAAGATTTGTCACGATATATGATGTCTTAATGGAACAAAATCTTTTAATGAAAGTAGCATTAATGTAGATAATAAATGATTTTACTGTGTATGATGTTATCTTGGTGGGGGCATTGCTGGAAAGTTAGCTTGTCAACATTGTGTGAATTTAGCTAAGACAGTTACACATTAGTAAGGCAGAAAGATTTCATGGTTTGACTGCCATTTTATGTTTCTAAAAGGTGAAGATCCCTTTAGACGAAACATAAATTCATTCAGAAGAAATAGTTGAGAAATCAACGACACCTCTAAAAGTAACCGGGGATGATTTATTCCAAATTGTTAGTAACATTCTAAAATTACGGTTTGTCCAGTGCATTCTTCACATCGTCCATTAGGGTTTAGTGTTGTTATAATTGACAAAACTTTCAATTTTTTAAGATCTGTCTTACTAAATGAATAACATGATCAGACATAATCTAGATGTCATGCACATTGAGAAAAAATTCTTTGATAATATCTTCAATAACCTGATAGATGTTAAAAGAAAAATTAAGAATAATTCGAATGACACTTTATTTAAAGGATATATGCAAAATATTGAAATTGGAGATTCATGAAACTGCTGTTGGTAAGCTCATGAAGCACAAAGCAAAATATTCTATTACTTTGGCTAAATGGAGGTTAATTTGTGTGTGGCTCCAATCACTAAAATCCCCGAGCAGATATGCTCCAAACTTGAGTCGTTGTGTTGATGTAGGGATAGGAAAGATATTTAGATGAAAAGTTATGACTGTTATATTTTCTAGCAAAATTTGATGCTAGTTGCATTTAACCGCTTGTCAAGCCGGCACTTAAATCATTGATTGATATCTGTGTGTTCTTCAGGGAACTATGTGCAACTTGTTTGAAATTTGATGGCATTTGACAATTTGAAGCAAACATTCTTGTGATACTTTGCAAGATCAAGAGAATATTTTTGCCTAATCTTTTCGACTCCATGGAGCATTCTTCGATATATTTACTAAGCGATATAGTAATTGGAGGTCCAATAAAGTACCAGTAGATGTATTCATTTGAGAGGTAATAACTCATGCACTAGATAGCTACTCACTCTTTCATAAAGAATATTGTTAAATTGTGTTAAATAACATTTTCTTTCCAGAGTTTTGAATAAAATAAAGAGAACTATTAATAATAAGATGCAACTAGAAGGATCAATTGTGAGACATATTTACTGCAGAAGACTACGACTTTCTTTTCCCACTATTTCAGGCAATAAAATTCCACGAAAGTGTCAATGCGTGTGGTGTTCACTCGACGCATTCTGTTTTTTCTTAGTTGGGTGAAGCATCACGGAGGTGCACATCACGTTATCTTAGTGACAAGAAACTTCGAGCAGAGACCTATTATTTTCTTCTCAATTGTGACGAAGATCAATCTTTTATTCAGTAAGACATTTTCTTTTATAGTTGTTCACCCTTTCGGGTGGAAATATTCTGATGAGCTATATGATGAAATTTTCAATTTGTGAACAGTTTATTCGTTGATTTGTTAAATTTTTTTGAAGGTGATATTACTAGGAAGGAGATAGAGAATAATTTCCCCTATTGGTTTACAACGAATGTAAGCTAGAATTTAACAAATTTGTTACTCATCTCACACGTGTATTTTTGGGTATTTTCATTGACACGCGACTTCTTATGAATTAATAGATTCATTATTGGAAAAATGGAGTAACAGATCAAAGCTTGCTAGATCGTGGTTAGAGACTCATGTTCATGGTGAAAATTTGGCAACTTTACGATGAGAATGACTGCAAGTTTCATACGAGATTTTGGTTAGAAGGAAAAATAAACTTATAATTTCAGCATTTATGTTAAAGACAATGATAGATTGGACGACGAAATAGATTACTAAGATATTCTTGAAGAATTTATTGAACTATCTTATCCTAGCTCCATTGAAGAAAGGGTATTTCTGTTCAACTTTGATTGGCTTGATCCTATTCATAATCTTGGAATGACGGATATTGTAGAAGTGAAAGTAAACATAATGTATGCTGAATTTAATCCTTTCATTCTAACAAGACAGGTGAATCCGATTTATTATCTTCAATATATCCTTAGAGCAAGAGATAAAATTGATAGGGCAGTTTTCATATCGAGTAAACCTAGAGCCACTATTAATATTTAAAATACTAATGAACCCGCTTATCAAGAAATTGAAATGACATATTTATGTTTTCCACTCTATTCTATCCATGAAGAACTAAATTTAGAGAATGCTAGTGACAAACTCAAAGAAATTTCTCTCGGTGATCAGTGTAACTCTGACGATGCTTTGGATGAAGAAATTTTTAACTACAACCATTAGTCGTGTCTCATCAGATGAGACGGAGTAAGATGGAAAAGTTACTTTAAATATTATAAGCTTCAGCCCCCTTAGTTTGTAGATTGTACTTTAAAGTTTCTCCTATGATTATTTAATTACTTATTGTTTCGTTTTCCATTTTACTAACTTGTAGTTTTCATTTTCGCTAGCTTGTAGTTTTCATTTGACAGTTTTGTCTTTCAGTTTACGAAGTACTTTTATGTTTCAGTTTTACTAGTTTATTGCTCACTTTACAATTTCATCTACCTATTTACTGAACATTATTCTGTTTTTTTGTTGCATTCTATTGTGTTTTCCTTTCACTGCGTACTATCGTGTTTTCTGTTTGCTGCTTATTGTTGTGATTTTAGGGGGGGGGGGGGTGGGGGGGGGGGGGGAATGTCACTACCATGCCAACACCGTCACCTGCTGCGACTGTAGCGGTGTTGAGTTCAATGGACACAGCAATCCTAAACCGTGTTGATATGTCTATCACATACAAATTCATTTTCATACATCACACACACATAATCCTTACGTATTTATATATCTCAGCTAAAGTTTTATATTTACACATATAACACTCAAACATTTAATATCATGCAAAAATTATTGCTATTATAATTTTTTAAGAGTGAAATACACCTACACACATTTTCATGTAGGCTTAAGGCATCAAAATGCTATTTATGTAAATATGAAAGTTTAGAAGTGGGAGATTTAAATATCTAAGAATTGTGTGCTACTAATTACAAAGCAAGATTGCTAAATAAAATATCGATTTGCGATTTTAAAATTTGAAGTCAAGGAACAGTTTTTTATTAAAAAGTCCATTTTTATGAAGATTGTTTTTTAGGAAAATCGGTGGACTTCATGGATGTATATGCCGTCCCAGACGCAATCCTTATGCGCACGTCATTAATGACTATCGTTTGCATAAGCACCAGCTCAGCCTAAGCGGCAACTTCAAAGCGCAAAACATATTTAATACATACAGTTAACATTATTAAACTTATATGTAGAGAGAAATGTGTCCGCAAGAGTCTTAAAGTAGATATGTAGCTCAAGAAGGACATACAGTGATTGAGCATAGCCTTCGACGGTCATTTCTAAACAAGTAACAACGAAGTAAGAAGTTCACCCGAATGATCGACAGAACATTCCAAGACGAAATCCCGTAGGGTCACTAATCAACCATCAGGACGAACAAGGAGTGCACCCATTCAGATCACATATCGACCGAACTAAGGCTTGCTAGACTATCGGCATCTCTCATCAATCGAATCAGCCCCCAACTTTATTATATGTCAATAACTTTGTAATTATCAAAAGCCTATAGAAAAGCAAAAAATTAGGAGACTAATATGTACTTTTGTAATATTGGGACCTAGGCCTATAAATAATAGTTCATATTATGAATAAGACACTTATTGTTTGTCTACTATTGCTCCTCTCTCTCTCTCTCTCTCTCTCTCTCTCTCTCTCTCTCTTAATTACTTAGCAAAACGCTCCATTTCTTGGGTGTGTTCTCTGAACATTTTTGGATTCAACAACATTTAAAGTGCGATAAGCATGAAAACATACTATCAACAAGAAGAGGAGCCCAACAACAATAATAGAGAGAGTCTAGCTAGAGGAACGAAGGAGAAGCAGTGTGCACCTGAGAGTTCATGAAAGAATTTGTTCAACAAGGTCTGAACGACTTGAGAACCCAGATCACCAACCAAATATCTGGACAGTTCACAGAAGTCCTCAGGGCGGTCGTCGTCCTGGTAGCCGCCCCAGCTCCAGGAGGAGAACCAGCGCGATAAGGAACACTCAACCTCCCCCAAGGGGAGCCACCAATCAATAATGGAAGAAGGGAGATTCTCCTGCAAGAAAAACTCGACGACAGTCTATATTAAGAAAGCACCAGATTCGTCTCTGTGGAGGAGTGGAACCGGCCGATGTAGACTGAGGTATAGGGGCATCCGAAGAATGCTTTCTCCCTATAGATCTCCAGAGTTGAACCTCAAAAGAAGTCCAAGATGACAGTTTTGGTGACTTATAAAGGACGACCGGATCCGAACGACCATCTCGCGCCTTTCGAGCGTCCATATGCATGTTAGACATTTTTAATGCTCTCAAGAGTAAACTTTTTTTCACGATGCTGAGATCGACCACATTGAAATGGTTCAACAGATTGTTCACAGGGGTAATAACTTATTTTGTAAAGTTCAAAAACTTTTCCTATCGCAGTTCGTTAGTGCTCTAAGACCCAAGAAGAGCGTCTGATCTCTGTGAAAGCTGAAGCAGGGTTCTGAGATCGACCACATTGAAATGGTTCAACAGATTGTTCACAGGGGTAATAACTTATTTTGTAAAGTTCAAAAACTTTTCCTATCGCAGTTCGTTAGTGCTCTAAGACCCAAGAAGAGCGTCTGATCTCTGTGAAAGCTGAAGCAGGGTTCCGGTGAGAGCTTACAATCTTTTATCACTCGTTTCCAGAGTGAAACGTTAGATGTTAAGGGTCTGAAACCAGACACAACTCAGGTCGCACTGACATAAGGAGTAAGGCTGGAGAAGTCCTTTTCGACCTCAAGCTCGTATGACCATAAAGCTTGGCTGAGTTGTTGAAGATTGACAACAAATATATCGTCTCCTATAGGAACGCCCTCGAGCCCGCTGAACAGAGAAACCATAAAAGTCCACCATAACATAGCAGAGGACAACCCAGGCAACGCACCTTGACAATCACTCCACCCAACACTAATAAGACTAGAGGCGACAGCCCAAGGCTCAGAACCACCGATCTTCATACCACCGGAAACACCCTTGGCAAAATCAGGAGGTCCCCCATGAATCCCCACTCAGAGTATTGACCCGACCAACAATTACACAATTATTTAAGTTCTCAAATATGACAAAAAATTTGACCTAATTTATATTTAGACGCTAGTATGAGCAAATGAAATGTTTATAATATAGATTAATAGCTTTCACACTATAGGCACTACGCAAGCATACATATCGTTTCAAGTAATATAGAACTTTCTTTAAAAACCCCAGTATCGATCCCACAGAGAAGTTGTAACTTTTTATGATGACTTATAAAAAACTTCGCTCAAAATTGTAAATGCACTTATAAGAGAGTAGTGTCAAAATATTTTTAAAAGATTTCGGTTAAATAAATGCTTAATTAAATTCTAAGTAGAAGATAAGTGCAAATTTTCTACTAATAAGGTTAAAAGAGTTCAAATGCTATAAAAAGTTCTTTCCCCTTGCAAAGAGATCATAATCCATGGAGAAAGTTGAATGTTTAAAGATAAAAATGTTGTATTGTGACAAATAAGAGCATGTCTGTTTCTTTACCCCTTACTAGCATAAAAAACATTACCAAATCTAAAGTTAGTTCTAGCATGTGTAGTAATGCTGAGAAGATTCTAGCCTCTAACTTCTAGATTACACACTGTGCCATTTCTATAGGACCTACCAGGGACCCTTAGTTCCAACAATATACCAAATTGGTAAAGGATCTAGCCTGTCACCCTAAAAACACAAATTGTACACCCATAAAAATTATCTCCCAATCTATTTGCACCAACCAATGGACTGAGTCGGTCTCTCATCCTAAAGGTTAATGTGGTATTCACAAGTTGGGTGAAATCATAGCCCTCCCGGGTCATTATGTTTCACAACGGATTTTAACTTCACAAGTGGCCAAGTTGTAAAGTAAATAAAGAATATGTCACGATACCATCACAATTTTTAGAATAAAAGAAGCTTTAAACAAACCAAATCCTCCACATGATTACTTCTTATTGCAAGGAAAAATAAAATAAAACTATTTAGAATTCAAGGGAATAACACAACAAAATAATGATTTGTATTTAAAGCCAAGTCTTAACAACAAAAAATTAAACACAAATACAAATTACTTATCTTATAATTCTCCCCAAGCAATTCCTAAAGTTCCTTTCAAGATATCTCTAAACTCTTCTTACACAATCAAAGACTCTCCTCTCTTACACACTCTCACTCCTAATAACTCACACACCCTCTAGAGTCTCCTTTTCCGACCAACCAATGATCCCTTTTAGTAGAGCTTTGAAAATAACCAAGCGTCACTTCAAGCACTCTTCAAAATTTATCAAAATTCATTGCACAAAAGTTAAAACCACTTCTGGTGCTATGGTGTCAATCTGTGGAGCTATGGCGCCTATTACGGGCACAAACAACTTGTCCAAATGAAGTTTGAAAACTATGCTCTACAATCACTTCAAGCACCTCTTCAAGCAACTCTTCAAAATTTGTCCAAATGAGATTTGAAATCTATGCTATGCAATCAATTTCTTCAATTGCAGATCTCCATATCTATCTTGTGCTTTCAAACTTTCAAATCTTTCAGTATCAAAATTTGCTTTTCCTGTTCCTCTTTCATCTTAGGAGCCATAAATAATCTTAAAAAAAATTCAATAAAATTTCAAATAAATTCCAAAGATAGTTTCATAAGGCTCCTATAATCACATTCCAAGCAAAATAAGCCTTTAAACATGGATTTCTCACTATTTACTTCATATTTTCAAATTTTTGGTCTAACTACAATGTGGAAGAAATCCACGGTGAAATGAAAAATTTTCTATGCCAAAATGGAAATCTTACCCGAAGAAGAAGAAATCCAAAGTTTGAAACTCTAATTCAAAACTAAATGCCCACAAATCCAAGCCCTAGGGGAGCTATTTGTGAAAAGCAGGAGGAAGAAGTTGAACAAAAAAAAATGGTGTGATCTAGCGGTTTTAGGGCTTAAAACCATCATTCGGTTGGTTCGGTGCCATAGCGCTAACTCAGACGCTATTGTGCCTTGCTTCTCAAGTAAGTGGGGCTATAGCGCCTAGTTGTGGCGCCACGACGCCAATGCTCAATTGTACAAATTTTGGAAATTTTTATCATTTTCAAAAGAGCACTGCAAACCTAAGATTTTCAAACCTTAATATATTAGATTCAACACTCATTTCAATAGATAATTGGCTTCGTCATCATTCCAATAATTACGCACGCAACTACTAAACTATTAGAAATAAGTCAATCTAATCATTCAAACACACTAACACAAATACTAACAATACAAACTTAGCACTTTTCTTATAATAATCATAATCAATACAACCGACATAACATCTATTCAACAAGGAATAGCAAATATACACATAATACACCAATTAACAATAATAGAGTCACATTAAGTTCAAAGTTGGCACACAACAAATAAACACGTTAAACCATCAGATATTTCACACAACCATCAGACTATTAATAATTATGAACACTGTTCTCATCCACCTTTTCATCTCTCAAATTTTGATGATTGAATAAGTGGTAAAAAGAGTGTGCGGAAAATCATCATCCACTTTCGTGCATATCCAATGGTTATGTTCATACATCCTTACCCGATACTCCTGGAAACATGGCATGTGATTGGATTGTTGTCTGAATTGTCATTCCAGATGTTTGTATTGGAAGGACAGACATCTAGCTTGACTTGGAATTTAGATTCTTCAATTGGTTCTCAATCTTTACGAGTTTCTCCATTACTCCTTCTAGGCTCAGTGCAAGAAACCCATTGAAGTATGTTTGGGCATCCTTATGCATCTTCTTCTTATCTCCAAACTTACTATGGCTATTACTCTCCATCGATGAATACTCCACTCTTTCCATTCTCTATACTAGTTAGAAATGTGAAGAATATGACTCCATTTTCATTCAAGGCAATTTTAATAGAGAAAAAGTGGGCAGAAACAAAAAATTGGGCGGTTTTAGAGAGTTAATCGAACAGTGGCACTAAAGCGCCAGATCGGGCGCTATAGCGTCAGTCCCTAAAATTCTCTTAAGTCAATTTTCTAGTCCCCACATCATTTTAATCAATAAAGTAGTGTTTTATTCCACCTCAATCATGTAAGACTCAATATAACTTCATAAACTTGATATAACAACAATCACCAATCTAATCAATCCACGTTGATAACTATGGGTTGTCTCCCACAAAGCGCGCGGTTTAACATCGTCAGCCTGACATATCCAATGTTTTAATCAGGTTGACCCAACATTAGGATCTCCTCAAAAGTAGGACTATTTCCATTTATAAAAGATTTCAACCTGTGCCCATTTACCTTAATTATTCTTCCATATATTGGATTTTCAATATCTACCAAACTATATGGATAAATTCTTACCACAATAAATGGCTTTGACCACCTGGACTTAAGTTTTTCTGAAAATAATTAAATCTTGCATTATATAATAAAACTTCTTATCCATGCTCAAAATATTTTTTCAAAATCCTCTGATCATGTCACATTTTCATTTTCTCCTTGTAGATTGCAACATTTTCATTAGATTAATTTCTTATTTCATCATGTTCATTTAATTGAAATAATCATTTCTCTCCAGCTTCTTTCAAATTATAATTAAATTCTTTTATAACCTAATAAGTCTTATGCTCTATTTCAACCGACAAATGACATGCTTTTCCAAATATGAGCTTATATGGTGACATTCTTATAGGAGTTTTATATGCAATCCTATAAGCCCATAATGCACTATCAAGTCAAGCAGACCAATATGTCCTATTAGGATTTATAGTGTTTTACAATATTCCTTTGATTTCACAATTGGATAATTTTGCTAAACAACTAGTCTAAGGTTGATAAGTTGTGGCAATTCGATGTTTAATTCCAATTTTTTTAGTTAATGTTCAAATTATTCTATTCTTAAAATGAATTCCCCCATCTATAATAATTACTCTCAACATTCCAAATCTAGTAAAAATTTTTTTCTTGAAAAATCTTACAACATTCTTAACATCACAATGAGGTAAAGCAACAACTTCAATCCATTTAGAAACATAGTCTACAACTAACAAAATATAAATTTTTGGGGAAGATGGTATAAATGTTGACATAAATTCTAAACTCCAAACATAAAAAATTTCTACTTCTAAAGTAAAATTTAGGGGTATTTCATTTCATTTAGAAATATTGCCTACTCTCTGACATCGATCACATATTTTATATAAGCATTAACATCCTTAAATAAAATAGGCCAATAAGATCCAGATTGTAAAAATTTAAATTTAGTGTTATCAACTCCCAAATCTCCCCCAAAATCTAATTTATGACATTTTTGAATAATTTCTCGAGTTTCTTCCATTGATACACATCTTCAAATGACTAAGTCCTTACATTGTTTATATAAATAAGGGTAGTCCCAAAAGTAAAATCTTGCTTCGTGAATGAACTTATTCATTTGGTGGCTATTTAATTCGTAGGGAAAAATGTTACTAACTAAATAGTTAACAATATCAACATTCCCCAATAACAACGCAAAAAACTTGACCTGATCCCGCAATTATACAATTATTTAAGTTCCAAAAATATGGCCAAAATTTTGATCTAATTTATATTTAGCGGATAATGTGAAAAAATGAAATGTTTTATAATATAGATTAATGACTTTCACACTAGAGGTACTACGCAAGTATACACTATCGATCCTACAGAGAAGCTGTAATTTTTTATGACTTAGAAAAAACTTCACTCAAAATTGTAAATGCACTTATAAAATAATAGTGCCAAAATTTTTGTAAATGATTTCAATTAAATAATTGCTTAATATAATTCTAAGCAGAAAATAAATGCAAACTGTATAAACTAATAAGGTGTAAAAAGTTCAAATACCATAAAAATACCTTCCTCCTTGCAAAGAGCTCATAATACATGGATAAAATTGAATGTTTAAAGATAAAAATGTTGTATTGTGACAAATATGAGCATATCTACTTATTCACCCATTTTGAGCATAAAGAACATTAGCTAATCTAAAGTTATTTCCAGCTTCTGTAGTAGTACTGAGTAGATTCTAGCCTCTAACTTCTGGATTACCCACTGTGCCATCTCTATAGGACCTACCAGGGACCCTTAGTTCCAACAATAGACCAAACTGGTAAAGGATCTAGCCTGCCACCCTAGAAACACTAATTCTACGTCTATCAAAACTTATCTCCCTATCTATTTGCGTCAACCAGTGGACTAAGTCAGCCTCTCATCCTAAAGGACAACATGGTATTCACAAGTTGGGTGAAATCCTAGCCCTCCCAGGTCATTATGTTTCACAACAGATTTAACCACACATGTGGCTAAGTTGTACAGTATATAAAGAACCAATGAAAATAACATCACAATTTTTGGAATAAAAGAAGTTTTAAACAAACCAAATCCACCACATGATTACTTCTTATTGCAAGGAGAAATAAAAGAAAATTACTAAGAATTCAAGTGAATAATGCAACAAAACATGATTTGTATTTAAAGCCAAGTCTTAACAACAAAAACTTAAACACAAATATAACGTAATTATCTTAGACTTCTCCCCAAGCAATTCCTGAAGTTTTATTCAAGATATCTCCAAACTCTTCTTACACAATCAAAGACTCTCCTCTCTTACACACTCTCACCCCTATTAACTAACGCACCCTCTAGAGTCTCTTTTTTTGACCAACTAATGATCCCTTTTAAAAGAGCTCTGAAAATAACCGAGTCGCTTTAAGCACCTCTTCAAAATTCATCCAAATTTATTGCACAAAAATTAAAACTGCTTCTGGTGCTATGGCACCAATTTGTGGTGCTATAGCGCCTATTACATACGAGAACTGGAGATAGGCACAAAAGCTGGCGCTACGGTGTCGGATTAGGTGGTGCCATTTTTGCTCCATTTTGAGCGCATTTCGCTTCATGTTCTCTAAATCTCCATTTCTTGTACCTGAAACAAAAATATGCAAAATACCTTTCTTTAAAGTGCAATATCATTAAAAATGAGCTTTAAATGTTCATATAAAATAGGTAATTTTAATGCGTACCAAGTATTCATGGAAGAGATAGTGGACGCCATATAAGATAAGGACTTCTTCAGGAAGGCGACTTCGATGAGGGTTAGAACTTTCTTTCGAGATTGCAAGAAGTACCGTAAGCACCACAAGGATCACAGACACGACATGGAGAAGTGAAGGCACCTGCGAAGCCTGATTGAGGGGCTGATAAAGGAGGGGAAGTTGAAAGAATTCCTCGCCCTTAGTGTTCTGACCCAAATACAAGATAAGGCTCCTACGGTAGGAGCGACATACAAGCCCATCTACACCAACACCATTCACATTGTGACGTACATGTCCCCAATCCTCAAAGGAAGCGAGGCACCCAAGTAGACAAGCCGAAAGAGTCAGCAAATATAGGAACTCTGTGTCACCACCTTTGCTCTGAAGCTCGAAGGTCATCCACCAATCTATTTCACTGATGAGGTTCTTTCCCAAAAGGGAAACACGTTTAATGAAACCATTGTAATTACAATAATAATAAATAATTAACAAGTAGGGAGTATTCTCATTGATATTGGTAGTTCTATGAATGTGTTATTTAAGCAGGTGTTCGACGACTTGAGCCTCACTACCAATCAGATGACCAAATTGACCGGTCCACTTTATGGATTCTCATGCGAAAGAAAGGAAGTGCTGGGAGTAATCGGGCTTCCAGTAAGTTGGGAGAAAATTAAAAATATTTTATGCTAAAAAAAAATTTTCTCTTGGTGGATTCGCACCAACATACAATGCAATATTTGGCTGACTGCTTTTGAGCAACTCTAGAGTGGCAATCTCAACTTACCGTATCACTATCAAATTTCTTGGAGATGTAGAGATCATCATGGTCAACGGTAACCTAAAGTAGTCCCAGATTTGCTACTTGCTAGCTATAAGTACGTGATGCACGATTCCCTGAATATCTAAAATGCAAGAGAGGGTGGCCTCGAGACCAGAAAAGCCACTCACGAGGTTATGGTGGTCGAAGGAGAACCAGGTAGATGTTTTCTGATTAGCGATACTTTTGATGCAAGTAACAAGGAGTTGTAGCTCCAATACCTATGAGAAAACCAAGTTATTTTCATGTGAATGACCACTGAGATGCTTGACATGTCACTTGATGTCGTGTGCCACAGGTTGAATGTTGATCCATCAGCCCAACCCATGAAACAAAAGATCAGAAGCTCATCCCTGATGTTGGCAGAACCCATCAGAGAAGACGTGAAAAAGCTGGAAGTGGTCGGGTACATTCGGAAAGTATAATACCCCATTGGGGTCTCCAACATAGTAATGGTCTGGAAGGCCAACCGAAAGTAGAGAATGTGTGTAGACTTCACTAACCTAAACTCTGCTGGTCTAAAAGACTCTTACCTCCTATCAAGGATTGATGCACTAATAGAGTCAGCTGTCAACCACTCAATTTCCTTTATGCATTTTCTGGGTACCACCAGATCAAGATACACCCAGCAGACGCCTAGAAAACTGCCTTTATAAATTGTGAGGGAGTTTACTGTTATAATGTAATGATCTTTGGGCTTAAAACTTCCAGGGTGACATACCAACGCCTCATAGATGAAATCTTTGTGAATTAAAAAGGAAGGAACATTAAGGTGTATTTCAATGATGTATTGGTTAAGAGTTGAACGGCCAAACAACAGATTGAAGATTTAAAAGAAACCTTCTAAACACTAAAAAAATTTAACATAAAATTAAACTCTCTTAAGTGAACCTTTGGGGCCACGACCGGAAAATTCTTAGGGTATTTGCTAACCCTTGAAGGCATAAAGGCCAACCCAGAAAAGATTTAGACACCCTTCGATATGCCTCACCTAAAATCATGAAGGAAATCCAGAAGCTAACTAGTTAGATTACAGGTTTGAGCAGGTTCATCTCTAAGTCAGTGATAAGCGTGCTAATTCTTTAAAGTACTTAGGAGAGCCAAATGTTTGAAATGGATAACGGACTGTGAAGAGGCCTTCAGGAATCTTAAGCAGTTCATTTCTTCTCCTCCCCTCTTTTTGAGTTTGATATCTCATATACCCCCAAACAACAATAAAAGCACAACTGGTATGGATTTTATGGCAGATTTCTCCAAAACAGGAGGGGTGAACAAGGATCTGATGATCAACGAATTAACCTGGACTCTGTTTACCGTTGGGGCATCCATTCAATCTAGTGCTGGACTTGAAGTTTTTCTGTGCAGCACCACAGGGACAAATATTTACCACTCAATCAAGGTAAATTTTCCCTTGACTAATAACCATGCAGAATTTGAAGCTTTGATTACAGAAGTTCGCCTAGCCTCAAAGATGGGAGTTTTATACATAATGGTGAAGGGTGATTCATAGCTCGTAGTGAACCAGATCAATGGAGAATTTGAAGCCATATACAAAGAAATGGTGAAGTATCTCGGCAAGGCAAAGATGGAAATCAATCGCATTACCAGGTTCAAAATCGAACATGTCTGAAGGGAGAAAAATTAGGTCACTGACATCCTATCTCAAAGCCTTCATCTAGGAGACAAGCTACCAATAAGTCTCGACTAACCCTCAATCAAGGAACAACTAGCATTGGAGATACATCAGGAAGAAAAGAAAAGCTAGATGAGCCAATACATCTAGTATCTAAATACGGAGGATATCAACGAAGAAGTCATCGATCGAAAGAGGTTCAAGTATAAGACTGCCCAATACTTACTAATCAAAGGAAAACTCTTTAGTGAGTTGACTATGTCCCTATACGCGAGTGCATTGCAGAGGATGAGGTTGAGGACATACTCTGAGAAGTTCATGATGGTAAATGTGGAGCCAATCTTGAGGAAAGATTAGATCACTGAATTCAACGACAAGGCTACTTTTGGCCGAGCTTACTCAAGGATGCCAAAATATATTTCTGAAGGTGCATATAATGCCAAAAGCGCGAGCCATTGCACCATCAACCATTCCAAAAGCTTCACCTAATTGTCAGTCTGTAGTCGTTCACCATATGGGGCCTCGACATTCTGGGACCTTACCCCTGGTTAAAAGGACAAAAAAACTTGCTACTTGCAGCCGTCGACTATTTCTCTTGGTGGGTAGAGACAAAGCACTTGGCACAAATAACAGTGGAAGTAGTCTAAAACTTCAGTTGGATTGACCTGATTTGTCAATAGGGGTTATCTCTCATCATAATTTCAAATAATGTGACCCAATTCACCGAGAAAGGAGTTCAAGCTTCTGTAAGAGTCAAGGGATTAACCTCAAGTTTACTTCCATACATCACCCTCAAAAAATGGATAGGAAGAAGCCACGAACAAAATCATCCTAAATTTGCTAAGGAAAAAGGTGGAAGGAGAAAAATACAAATGGGCAGACCTGATCCCTTCAATACTCTAGGCGATCTGAACAATGCCATCTATGTCCACAAAAAAAAACCCCCTTTCTGCTGTCCCACAGAATATAAGCCATGTTACAAATCAAATACAATAACCACATCCAGATGGTACTCTCCGCCTCAGCTTTAGATGAGGAAGACCTAGGAGAGTTGCTTGAAGCAAATGAAGAAGGAGTTAAACTATCATTAGATTTGGTCGGGGAGAATAGTTCCACAGTAGCCCTCCAGTAAGAAGAATTTAAGCTCAGGACAACTAAATATTTCAACAAGCATGCACACAAAGAGAAGTTTGCCCCAAAGGACTTGGTGCTGAAGAAACTCAACCCAATTTCCAGAGGACAAGCTATTAGGAAGTTGGATCAAACCCTTAATGTCACCTACATCATCCATAAGAGAGCTAGACCCAAAGCATACAATCCAAAGACATTCATAAGGAATGATGTCCCTCAAACCTGGAGTGGTGAAAATTTAAAGAAATACTTCCCTTAGAGAAATGCCTACTGATAGAAGGAGCATTGTCATAACTATTTGTATAACCTTCCTTACCTTTTAAAAGCTCAATGTAATAAAGAGGCTTTTTTGCATTCCTTGCTTCATATATTCATTTTTGTAAACAATACTTTCTTTGATTGTTTTAACGCTCGAGGAAATAGTGCAATTACGCTCGAGAAACTGATGCAATTACACTCAGGGAACTAACACAACGATGCTCGGAAAGCGAGCTTTATGAATGAATTAAAAAACCATGTATCCATTCAAAGATTTCCGCATTACATATGGGATGTATCGACACCCAGAACAACAAGCTCTATGAGGATTGTGCGAATGAATGTGCTGGGCCCTACTTCAAAAGCTAGCACCCAGCAACGACAAGCTTCTTGAAGGGTGACTAACTACCACTTGTGTCCTATGGGAAGTATTGACACCTAATAGCAGCAAACTCCATAAAAGGTGTGCAAACAATTATCCTGCGACCTACTTCAAACATAGCACCCGACAACGACAAGCTCCACGAGGGGGTGTCTAACTAGCACTTATGGTCTATGGGACTTATTAACGCTTGACAACGACAAAGCTCCATGAGGGGTGTGCGAATGATTGTTCTGCACCTAACTTTAAATCTTAGCACCATGCAGCAACAAGCTCCGCGAGGGATATTTAAATATTAAATGTGGCCTCTTGGAAGTATAGCCGCCCAGTAGCGACAAGCTTCGCGAGTGTTATGTGAATGATCATCTTGTGCCCTACTTCAAATGTAAGCATCTAACAGCGACAAGCTCTGCGAGGGGTGTCTAACTAGCATTTGTGGTCTATGAGACGTATCAACGCTCGATAACGACAAGCTCAACGAGGGGTGTGCAAACGATCTTCCTATGCTCTACTTTAATCATTAGCACCTGATAGAGACAAGCTCTGCGAGGGTTGTGCAAACGATCGTCCTGCGCTCTAATTCAAACGTTAATACCTGGTAGTGACAAGCTCTGTGAGAGGTGTCTAACTATCGCATGTGGCCTATGGGATGTATTGGTACCTTGCAGCGACAAGCTCAGTAACGGGTGCGTCAAGGATAGTCCTACGCCTTAACTATCAAATTTATACTCACCAATGACAAGCTCTGAAACTAATCCACAACAACCATAAATGCGAAATACATGCGCACTCGCCAACAACTCATAGCACATAAGATACTTGAGCATTCCAGCAATGTCGGCATCAAGTTTTTATGTCGTAAGTGTAGGATAGCTGCTTGAGCGCTATTGAACTCTGCTTGATGCATATGCCGATTTCTATAGTGCAAGACTTCTATTTAATTGAGTAGGGGTGTAAATGTATCGAACACGAACAAACAAAGCTCGTGTTCAGTTCATTTGAAAATAAGTATGTTTGAAATAAGCTCATGTTTGAAATTGTTCGTGAAGCTATTGTTCGTGTTCGGTTTGATTTGTTTGAAATTAATTTGAAATGTTTGAAATGTTTGAATTGTTCGAATTGTTCAAATTATTCAAATTGTTTGAAATCTTTCAAATTTGTTTGTCTTGTTTGAAATGTTTGAATTGTTAAAAAGATAATAAAATTTTAGATAAACTTTATAAGATTTAATTTTTTAAAATATGATAAATTTTTAGAGTGTATATTTATTTTTAAAATATTATAAAATTTATATATATAATTTATTTTATATTTTGAGCAATAACGATTAGAACACGATCAAACATATTCCTGTTCGTTTTGGTTTGTTTATAAACCGATGGAAAAAAAATTATTCGTGTTTGTCTCGTTTGCTTATCGAACGAATCAAGCACGAACCCTCTGGCGTGCCGAACACGACTGTTCACGAACAACGAGCTTTTTACAGCTTTAGTGTTGAGAGGCATGCAACCTTGATTGTTTTTGTGGACTTTCGTCATCGCTCAGGCAAAGGTCGGTCAGCAATTTTTTTTGTTGGCAGCTTTTATAGGGCCAGCAGGTCTCATTTGCCTTGCTGCACTTGAAATTGGTTCAAATTAACTCGTCCATCGGTGATTTTTTTTCAGATGATCTTCGATCACGAAACGGATAGCGCGTGCACATTTGTAAAATCAATTTTACCTGGGGAGAACACTTATTTCGCTATGGTTTCATGCACAAGCCAGCAACGTGCAAATTGGAGCTTTAAAATGTTATGTATGATGTCTTTCTTTAGTAAATTAATTGATAATGGAATAAAAGTATTTATGGATGATTTCTCTGTGTTTGGAACATCATTTGACGCGTTCTTAAATCATCTTGAAAAAGTTTTGGAGCTATGCAAAAAAACTATTTTAGTTCTAAATTAGGAGAAATGTCAATTTATGGTTGCAGGAGGAATTGTATTAGGACATAAAATTTCAGAAAATGGCATGGAAGTAGACCCTGCAAAAATTCAAGTAATAGCTAAATTACCACCTCCTACTACAGTGAGAGGGGAAAGAAGTTTTCTTGGACATGCTGGTTTCTACAGTCGTTATATTAAATATTTTTTAAAAATTACCAAACCTCTATGCCAACATTTAGAAAAAGAAAAGAAATTTGATTTTACCGAAGACTGCTTGAATGCCTTTGAGTTATTACAGGAAAAACTAATCACAGCACTGTCAGCATATTTTTAGGTTATGTGTTGTATTTTAGAAAAATGGGTCGCCTATAGAATTTGTCGGCAAATTTTTAGGTTTTAAATTTAATTTATATATATATATATATAGTTTTAGAAAGAAGCATTTGATTTTGAAAATAACTTTAAGTTTAAAAATTTTAAGATATGAAATCAAACAGATCTCACATCCCAAACAGTTTATATAAATGAGCACCACATCACAAACCGTGTATCTATCCTGAAGAATAGACACACTGCTTGATGATGGGGCTCGATTAAATAAACTAGAAGATTTGTGAACAGATCTCACATCCCAAATAGTTTATATAAATGAGCACGACATCACAAACCGGCTATCTATCTTGAAGAATAGACACACTGCTTGATGATGGGGCTCGATTAAATAAATTAGAAGATTTGTGACATCCGTTTGCTTCTGCGAACCAATTTTATAAGCCGACAAATTCCCTCGCTTAATACAAATGAATTAAGCGTGGTTTATATTACTCGGGTTCTTAAAGTTCCCTATAAGGGCAAGCCCCTATAGTTAATTACATCTTAAATGACGAGAATCATTTAAGAAAACTCTCGATAATGATCAGTGGTTTTGCTCTCAAGAATTTCAAAGTTTAAGGTTTCAAACAAATTGGACTTTGGAGATTTCAATAGGGAATAACTCAAACTTGGAAAAGTTTATTTTAGGAATCTAAAGGAGGAAAGGTAGGAGGAGTTGAGGATCCAAGAGGAATCTTGGCAACTTCCCAAACTATCCTATTGTTTGGCTTCAATTTGAGAGAATGGTTTAATGTTTCAATCTTGCCAATTTTAGTTAATTAGGACTTATGCTTGTATGATATAATCACACAAATAGCCTCGAAGATGTGAGAGTTTATGTCGTACCAAACAACTACCTCAGAATCCTAAGACTAGTTTGGGCTTAATTTGCATAATATAATTATACAAATGCCTAACAAAAAGTTGAGAATTTATGTTGCACTAGGCAAACTACCTCGAAGTCCTATGGCTTTGTTATTTAATGCTAAGAAAGGTTTTACTGATTTAGATTCCAGTTTTGCTGATGACGATGGCCGTGCTGCCCACTATGCTCCAAGCTCCTTGTTGTTACAGAAGGTTTAGTTTTAGAAAGTGAAAATCAGGAGATGAGAGAAGTGTTCTAGTTTGGAAAAGTCTTAAGGTTCAGGTGTTTTTAACATTTTGTTAGGGGAATCTTAAAGTTGGTTATAACAACACCGGTTAAGATCCCACAGTTCCATCATTCCGACACCGTTATTTTTATCGGATTCACTTAGTCCAAATGAATTTGCTAAACTCAACTAAATGAGTTCCACACTTTCATTTAGACCGTGCGAAATCCCGTTAGCAACACGTAGGTTACATCATCCGAGGTATTCCCGATCATCCAACAAGACATTTTAATTTAGTTATAGTTGTGGTTTTGTTATTCTGTTTGTGATTAAATTTTAAGTTGTTTTATATTTTAAATGTTGTGCCAGTGAATTTTATCTTGTTATGACTTTTAATTTAGTTTTGGGTTTCAGTTTTGTGGCTATCCTAAAAGTTTCAGTTTTCATGCAGGGTGACATTCTTGTTTAACATGTAAGAAAAGTAAAGTGCAGTATAGGTAAGTAAATTGCAATAAAGTAAAAGCGTACCTGGAGGGTCTTCCTTTCATTTCAAGCTGCACTTAAAACACATGTCAGAGCATTTAAACATTTCAAGGAAAGCACCTAGGCAAGGCTAAGAAAAGGTTCTGGTTGTCTATCAAAATCCTAATCCTATTGCTAGTCAATTCCTATGACGTCTAGGTTCTTGTGTTTTATGGATGATTTTCTTCACCAAAGAACAATTACATTCAATTGTTCTTCTAAAACATCCCATCATATTGAGGAAGTGCTTAGGACGAGTCCTAAACATCTTTTCAATATTTCTGAGATTATTTTGAGTCTAAATGAATTTCATTGTACAGGTGAATTAATCATACAAGAATTTAGTTAAGTTTTGCTTCTTGCTCAGTGAACTTAGACATTTGATTATCCGATGAGTGAAGTAACATTTCACTTGATACTCCATTTAGGAATTATGTGGATGGAAGCCTTTAGGGCAGGTTAGGTTATTAAGAAACTTAACCATCTTATTAAGTTGGTTTTTTAAGATTGATTCAAATTAATTGTAATATTTTAGTCTAATCATAACTGTCTTATGTTATTTCAATTTGATTGTCTAATTTCAAAAGTTGACTTAGCTATTTTAAAATTATCTTAACTTTAATTTTAGTTATATTTAATTTAATTGTGTTGATTTGAAGTTGATTTTAATTTAGTTGCATTGATTTAATTTTGATTTAAAGTTGATTAAATTATTTTAAAATTGTTTTAATTTAATTATATTTAATGTAAATTGTTTTGAATTAATCATGTCATTTTAAATTTTTTTTTTTAATTTAATTAATTATATTATTTTAAAATTATTTTTTTATTAAATTATCTTAGAAATTGTTTTAATTTGGTTATTTAATTTCTCTTATTTTTCATTAATGAGTTATTAAATTAATATTAACTAGTATTTGATTTTATCATTAATTAGGGGTTAAGATTAATAAATTAATATCTTCCAAGATTAAACCCATTCACTTAATACATTCTCCTTTAATTAACTTCAAATTCTTAATAATTTAAGCAATTATAACCATTTTGTTTATGTTGGAAAAGTGATAAATGGGTTTCTACCCTATAAATCCTCATGTTTCAATCATCTAAGGAGATTAATTAGGATCATTCATTACCCATTACCCATAATTAAGCCTAAATATTGATTAAGGCTAAATTTCAACAATTATCATTTTTGCCCCTTAGGCTTGTTCACTTCATAATTCATTAAATATAACTCAAATAACTTTGAAATTTTTATGTCACCATAATCATGGGTCAATTAAAATATCAGAGGAGAAAATATGATTTTTCTATTTTTAATTTAATTTTAATAATTATTTTTGTGGAAAATAAGGGTTTTCAATGAAAATTTAATAACATGACCAAGATAAGGTTTCTATCCTTAAGAAAATTATGGGATGTCTCTACTAACTAGAGGACCATTTGGACCAATTTTGGTGATTTTTTGAATTATATTTTATTTATTATAATTATTTTGAGTTTTGGGGTATTAATTAATTATAAAATAAAATTAAAGTTTAAAAATGGATTTTATATTTTTCTTAAGTCCCTCTGATGCCAAGGAGTCCAGAGAAATAAATTTTATATTTTTCTGATTTTTCTTGGATTTATTAGAATTAATTTTGGTGAAAAGGTTGGAAAATCCATTTTTTAATATTAAAAATTGTCTTAAGCCTTTAAAATTCAGTATCTTAACCTAGGGACTTAGAAAAAATATTTGGTTGGTTCCTTAGTGATTAGGGGACCAAATATGACAATTTTATGAATTTTAATATTTTTGTAATTTTTTAATTATTAAAATATTAAAAATATGGTTAAAAATGAAAATTTTTAGAAAATTCCAATTTTAATTTTGTTAGACTCCTCTGATATTAGAGAATCCACAAAAAAAAATTTGGTGAATTTTTAAAGTGTATTTTGGGTTTTATAAGTTTTTAAAATTTTAAAATGGCTATGTCACTTAATTAATTCATTTAATGGCTTAAATTATTTCTAATTGACTTGAAATTTTTATGTGAGGCTCTCTACATCCTAAGTGACAGTGGGGAATAATTTTCAAGTAATTTTGATGAGTGGTTACTCCTAATTAATTAAAGTTTAGTTTTAACTGTTTAGGCTAATTAGGGTTATTTTTAAGGAATTAAATCAAACCATAATTTTGCTAGGGTCCTCTAGTCCTAAGATACTTCCTCTAATTTTCCTAGAATTTTCTAAGTAATATGATAATTACTGGAATTAAAACATCAAAGAAGACACATAAACTTGGAAAATCAATAACTTTCCACAGAGATGGCCTCTGGCCTTGAAAAATTCAAAGAATGTTCCTAAGAACAGAGGCTACAAAAGCCCTATGGTCTCATGCCATGGTGAATTATATGCATGAATGGAGAATTGAAATACTTAAAATAGTATTAAATTAATTAAAAATAAAATACTTAACAAAACAACTTAATTCTTTTTCCACATTATTCTCCTCTGTTCACTGAGCAAGACGGTAATTTTCTTTTATTTTTGTGATTTTTCTATGCAAAATTATGGATTTTTGAAGTTCCGGGTATTTAAATAATTCAAAAATACCCTAATTTCATACTTAACCACATCAGCGCCGTGTCATCCTCGGCAGATCTGAAGCTCCACACGGCGCGCCTCCATTTGACACCGCTATCTGACTGGGATGCCACGCGGCCCTCAGTTCATGTTCTGTTGCTTCATCCGACGCTATCCCGACCATTCACCCGATACACAAGCCATCCGACGTTTCCTGGTCATCGTCTACAACTGGTGTGTCCCGTGAGCCGTCCACCTTCTAACCCTAATATCTCACTCGATACTCAACCAAATTACTTGTTTTTGGGCTCTACGGACTCGTCTCAACAAGGCGAACACATCCATATGACTATGATGCTATGAAATAGTCTTAAAAAAATAGAGAATCGAAATAAGCTCTCGGGAAGGAGGAGTTCCATACCTTGGCTCTGAGAAGTGAAGCTTCAATCAGAAAGGCTCGACACGTTCGTTTGAGCTGGAGGAGCCTAGGCATGAAGCCTCTGGTCCTGGTGAAATGTCTAGACCCGATTTCCACCAAGCCCGATTTCAAAGCTTGGCCGATAGAAGGAATGACCGGCCTGGTGAGGGGGCTTTTGCTGGGGAACTTCTTCTCTTAGTCTGGTGAAGGTGTAGATTCAATCAATTTAAAGATTGGCTCACTGTGGTGAAGTGTCCTGGTTTTTGGCTTAAAATTGAGCTCAGAAATTGAGCTCACAGAGGGGGTTTTAGGGCTGGATTTCAGTGGGGATCAACTGCTCTATGTTAGGAGAGGGGTTTGGAATGAATTGGACAGAGTTTTGGTAAGGTCCAGTGCATCCAGCCTTTTGGCCGTGGGTTGGTGGTGTTTAAATAGCCATGGTTGGGGAGCTTATCAGAGCAAGTTAGGGGCTGGGATCAGCTGCTCAGGGAAGGAGAAGAAGTGCTCTAGTAACCATTGGCCATGGGACAGATCAGCAAGGGAGAATTTGAATTTTTGGCTCACATGGAGCTCTCGGTCATGGTGTTTTCCAGCGACCTGTGTGGTCATTGGGCAGGGTCAGGTCACCATCTTGACCAGTGAGGTCAGGGCTGGGGTTTGGTGAGTTCAATTGGCTTTGGACATGTGTAAAGGGGTTTGATTTAAATGGTATGGGGGAGAGCTCATTTTGGGCCCAATTTGGTCAAGCCATGCTTTTGGGCTTGGTGCACCCCCAAGGCTTGACTTTGGGCCGAGGGAGAGTCACTTGGGTCGACGTAGGAAAGGGTGGTGAGGTCTCCATCCATGGTGAGGTGGCTAGCTTGGATTAGAGTGTTACATGAATGGGGTTAAAAGAGATAATGAGGGATTAAGAAAGAACCTCCTCCTCTTGCCATTAATGGCTTGGTGAAGTGGAAAGTAGCTCCTATGGCTTGCATATGGCTTGTGCATGGCTTCATGGCTCCATTTGGCTTGGGCAAAGCTTAGTCGATTTCATGGAAATAGATTTTGAATTTTTGGATATTTTGATGGAAAATTTCCATGGGGCCATATTTGGTTTGTTTAAATGATGAAATAGAACTTAGGGGGTGATTTTATTAAATGGATGATGGAAATAAATGTCATGTGGGCTTTGGATTGGACATTTGGGCTTTTAAATTTGATGAAAGATGGGCTTTTAAAATGCTTTAAGGAAGTGGGCTTTTATGTTTTAAAATGAGCTTTTGGATGAAAATTTTGTAAAATATTGTGCCAAATAAATGTTGTATTTAGTTTAGGGATGTGTCATGAAAATTTTAGAAAAGATTTGGTGTCATTTGGAGTTGAATTGGGTTTAATTTGGGTCTCTTTAATAATAGGGTCAAAGTGGGTCCAATTGGGCTAACTTGGGCTAAGATTGGGCCAATGTTGGTTTTGATGTAAAAATTGATGTTGCAAAAGGTTTATGGGAGTGTGAAAAAGAGTTTTCAATTTTTGTTGGGTCTTAATTTTGGGATTTGGGCTTGTTTGGGTTCATGATTGGTTTAGGCCAATTTGGGGAATTTTGGTTTGAGTTAGGTTTGGGTGGAGTTTGGGTTCAAATTTGGGGTAAATTAAGTTAGAATTTTATTTTTGGGGATGTTAGTAAGATTTCAAAACAAATTTGGGGAAAATTGGGTGACATTTGGGTTGAATTTGGGATGGATTGGGTTAATTGGTCATTTTGGGCCTTAAGGGCCCATTTGGGGCTTTTGATCAAATTAGATTAAATTGACAAAATTGGGGTATGTGACAGTTGAACAAAATTAAATTGGGAATATTTGAAATTTTTTGAAATTTTTTGAGAATTTTTAGATTTTTTTGGATTTTTGGGTCAAAAAGGGCATTTTGGGTATTTGGAGGGTATTGGGGGTATTTTGGAAATTTTGGTATACTTGGCCATGGATGATCAATTTGAGTGGTGGAGAATATTTAGGATTTATTTTGAGGAATTTTGGGTAATTTAGGCAATTTTGCAAATTTTGGGCAATTTCAAGGGCATTTGGTAGGTTTGGTGGGTTTAGGGCCCCGGGGGTCAAAAATTGAAATTTAGGGAAAATGAAGATTAATTAGGTGTGAGTAAAATGGGACCATTTTGGTTGAGCCATGAAGCCATAATAAGCTTACAAGAGCCATGAGAGGACTCATTTTAGGCACTCAATATATTGTTCCTAACCCTCTTAGCCAGAGGCTTAGGGGTTGAGGTCCATCAATATGAGTTACCTACATGAGTCAGGGAGTTGAGTTGGGTGAGAGTGTGGTTTTAGGGTTTAGAATGTGTGTGAGAGTCTGGTGTGTGCAAGCTTGCCCTCACCAAGACCAGGCCACTCAGGGTGATCCTAACGCCAAAGAATCCTATATGAAACTCATTCTTTAAACCTCCACATACTGATTTCAACCCTCCAAGTGACCTGGGGGTTTATAGTCAAAATTGTGGGGTTTGAAGGGAGTCAAGAAGTGTTTTGAATTTCTAAGTGTTGGGTCCCATTTCTAGTCCTCTAGGATAGTCGAAGGGAAAACCTATGGCTAGATCCTAAGTACTAAGGAGAGGGATCAGACCTCAACAAAAATGAGATCAACAAGCACCTGTAATAGTTTCACCTGATTGGGAGAAACCATTTGAATTAATGTGCGAGCGGTTCTTGGTCAAAGATATGATAAAATTTTAAAAGTAATATACTACGCTAGTAGAACTCTTAACGATGTTCAAATTAACTACACAGTTACTGAAAAAGAGTTACTAGCTATTGTGTATGCTTTTGATAAATTTAGATCATATTTAATTGGAACTAAATGTATTATGCATACTGATCACTCAACTATTAAATATCTGATGCAAAAGAAGGATACAAAACCAAGATTAATTAGATGGGTACTCTTAATTCAAGAATTCGATTTTGTGGTGATTGATAGAAAAGAAACTGACAATCAAATTGCTGATCATTTGTCGAGACTTGAATATCATAAATCATCTGATACCGACAATGAAATTACAGACAGTTTTCCTGATGAAAAACTTTATAATATAAATGAGTAGAAAATACGTTGGTATGCTGATATTGTTAACTATATAGTAAGCGATATTTTTCCACCTATGCTAACTCTGAAGCAACAGAAAAAATTCATTCATGATGCAAAAGCATATTTTTGGGATGAACCATATTTATATAAGAAATGTAATGATCTTATTTTTAGGAGATGTGTGCCTTATGAAAAAACTGAACAGATTATTCAAAAATTTCATGACCCGACTCGCAATTACGCAGTAAATTAACATCCAGAAGATGGCTAAAACTTGACGCAATTTATAAATAGCGGCTAGTGTGCAAAATCTTAAATGATATAAAAATTAAAAAATATTTTACACACTAGGGGTACTACGCAAGTATACGTATCGTTTCAAGTAATATAGAGTTTTCTTTAAATACCCCAGTATCGATCCCACGAGGAAGTGAAGTAAGAAGTCTTTAGTCAAATTCTAGTCTACTACTAATAGTCCTTAGTTTGGAATGTCGATTAAAATTGTGTTTTATCTAGCAACTACTCCTAAATGCAAGTGTTAAACGTAAAGATAGTAACTATATCTAAATGCAAATAATAATTCTAAAGATAACCCTTTTTGGATGAGTTGGTTTGGAGAATTTTGAGATACTAAAAACTACAATTCTTATGTAATGAAATAGATAATGTATAGGAATGAGATGCATTAAATATTGTATGTGCCAAATAGGAACAATCCTATTCTTTACCCTTTGGTCCGAGCATAAAGAACATTGACTAATCCTATGCTTGGTTACTGAATCTGCGGCTAGGCTGGGAGGATACCAGCTCTCACTTCGGAGCTCCCACATTCCCCTCGCTTGACGGCTAACAATCTACACTTCATCACCCAAACGATAGGACTGAATTGAGGATTTTAGCCTGTCACTCTAAAATCTCAAATTCTACGCCCGATAATTATATTTCCTTATTTATTTGCATTCAATTCCCATAAACTTCACTATCCATGGAATTTGAATGTGGTTTTACTTTGTTGAGAATTACACCGCCCTTTCGGGTCGATGCAATTACAACGAATTTTAACACTACAATGGGCTCTTATTGCAATGTAAATGAAGTGCAAGTAAAAACCATCACATTTATAATTAAATTCACTTCTATCATGCATCCCAAAATCCTAAACATGATTTCTACTCATTACAAAAGAAAAGTAAAATGAAAATAATAGCATAATCTTCTCATGCCACTATTTCTAAAGAAGAAGAAAGAGTAAGAGGGATACGTCACAAAGCGTGAAGAAAACACAAAGGAAACTTTATGTAACCAAAGTAAATCCACTAAATAAATGTTTACAAAATTATAAGATAATGAAGAACACTACTTAGCTTTTTCCCTTTGAAAGAAAAATGAAGATCTCTCCCATAAAGTCTCCCGGCAATCCATGCAATGCTAGCGAAATCCCTTACAAATTCTCTCAAAATCTCCTCTCCAATCTCTCCAAAAGGGTAGAAATCTATATTTCTATTCTTAATCTAAGAATCCTAAACATTCTTCTAAGTTTTTCTCTCCTTTTCTTTATTGTTTCTCTCCTTTTCTAACATAAATTCGCCATTTTTAAAGAGTATGGACGAATTTTGAAGAGTTTCCTTAAGCACCCATTCGAGAAAGCGTCCAAATACGTCGAATATTGGCCCAAAACCGCCAAATGTCGGTTCATGGTCATCCGGGCCGCTGTCGGCGGGTTCGAGGCCGCTGTCGGCGGCCTTTTCGGCCATATTTCAGTGGTCTCGGGAAAATCTCACCGTCGGCGAGATCGATCTCGCCGTCGGCGAGCAGGCTGCTGCGCGGCTCCACGGTTTCGCTCCGTTTGGCTCCGTTTCAACTCCGTTTCGCCCCATTTCAGTTGCGTTGCGTTCGTAACAGATAGCCCTACAAAATAAGCATGAAAATAATCTTTCTTTAAAGTGTAATCTCATTAAAAAATATGCAAGAAGTGTAAAAGAGATTAAGCATCAAAAGACTTATCGAAAGGTGTCAGGGCAGACTTTCATTTCTTGCTCGTTTTTGCTCCAAATTGCACCATTTTTGCTTCCTTTTGCTCCAATCACCATTTCTTGTACCTAAAACAAAAAAACATACAAAATACCCTCCTTTAAAGTGTAATATCATCAAAAATAAGTAAAATGATATAACAAAAATCATATATATTTAGGCGTGTCAAAATTCCCCAAACTTAACTGTTACTTGTCCTCAAGTAACACTTTTACTACATAAAAATATAACTTAAGGCAATGTACTTTTCATTTGTAAGACACTAAAATTTTTATTCAAAAGAATATATTGGTTAGATTTTTAGAAGGAAATTCAGTAACTCAGGTTAATACTACAAGTATAAGAATATTCAGCAATCAAGTCTAAGGGTTCTAGTCTTCTATTTATTTCAAGATAAACCATAATTTGTCACATTAAGAATGCCTTGAAAGATTATGTTAAAAAGAAGTTCATGTAAACTTCATTAGAATGTAGGCCAATACTTTAAATATAAATTCAGAAATGAAATCAAGTTTTTCCTTTAGGGTGACTCAAGTGAAGCCAATTTTTGGTTAGACATCTCCTCAAGCTTCTCCTCATAAATCTTTTTCTTTTCTTTTTTTTCTTTTCTTTCGGGATCATTTTCAATCCCCATTTTTTCACTCTCTTTTCTTTTTCTATATTTTTTTATTGAGGATTACTATATCTGGAGAGCCTGTAATGATTTTGAACTTCACTTTCTTCTTTCTAAAGTTAAAACTTGAAACACATCCTTACTTTATAATTAGGTATGAGCTTTATTATTCATCATAAAGTCACAATCTCTTTTTAACACATAATATTTTAAGTCTCTTAACATTTCAAAAATACAGTTTTCTTTACTTTAAATAGTTAATTATAATCAAATTCTTTCATACCAAATATCTTACCTTTATAAAATTAACCATTATTACTAAAAACTTTCATCCAATCCTTCCATAATATTCAACAGAAATAAGAAATTTTAGTTATCTCAAGTGAGGTTCAATTGCTAGAAGTTATGCTAATAATTTTTTAAAATATAACAATTGAGAACAAATAAGAGTTAATATTTTTCTTCCCCCCAAACTTAAATTTTAAAATATTTTGCAATTAATTCCATAAAATATAGCAGGAAGAAAAAGTAAAGGTTGAATATACTTACTACTACAACATCTTATCAAATTCATATCATGCATAATCAGGATAGAAAGAATGTAGGAGAAAGTAAATCTAGCCTAAAACATGCTTGTAATAAAATTACATTAAAAGGAAGTATTTTCACATTAAATTTTTTTTTTCTTCCTACCCCCAAACTTAATTTTTAACATATAAAGCATTAAGTACAGAAAATATAAGCAGGAAGAAAAACAGTTTAGAAATTCTATCTACCACAAATGTCTATCAAATCTATTTGCAAGTATTCATTAGGACAGAACAATATGCAGCAAAAAGTAAATCTAAACTAATCATGCCAGAATGAAATTCACTAAATAAAAGTCTAACTAGCATAGCATGTATCAGTAAGGGAATATAAAAATGATCTTCAATACCTAAATAAAGTTGTAACACAAACATAAACACACAATTCAAATACAATCACAAATAATAAATGAGGTCAATTCTTCCTTTATCTCATCGCATCTCACTAATTTACTTCCAATTTCTAACGGAATCACTACACTAGTAAATTAGGCACTTCAAAAGATTTTATAGATTATAATCCCAAGGATAAGATTATCCCTGATATATTGGCTCCTAGGTACCAATCTCAGGCATCACCTAATCCTTATAATTAAGCACCTCTAACTGTTATAAAAAATAGTGTGAGATCATCCTAATGTTATTCATCAAATAGGTTCGCGACTCCTACCAAATCAAATCAAAGTCATAGAAAGGAAGTAACAAAATTAAGATATATCTGTTATAGTTTAAATTCATGATGTCTCTTGTAAAACTCATGTCTGGGTGAGACACAAGTCATAGCGAGCTCATTAATCCAACTACTACAAGATATCAATTCTAGCCATAATAAGAAGTTAAGGAATCACCTCCCTCGTGACACAAACAAAGATCAGATCAAAGCACTAATAATCCAAGCATCTATCAATCAACAATCAAACTTATCAATCTATAATGACACATAAAGATCAAGTCTATCCACTCTAAATCAAACACAATACAACACTAACAATCATGACTCTCGAGCACACTAAATCAAAGCACACTGATAACTATGGGTTGCCTCCCATAAAGAGCTTGGTTTAACTTCATTAGCCCGACAAATGATTCCACCTAGATCAATATTCCACTTAAGTAATCCTTGATCAATCGCCCAATCATTTCCAGATCCAGGGATTCCTATAAAATCTTCAAATTTTAATTTTTCATTCAGCTCTTCCTTTTCAGTTTGATTTATATCATAATTCCTCATATTTCTTTCTAGATCCAATATTCTTCTATTGATTTTCTGAAATTGCATATTAATATCATCCTTGAAATTTATAAGAAATGGATCTTTATAAGATACTTCAATATCTCCCAAATTTTAGATTAGATTCTCTTTAGATAATTCAGATTCTGGATCAAATTCTTCTATGTCACTCTTATGATTCAAGTTATCTTCCAATTCTTCCCCTTTATAATTATTAAATAATGAAGGATCTATCTTAGTTGAGGAAATAGGTTTTTCTAATTCCCTTCGAATTTCTTCCAATGGTCTTCCAATATCCTTATCCTTTTTTCTCAACTCAAAGCTCTTTTGAAATATATCCTCAAATTCTCTTCCAAGTTTTAATTTGATAACTTTATCATGTTCATCATTTAATTCAGGTTTTTCTTGTAATTGAGTCATATCTAAAGATATAAAGACTGGTGGTGTAGATGAATTCCCTAAATAGGTAGGCTTTAAAATTGTGTGGGGTACATCCATCTTAAGTTTATGAGATTTTTCAACAAATGGAATTAAAAGTTTACTATTTTTAGTAGCGTCCATCATTTCACACCTCTCCTGAACATACATACAGTCTTCTTTACATAACATTTTTGACTCATCATGAAAGTCTATTTCAATCTCATTTGTTAACTTACTCTCAAAACTTTCTTGGAAATGTTCTTTACTTAGATATTCAATTTCATCCATCCAAAAACAATCATCATCTTTTCTCTCAGCTGGATATTTCATAGTCTTTAATACATCAAAAGTGACTTTCTGATCATTAATATTCATAGTCAACTCTCCTTTTTGCACATCTATCATAGCTTGTCCAGTAATAAGGAAGGGTCTCCCTAAAATAATTGGAATTTCTTTATCTTCCTCCATATCTAATACAATAAAGTCCAAAGGAAAGATAAATTTATCCACTTTAACAAGCACGTCTTCTATAACTCCTTTTGGATAAATGATAGATCGATCAGCTAACAGAAGGGTTACAGTAGTGGGAGAAATATCGATTAAACTTAACATTCTAAATATAGATAGAGACATCACATTAATGCTCACTCCTAAATCACATAAAGCTTTTCCACATAATTTTTCTCCAATTGCACAAGGAATTGTAAAGCTACAAGGATCTTTAAGTTTCCGAGGAAAATTTTTCTGAAGTATGGTACTGCACTCCTCACTTAGTGCAACTGTCTCATAATCCCCAAATTTCCTTTTCTTGTTTAATATATCCTTTATAAACTTTGCATAACTTGGAATCTGTTCCAAAGCTTCAGTGAAAGGAATATTTATCGTTAACTTCTTAAGTACTTTCATGAACTTTGAAAATTTTTTATCCAACTCATGCTGTCTAATTCTTTGAGAAAATGGAGGTGGTGGTCTTTCCAAACTGATTTTTGTTTGAGATATTAATTTTTCCAGATCCTTAGAAACATGTTCTTCAGGTCTTTTAGTTTCTTTTGTTTCTCTCACAACATCTTTCTCTTTTCTAACCACATCTTCTATATCTCTTCCAATTTTTAATTGGATAACTTCTATTTGTTCATTAGTGTTCTCTTAAGGGTTGATCTCACTGTTGCTAGGAAGTGTTCCTTGGTGTCTATTGCTAAGTGAATTAGCAATTTGTCCCAGTTGATTCTCTATATTTCTAATCACAACATTTTGACTTTCGTAACTGGTTTTCTATTTGCAATACCACTTCTTCCATAGACATCTTCTTATCCTCAAATTGTTGATCATTGTTAGAGTCCGGTGGATATGAAGGTCTATAGTTTATGTTCCCCTGATTATTCCAACTTCCATTAATATTTACATAATTATTTTCCCATTTTTGGTTTCTACCATCATTAGTATGATTCCAGTTAAATTTAGGATGGTTCTCCCAATCTAGGTTGTAAAAGTTAGAGTACGGGTTGTTTATGGTATTTAAAGTCTCATATGATAATTTAGAATCGATTATAGGCCCTAATGAACTTTCCTCACTTACAGGAATAAATTGAGGTTGGTTCATTCCAAATTGGTCCAACTTCCTTGATATTGCAGCAATCTGAGATGCAAGAATTCTAATCACATCTGTATCATGAACACTAGCTACATGTTTATGATTTACCATTCCAAATGCCCATTGAAATTCAATTGTAGTCATTTCTTCAATTAATGCATATGCTTCATCAAATGATTTTGACATTAATGATCCACCAGCGACAGCATCAATTATAGACCTAATGGATCCTACTAACCCATTATAAAAAGTTTGAATGATTAACCAATCGGGCAGAGCATGGTGTGGACACTTTCTTTGGAGTTCCTTAAATCTTTCCCAGGCTTCGTATATTGATTACCCTTCATACTGACAAAATGAGATAATATCGTTTCTAAGTTTAGTAGTCCTTGAAGGTGGAAAATACTTAGCTAGGAATTTTTGAGTTAACTCCTTCCAATTTTTAATAGAACCAGGTGCTAATGAGTATAACCACATTGCAGCCTTATCCCTTAGTGAGAAAGGAAAAAGCCTTAGTCTAACAGCATCATCTGACATGCCATTATAACGAAATGTAGCACAAAGTTCTAGAAAATTTGATAAGTGTAAATAGGGATCCTCCAAAGGAGTTCCCCTAAACTGATTGTTCTGCACTAGTAGGATAATCTCTGGATTTATTTCAAATGAGTCAGCTTCTACGACAGAGTTTTGTATAATTAAGTGAATTTTATCTATCGTAGGATTTATGTAATCCCTCAATGATTTATGATGATTTTCTAAGTTACTATCACGAAAGTTTTCCATTTCCATTTCTAGTTTTTCGAGTCCTTTCTGTACTTTTATTTTTTTATTTTTTTCAAACTCAGGATCATAAGGTACAAGTCCTGCAGATCCTTTATTTCGCATATTTAATACATCAAACAAAACATTAACAATTAAACAAATAACAGATGAAATATATTTAACACAACAAAACATTTTCACGAACACCTTATTTTTCATATAAACAGTTTTTTCTTGTTTTTCACAACACTTTTTCATACAACAAAACACTTTCCACAAAAAAATAGTTTTTACGACACGACAGTTTTCCATGTCTAAGCCTAATTACTTCAACTAAAATTCTCCTAAAGTTCTTACCGAAGCTTCCCCGGTAACGGCGCCAAAAACTTGACTCGACTCGCAATTACGCAGTAAATTAACTTCCAGAAGATGGCCAAAAACTTGACCCAATTTATAAATAGCGGCTAGTGTGCAAAATCTTAAATGATATAAAAATTAAAAAATATTTTACACACTAGGGGTACTACGCAAGTATACGTATCGTTTCAAGTAATATAGAGTTTTCTTTAAAAACCCCAGTATCGATCCCACGAGGAAGTGAAGTAAGAAGTCTTTAGTCAAATTCTAGTCTACTACTAATAGTCCTTAGTTTGGAATGTCGATTAAAATTGTGTTTTATCTAGCAACTACTCCTAAATGCAAGTGTTAAACGTAAAGATAGTAACTATATCTAAATGCAAATAATAATTCTAAAGATAACCCTTTTGGATGAGTTGGTTTGGAGAATTTTGAGATACTAAAAACTACAATTCTTATGTAATGAAATAGATAACGTATAGGAATGAGATGCATTAAATATTGTATGTGCCAAATAGGAACAATCCTATTCTTTACCCTTTGGTCCAGGCATAAACAACATTGATTAATCCTATGCTTGGTTACTGAATCTGTGGCTAGGCTGGGAGGATACCGGCTCTCACTTCGGAGCTCCCACATTCCCCTCGCTTGACGGCTAACAATCTACACTTCAACACCCAAACGATAGGACTGAATTGAGGATTTTAGTCTGTCACTCTAAAATCTCCAATTCTACGCCCGATAATTATATTTCCCTATTTATTTGCATTCAATTCCCATAAACTTCACTATCTATGGAATTTGAATGTGGTTTTACTTTGTTGAGAATTACACCGCCCTTTCGGGTCGATGCAATTACAACGAAGTTTAACACTACAATAAGCCCTTATTGCAATGTAAATGAAGTGCAAGTAAAAACCATCACATTTATAATTAAATTCACTTCTATCATGCATCCCAAAATCCTAAACATGATTTCTACTCATTACAAAAGAAAAGTAAAATGAAAATAATAGCATAATCTTCTCATGCCACTATTTCCAAAGAAGAAGAAAGAGTAAGAGAGATACGTCACAAAGCGTGAAGAAAACACAAAGGAAACTTTTTGTAACCAAAGTAAATTCACTAAATAAATGTTTACAAAATTATAAGATAATGAAGAACACTACTTAGCTTTTTCCCTTTGAAAGAAAGACGAAGATCTCTCCCATAAAGTCTCCCGGCGATCCATGCAATGCTAGCGAAATCCCTTACAAATTCTCTCAAAATCTCCTCTCTAATCCTCCAAAAGGGTAGAAATCTACATTTATACTCTTAATCTAAGAATCCTAAACATTCCTCTAAGTTTTTCTCTGCTTTTCTTTTTTGTTTCTCTCCTTTTCTAACGTAAATTCGCCATTTTTAAAGAGTATGGACGAATTTTGAAGAGTTTCCTTAAGCACCCCTTCGAAAAAGCGTCCAAATACGTCGAATATTGGCCCAAAACCGCCAAATGTCGGTTCATGGTCATCCGGGCCGTTGTCGGCGGGTTCGAGGCCGCTGTCGGCGGCCTTTTCGGCCATATTTCGGTGGTCTAGGGAAAATCTCGCCGTCGGCGAGATCAATCTCGCTGTCGGCGAGCAGGCTGCTGCGCGGCTCCACGGTTTCGCTCCGTTTGGCTCCGTTTCAACTCCGTTTCGCCCCATTTCTGTTGTGTTGCGTTCGTAACAGATAGCCCTACAAAATAAGCATAAAAATAACTTTTCTTTAAAGTGTAATCTTATTCAAAAATATGCAAGAAGTGTAAAAGATATTAAGCATCAAAAGATTTATCGAAAGGTGTCGGGGCAGAATTTCATTTCTTGCTCGTTTTTGCTCCAAATTGCACCATTTTTGCTTCCTTTTGCTCCAATCACCATTTCTTGTACCTAAAACCAAAAAACATACAAAATACTTTTATTTAAAGTGTAATATCATCAAAAATAAGTAAAATAATATAGCAAAAATCGTATATATTTTAGGCGTGTCATGTCACGATTCTGAATTTGGAGGACATTTTGGGATTGGCAAAACTGCGCAAGCTGGATTTTATTGGCCTACTCTTTTTAGCGTTGTTTACAGATATATCAAAACTTGTGATAGATGTCAACGAGTAGGTAATATATCTAGAAGAAATGAAATGTCTATGAATTTCATGTTAGAAGTGAAAGTTTTTAATGTTTGGGGATTAAATTTTATGGGACCATTTATTCCTTCTTTTAGAAACTTATATATTTTAACTGCAGTTGATTATGTATCAAAGTGGATTGCAGCACAAGCTTTACCTCGTTGTGATGCTAAAAGTGTTTCAAGATTCTTAATGAAAAACATTTTCACAAGATACGAAATGCCGAGAGTAATTATCACTGACGGAGGTTCCCATTTTAGGAATAAATACATTCAAAGATTGGCAGAAAAATTTTATATTATTCATAGATTCTCTACTGTCTATCATCCTCAAACTAATGATTTAGCTGAAGTTTCTAATTGTGAAATTAAACAAATTTTAGAAAAGACTGTAAATCATAATAGAATAGATTGGTCTATAAGACTGGATACTGCATTATGAGCCTACATAACTGCTTATAAAACTCCTAATGGTATGACTCCTTACAGGATTATTTATGGAAAAACTTGTCACTTACCAGTAGAATTGGAGCATAAAGCATATTTGACAATTAAAGAATTTAACTAATTTAAAAAATGCTGGTGAGAAAAGATTGTTACAATTGAATGAATTAGAAGAATTAAGAAATGAATCTTATGATAATGACAAAATTTATAAGGAAAAACTGAAGTTAATGCATGATCAGAAGATTAACCAGAAAAACTTTGAACCAGGGCAAGAAGTTTTGCTTTATAATACAAGGTTGAAATTATTCCCTGAGAAATTGAAGTCTCGTTGGTTAGGACCCTTTACTGTGATTCAGGTTTACACTTATAGAGCTGTTGAAATTGAAGATCAATAGACAGGGAATAGATTTAAAGTAAATGGACACAGATTAAAACCATATTTTGAAAGTAAAAGAACAAATTATGGAGAGGTTTTAATGCTCAGTCAACCTAAATAACACCTGAATAGGTCGAGCTGACAACATTAAGCCAAGCGCTTTATGGGAGGCAACCCACAGTTATCTTTATTTGTTGTGTGTTTGTTTGAATTTGTTGTTAGTTTGTAGTAATATTGAATTCTACTACTTTTTCATACCTTTGATTATCGAAAATTTGGATCCATAGAGAAAATTTGGAACGTAAAAGACCATGGCGAATAGTTCAAATTTTTTCCTAGGGCGCCGACGGTGCACTCGACGCCACCGACGGCGGTGTTTTTCTGAGAACCTTGGAATTAAATGCATAGGGCTCGCGACGGCGCCTTCGAGGCTGCCGACAACGGGATCGGCGAGTGGGCAGTTTTTCGAGTTTGAAATGACAGTTTTTGGTGGTTTTTAGCGAATTCGTCTCTTATAAACTCTTATGGAAAGTTCCTAAACACTCCAGCTCCCAAAAACGAATGGAAACCACTTTCTACTCCTCTCTAACGGAGTCCAATTCAGTAGATTACCCAAGATTTCAAGTTTACAACCGGAGAAAGTTCGTCAGTGCCGAGGCGCAACGACTTTTCAACAAGGTGATGTCCAGAGAAGACTAATCAAGGAAAAAGGATTCGTCAATCGAGGATTATGCAATTCTTTGTCACCAATTGAAGAAATGATTATAAGACGAAGATGGGAAGTTTTTTGCTATACTACTTTCTTGACCTCATTTTTGATGAGGTCTTCTCTTCCCTCTTTAGTGTTTAGGATCTAGCCTTAGGCTTTTCCTTTGACTATCTTAGAGGACTAGAATTGGGACCCATCCCTTAGAAATTTGAACCACTTATTGCCTCCCTGCAAGCCCCACAAGCTTGATTGTAGACCCCTAATCACCTAGAGGGTTGAAATCAAATGTGAAGGTTTAAAGGATGAGTTTCCTATAAGACTCTTTGGCCTTAGGACCACCCTGGGTGGCTTGGTCTGGTGAGGGTTGACTTACACACTCACTACACTCACACTCTACACTCTCACACACACAATCCAAATCCTAAAACCACACCCATACCCAACTTGACTCCTTGACTCATGTAGGTAATTCATATGGATGGACCTTAACCCTAAGCCCCGGTTAAGAGGGTTAGGAACAACATAGTGAATGCCTCAAATGAGTCCTCCCATGGCTCATATAGGCTTAACATGGCTTCATGGCTCAATCAGAGTGATTCCATTCCACTCATATTTGATCAATCTTCATTATTCCAAAATTTCAATTTTTGGCCCCAGAGACCCTACACCTACCAAACCTACTAAAAGCCCTTAGAATTGCCCAAATCCTCCAAAATTTCCAAATCACCCAAAATTCCCCAAAATTAACCTTGAAAATTTCATCATCAATCAAATTGATCACCCATAGCCAAAAATACCAAAAATTCCAAAAATACCCCCCCAATACCCTCCAAATACCCAAAATGCCCCTCTTAGCCAAAAAATCCAAAAATTCAGAAACTTCCCAGAAAATTCCAGAAAATCCCAAATATTCCCAATTTCATTTTGTCCAACTACACCATGGGCCAATTTTGTCAATTTACCCCACTTTTACCAAAACCCCCAATTTAGTCTATTCTTAACCCAATGTCAAACCAAATCTACCCAATTGACCCCAATTTTGGTCCAATTCAATTCTAAACTTCAATTTAACATCCACAATATCAATCTAGATCAAATCCAAGTCCAGTTTGATTAACATTTGAATCCAATTTCACTTTTGACCTTAAAGCCCAATTTGGACCCATGACCCAAACTTAGCCTAAACCAAACCAATTCAACTCCAATTGACCCCAAACCTTTTCTAAACCTTCCCTAACATCCCCACAAACAAAACACTAACATAATTTGCCCAAAATTTGGACCCAAACCCCACTCAAATTCAACCCAAAACCAAAAAGCCCAATTTTGACCTAAACCCAAACCTAACATAATAAGCCCAAGTCCCAAAACCAAAACCCAACCAAAGTTGAAACCTCTTTGAAACACTCCCATAAACATTTCCCAACATTAATTTTACATCAATTTCAACCCTAGCCCAACATTGGCCCAAATTAGCCCAATTTGACCTATGTTGACCCCTTTACCAAAGAAGCCCAAATCCAACCCAATTCAAACCCAAACCACCTCAAACTTGCTTCAAATCAATCATGGCACATCCCTAAAATAAAGCCAACATTTGTTTGACCCAATCCTTCACAAAATTCCCATCTATAAATTTATTTTCAAACCTAAGGCCCACTTCCTTAAGCCTTCCTAAAAAGCCCATCCAAAATGATTTCAAAAAGCCCAAAATCCATCTTAAAGCCCACATGACAATCCTCTATCATCATCCATTTGATAAAACCATCCCCTAAGTTCTAAATCCATAATGAAATAATTCCAAATCAAGCCATATGTCAAAACCCATCAAATCACCCCTAAATTACCAAAATTTCTAAAACCCTTTTTCATGAAGTTGACTTAACTTTTCCCAAGCCAAAGGTGAGCCATGAAGCCATGCATGAGCCACATGGGAGCCATGAAATCCTTGGACACCTCAACATACCCAAGATGGCAAGAGGAGGAGGCTCTTTCCATATTCCCTTAAGGGGATTAGCCACTTCCATGACTCCACTAAACCTTGCTTAAACTTAATTGTACTTGGATGGTGACCCTTCCCCACTAATTAAGCTCACCTAAATCACTTTATCTTCAGCCTAAACTAGCCATGGGGAGGTGCACCTAGCCCAATCCATGCATTTGACCAAACTTAGCCAAAAAACACCCTTACCCCATTCTACTTTGATTCAAACACTTTACACATGGCCATTGCACGATTCCTACACTAAACCCCAGCCCTGAACCTCCCGACCACCGAGGGTGACCCATGCCTGCCGGCCGACCACCCGAGCCGCCGGAAAACACCACACCCGAGAGCTCCCATGTGAGCCCAAGCTTGGAATTCTCACTGGCCGAGTTGCCCCATGCCCAATGGCCACCATGGTTGTTCTTCTCCTCACCGAAGCAGGTCGATCCCAAGCCCTAACTCCCCACGGGAGAGCCTCCGGCCAGCTCTATTTGAACTCCACCTCTCTCGTCCATGGAAGAGGTGCTGAACCAAACCTTACTGAAACCCTGCCAAAATCATCCCAGACCACTCTCTACACATAGAGAACTTGATCCCCACTGAAATCCCCCTGCCATTTCCTCTCTGTGAGCTCAATTTTAGAGTTGAAATCCAAGCCCAAAACCGGGACACTTCACCACGGTGAGTCGATCTTCAAATTGATTGACTCTACACCTTCACTAGACCAAGAGGAGAAGTTTCCCAGCAAAAGCCCCTCACCGAGGCCGGCCATTGCTTCCGGCCTCCAAGCTTTGTGATCGGGCTTGGTCGAAATCATACCAGACAATTCACTGGGCCGAGGACTTCATCCGGAGCTTGCTTGGACCCAATCGAACGTGACACAACCCTCGGATTGAAGCTTCACTTCTGCGAGCAAAGGTATGGACTCACTCTTCCTCCCGAGCTTACGAGAGATTCTCCATTTAGTTTGAGTTAATTTCGAGTGCATGTTTACCGTATGGATGTGTTCGTCTCTTCAAGACGAATCCATAAAGCATAAGAACACATAAATCCGTTGAGAATCGAGTGAGAAATTAGGGTTGGAAGGTCTACGGTCACGGGTTCGCACCAGTCGTAGACGATGACTGGGAGCCGTTAGATCGCGCGTGTATCGGGTGGACAGCTCAGATCGCGTCGGACCAGAACATGTTACGTGAAAGGCGGGTCCCGGGACGGCTGACTTAGATGGATGCAGCCAATCACAGCGCGACACGCACCCCCTTCGGAGCTGCCGAGGTTGACGCGGCGCCGCGTGGATAAGTAGGAAAATAGGCTATTTTCTATTTATTTAATTCCCAGAACATCAAAAAATCATAACTTTGTGTAGAAAAATCCTAAAACTAAAATAAAAATACCCTCTTGCTCAGTGAACAGAGGAGAATAATGTGGAAAAGAAATCAAGAAATTTCATTAGGTATTTTATTTTTAATGATTTATTTACTCTCTGCATTGTTTTAATTCTCCATTTGCATGGGCAATTCATCATGGCATGAGACCATAGGGCTTTTGAAGCCTCTGAACTTGGGAACATTCCTTGAATTTTCCAAGGTCAGAGGCCATCCCTATGGGAAGTTATTGATTTTTCAAGTTCATGTCACTGTTTTGAGTATTTCAATTCCAATAATTAGCATGTTGAGAAATAAATTCTAGGAAAATTTGGTGATATTTCTTGTGACCAGAGGGACCAAGGAAAAATAAGTTTTGAGTTAATTCACTTTGAACAACCCTAATTGGCCTAAATACCCAAAATTGAACTTTAATTAATTAGGGTTAACCATTCATCAAATTAACTTAAAAACAATTCTCCACTGTCCTCTAGGGAAGGAGAACACCACATAAAAATTTAAAACCAATTGGACTTGATTAACCCCACCAAATGGGTTGATTAAGCCTCTTAAGCAAAAATGGGTAAAATTAAACTTTAAAAATTCATAACTCACAAAATACTTTTCAAAAATTCACAAAAAATGGTTTTGGAGCTTCTCTGATATCAGAGGAACTTAAGAAAATTAAAATTATAATTTTCTAAAAAAGTTGATTTTTATCATTATTTTAATATTTTTAATAATTAAAAAATAATAAAAATCATAAAAATATTAAAAATCACCAAAATGTCACATTTTGAATTCTAATCATTTAGGAACAAACCCAATATTTTTCTTAAGTCCCTAGGGTAAGATATTGAATTTTAAAGGCTTAATGTAATTTTTAATATTAAAAAATGTATTTTTCAACCTTTGCACTAAAATAATTCTAATAAATCAAAGAAAAATCAGAAAAATATAAAATTTGTTTCTCTGAACTCCTTGAGGTAAGAGAGATTTAAGAAAAATATAAAATCCAATTTTCAACTTTAATTTTATTTTAAAATTAATTAATGCTCCTAAATTTAAAATAATTATAATAAATAAAATATAATTCAAAAAATCACCAAAATTGGTCCAAATGGTCCTCTAGTTATTAGGAATATCTCATAATTTTCTTAAGGATAGAAACATTTCCTTGGTCATGTTATTGAATTTTCCTTGAAAATCCCTATTTTCCATTAAAAATAATGACATAAGTAAATTAAATACAGAAAAATCACATTTTCTCCTCTAATGTCTTAATTGACATGTAAGTGAGGTCACATAAAAATTTCAAGTTCATCTGAGCTTAATTTAGTGAGTTATAGAATTATTAAGCTTGAAGGGCAAAATGGTAATTAAAATTTTCAACCTTTAATTAAAATTTTAGGATTAATCAAAAATGGGAGGGTAAAATATTTGATTTAAACTAATTTTGGATGATTGAAACTTAAATGGTTAAGGGTAGGAACCCACCAATCCTTTTAAGAATAATTAAAGTAAACCTTAATTAATTAATTAATCAAATTTGGAAGATTAATGGAAAATTGAAATTATTAAAGTAGGGATATTATTTAAGAAGATATTTATTCTTTAATTTAAAAATCCATAAATAAATCACTTCAATAATATTTAAAGAGAAAAGTAAAAGAATAATCTCAATTAAATTAAAATTGAAATTAAAATTAAATTAAATTGAAATTAAATTAAATAAAAATTAAATTAAATTGAATTAAATTAAAATTAAATTTAAATTAAAAATTAAATTAAATTGAATTAAATTAAAATCAAATTGAAGTTAAATTAAGTCAAATTAAATCAAAATTAAATTAAATTAAATTAAAATTAAATTGAATTAAATTAAATTAAAATCATTTAATAACAAACCTAAATGAAATCATTAAGAATTAAATCTAAAATAACTTGAACACAATTCCAAACTTAAACTAATTTTCTAGAATTAAATCAAAATTAAAATTAAATCATTAAGTTCAAATCATTAAAATATTTAATAATTTGATTTGCCATTTTAAGCTCTTATTATTATAACTCTTAAATGAAGTATCAAGTGAAGCGTTACCTCACTTATAGGATATTCAAATGTCCTAGTTCATTGAGCAAAAGAACAAAACTTAAACTCCCGGATGATTAATTCACTTGTATAATTAAATTCTCTTGGACTTAAAACAATCTTAGAGGTATTGAAAAGATGTTTAAGACTCGTCTTAAGCACTTCCTCAATATGATAGGATGTTTATAAGAACAATTGAATTTAATTGTTCTTTGATGAAGAAAATCGTCTTTAAACCAAAACACAAGAACCTAGACGTCATAGGAGATGACTAGTTATAGGATTAGGACTTTGGTAAACAAACAAAACCTTTCCCTTAGCTTTACCTAGGTACTTGTTGAAATATTTAAATGCCTTAACATGTGTTTTAAGTGCGGCTTGGGATGACGGGAAGACCCTCCGAGTACGCTTTTATTTTATTGTAATTTACTTTATTGCAAATGCACTTTACTTTTCTTGCATGATAAACAATTGTTGCATGAAAATCAAAACCTTTAGGATAGTCACTGAACTGAAACCAAAACTAAATTAAAAGTCATTACAAGATAAAAATCACCGCCACAACATTCCAAAATATAAAACACTCAAAATTTAATCACAAATAGAACACAAAACTACAATTGCAACTAAATTAAAACGTCTCGTTGAATGATCGGGAATACCTCGGATGATGTAACCCACGTGTTGCTAACGGGATTTCCCACGGTCTAAATGAAGGTGTGGAACTCATTCAGTTAAGTTTAGCAAATTCATCTGGACTAAGTGAATTCGATGAAAATAACGGTGTCGGGATGACGAAACCGTGGTATCTTAATCGGTTCCATTTAATCAACTTTAAGATTTGTTTTAATAAAAATATTAAAAAAAAACACTTGGATTTTAAGATTTTCTCTAAACCAAAACACTTCTCTCATCTCCTGATTTATGACTTCTAAAACTAAACCTCTGCAACAACAAGGAGCTCGGGGCATGGTGGGCAGCACAACCATCGTCATCAGCAAAACCTGAGCTACTTCAGCAAAACTGTCTTAGAATTAAATAATTAAGCCATAAGACTTCGAGGTAGTTTGCCTAGTGCAACATAAATCCTCAAATCTTCGTTAGGCATTTGCATGATCATATCATGTAAATTAAGCCCTAACCGGTTTTAGGACTCCGAGGTGATCGTTCGGTACGACATAAACCCTCACATCTTCGAGGCTGATTGTATGATTATGTCATACAAATATAAGTCCTAATTAATTAAAATTGGTAATATTGAAATATAAGATAATATTAGGATTTTCCCAAATCTAAGCCAAACAATAGGATAGTTTGGGAAGTTTCCAAGATTCTTCTTGGATCTTCAGCTTCTCCTACTTCTCTTCCTTTGGATTCTCAAAAATAAATTGTTCCAAATTTTGAGTCATTCCCTTTTGAATTTCCAAAATCCAATCCTTTGAAAACCTTAAACTTTGAAATTCTTGAGAGCAAAACCATCGATCATTATCGAGAGTTTTCTTAAATGATTCACGTCATTTAAGATGTAATTAACTATAGGGGCTTGCCCTTATAGGGAACTTTAAGAACCCGAGTAATAAAAACCTCGCTTAATTCATTTATATTAAGTAGGGAACTTGTCGGCTTATAAAATTGGTTCGCGAGACCAAACGGATGTCACAAATCTTCTAGTTTATTTAATCGAGCCCCATCATCGAGCGATGTGTTTATTCTCGCGGGATAGATATACGGTTGTGGTGCGGTGCTCGTTTATATAAACTATTCGGGATGTGAGATCAGTTTGATTTCATATCTTAAAATTTTCAAACTTAAAATTATTTTCAAAATCAAATACCACTTTCCAAATTATATATATATATTTAAACTAAATTTAAATCTGAAAATTCGCCGACAATTTCTGTAGGCGACCCCTTTTCAAAAATACACTTAACCTAAAAAATATGCCGACATACTTCCGCAGTAGTCGTTCCAGTGGTTAAGGAATTCTACGCCAATTTACATGGAATCAACCATGGAAGCGTTTATGTGCGAGGTAGGTTGATAACATTCAATTCTGGAAGAATTAATGAGTTATATATGCTTGAGAATGTTCCTGTCTGACATTATTCAAATTTCGTGCCGACGAGAGACAACATAAATGAAATATACCAGCATTTGACGGACGAAACCGATGACTGGGAAGTTAGAGAAAACATGTATGTTAATTTTTCTGCAACACTTTTAAATCTTGTTTCAAAGAATTGACACTTTTTCATATCTGCAAAGTTATTGCCAATGATGAAAATCGGCAAAGTTACGAAAGAAAGTGCAATTTTAAACTACTGCATTCAAATGGGATGGCCCATTGATATTGGATCAATTATTGTGAAATCTGTGTTTGGCCTGTTCGTTCAAGGATTATCCCAAGGGCTAGGACATCCTTCTACAATATTCTCAATATGCAGTTTCTTTCAAGTTTCGTACGAGATTAGGGAGAAAATTCTACTACCCTGGAAACCTTTAGACCCAACTCGTATGTTCCCAGTCAATGATGAGGAGAATGACATGGGCATGATCATGGATCAAGCATCTCAAAATTCTATTCCTATCCAACCTCTAGTGGAGGACTAGACACCGATGATCTTACACCAAATTAAGAATCTGGAGAAGCAGGTGCAAAATTTAATGAGTACAGCTAACAATATATCTAATTTCTTTTATCATATTCATTGGAGGATGAAAGAACATTTTGATTATACTGGGCAATTTGAAGCGAGTCTAATACGCTTGATGAAGAAGATGGGATGAATTGATGAAGATTCAACTGAAGAATTCCCATTCTGACCTTTTTACAACCTGTTTGTCCATGTTCAAGCAATGGGTGATATCAGAGGAGAAACCAGTACAGATTCTGAAGAATATTAGAATTGATTTGCTTATTTATTTAATTATGTTACGTTTGATTTAAACTTTGTTTGTGTGTTTGCTTTCATAGTTTGCTTTTTAATCTCAGTATAGATGAGATTATGATTGAAATATTTGTTCTCAGCATTTTGAGTGTTGTGGTTTGGATTGCGACGCTGATTAAAAGATTTAGGTTGAGAAAGTACCTATTTATGTGTGTTATGTATTGTGTGTTGTAAACACTTGGATTCATTATATAAATGTGAAGGTTTGTTATGTGTATGTTTATTTATGTTAATACATCACTTAATCACTTAAAATATATGATTAAAAGGATCGAACGGATGACGATGAGGCTTAGAATTGATCAAAATTGCAAAAATTTGAAAAATGATCAAATTTTGAGAATCTCACCGACGGTGCGCTCGAGGCCGCCGACGGCGCGATGTTCCTGAGAAGAATGGAATTTAATTCAATCGAGCCCGCCGACGGCGCGCTCGAGGCCGCCGACGGCAAGATCGCGAAAATTACCTATTTATCGTGATTTTGACTTGTCAAATGCCACTATTCATCGTCTTCTTCCCCTTTTTACCCGAAAAGTCGACCTAAGGCTTGATAGATCTCAGATTTGGAGCGATTTCAACAAATTCTAACACTGGATTTCATCTTCCCTTAGTAAGAGCTTCACTCCTATGTAAAAATTTTTTATTTCCACCATGAATTTCTATCACATTAAAAAATTTTGGGAAATTTGAAAATGTGGAGTAAAGACTTGGAAGGAATTCATGGAACTTGATTTAGCTTGTTTTAAACCCCATTTAGAAGCCATTGTATTATTATTTTTGAGATTAGTTTGGATTTTTTTGTAATTTGGATAGATCAAACAATGGCTCCCCGATAAAAGAGAAGACTCGTATTCGACGAAACTCGATTCATTAATATGAAAGCACAATCAAGGTACAATTCAGTCTATCAAAGTAAGAAGTGCATCCAAGATCGAGTTTTCGAGAATCCTGGAGGAGAAGTAGAAAGAGTTATCAAAGAGAGAGGATGGGAGAACTTCTGCTACACAACAAACAGAGCTGCTATTGAAGTTGTGAGGGAGTTCTACTCCAATCTTACTCAACTTGAGGACGAGCCTGCCCAAGTAAGGGGATTTTCTGTCAACTTTAATGCTAATCGCATTAAAAATTTTTACGAGCTTCACGACTATTTTTCTAGTGAGTATGAAACATTTGGAACAATGGAGGGTCCGTTGAACGATGTTATTGACTTTCTCACTGATGGGAAAGGAGTTTGGAAAATTAAAAATTGTGAACAGATTAACTTTCCATTGTCCATGATGAATGCCACTGCTAAGGCATGGCATTATTTCATCTGTTCGACTCTGCTACCCACATACCATCATAGTGAAGTCTCAAGAGACAGGGCTGTTCTGAATTTCTGTATTCAGAACAACAGAAGCATTAATGTAGGGAGAATAATCTACAAAAATATTATGGCCACTATAAAGAGTGAGACAAGTGGATATTTAGGGCATCTTTGCCTCATTTATGCACTTTGTCAATTATCTGGAGTTGAAGCGAGAGATGATGAGAAATGGGTGTATCCGATGAAACCCATTAGTAAAGAAAATATAAAGACTTATGAATCCCATGAGGAATGGAGATCAGGGAGTAGGAGTAAGGCACCTTTTACTAGTAGAGACATTCCTTCTACTAGCTATGACCCTCCTACCTCTAGTCCCACTACCTTATATGATTTGATGAATGTCATGACCCTACAGAGGAAAAGTTTTGAACAGTTGGATGAAAAGTTAGAAAGAATTGATCACAGAATTTAAGGGCTAAAGAGAAGGCACGATCATGATAGTGAGTATCTTTAGAGGCACTCTGATTTTGAGATGACATATTATGATGCTCAGGCTAGGTACTATAGAGGAGAGCCTGATGTGACTTTCCAGATTTCCCCCGGTATACTCAGTATCAGTCCAATCCTCCTGCTGACCAGAGTGATGAGGACGTTGTATGGGATTTTGATGATTGATCTTTTTGATAGTGATGTGATGTGACGTATTTGTTTGTTTTAGTTTTGTTATTGTATTTTGAACTTTTATTGTATTTTGTGGACTATGCTTGTTTCTGGGATATGTGTTTGGTTTGGTAGTTTGCATTTTCATTATGGACGTTTATGATATTTGTAATAGTAATTGTAATTATGAACTGTCAAGTCTAAAAATAGTAAACTGTTTGTTTTGTGTTGTGAAAGGTATATGTCTTGTGTAGTGTAGTTAGTTGTTTTTTTTGTTTGTTTTTTTTTAGTTTTATATACTTGTCTTAAAATTTCATTACCCCAGCAAATTTTATAAACTGTTGTGTGTGTAGAAAGGTTTTTAAATATTTCAGGTTAGTTGAAGTTAAAAATTATGAGAAGATCCTGCAAATTTCAAAAAGACAAAAATACCTAAAGTGTAAAGGTATGAATTTTATATTAAGAATTTTTCTTTACACTATCTACTATTTCTATTATAGAAAACTTTAAGTTTAGGGGAGGGAAGAAAGATTTTAACTATTATATGTTCTCAATTAACATATTTTCAAAAATTATAATATGATTTTTATGATAAAATTTAATTCAGATAACTATGTTTAGATTTTATCTAAATATTATTGAAAATTCAAAGAAATATTTTTGGTAATGAAAATCAGTTTTGTAAGTGAAGATATTTAGTATAAAAGGATAAGACCATAGTTAACTATTTAAAGTAAAGAAAATTATATTTTGAAATATTAAAAATCTTAGGAATTTAGTTGAGAAAGAAAATATTGAGATTCAATAATGTAAAAACTATGAAGTACATATAAGGTAAAGAATGTTTGAAAGTTTCAAATTTAGAAAAAGAAGAGTGGAGTTCAAAATTATTATCAAGCTATTCAAATATAGTAATCCTCACTTGAAAAAGAAAAAGAAAAGGATTGAAAAATAATCCCTGAAAAGAAAAAAAAAAAAAGAAAGAAAGAAAAAAAGTAAGTGAAGAGAAGCTTGAAGAGATGCCTTATCAAAAATTGGCTTCACTTGGATTAACCTAAAGGGAAAACTAAAAGCATTTCTGAACTTATATTTATGACTAGTTTCTTACTTGTAGTTTTCTCATGAATTTCCTATCTTCTGAATATTCTAAGTGAATTGATATTGCAACATATAGTCATTCTTGAAATAAATGGAAGACTAGAACTCTTAGACTTGATGACTAGATAGCCTTATACCAGCAGAATTAATCTAATTACTTAAAAATTTTTCTAACAATTCATGCTATAATATTTATTTAAATCAAAATTATAGTATTTCTGAATTAAAGCTTTACCACAATGAATCATAACTTTTATTTAGTACTAAAGATTACCTGAGGACAAGTAATGGTTAATGTTTGGGGGATTTTGATCCAAGGAAAAAGGTTAAGATTTTCATGTCTCTTTTATACTGATTTTGATGATATTGCACTTTAAAGAAGGATATTTTTAGTGTTTTTCTGCAGGTATAAAGATTTAAGGACAAATGAGCGAAAATATGCAAAAAGGAGCAAATTTGGAACAAAAAGAACTAAAATATGCAAATTTGACTTAGGGCGTCGACGGCGAGATCGATGGCGTCGACGGCGTGATTTTCCCGAGAGTTCAGAATTAATTCCAAGGGTGGCCGCCAACGGTGGAGGTCGAGGCCATCGACGGTGAGGTCAGTTTAAGGCTCTGTTTCTAGAAGGTCGCCAACGACGCGTTCGAGGCCGGCGGCGGAGAGATCGACGGTTCTTTCACAATATTCATCGAATCTGGACAATTTTCGAAGGGATGCCTGGAAAACCTTGGAGACTCTTCAACAACTTTAAAAAGAACTGTTTTAGGCAAAAAAATATCCTTTTGGAGTCCTCTAAAAGTCACTAAGTGTCCGTAAAAAGTACTATTAGAGATTTCTAATAGTTACTTAGTGTCCTATAGAGAGTCCACTAGTGTCCATTGTTATTAGTAAGTGTTAATTAGTGAGTTCAAATAGAGATTGCGAGGAATTCTTTGAAGGATAGTAAGAGTGGAAGGGAAGTGAGAGATCTATTCTGCATTGCCATTTCGAAGGAGAATTTCGTGTACTATAAAGAAGGAAGAGATTCAGAGGAACTTCAAGGAGTTTGCTTGGGGAGGAATTTGTGATAAGTAGTGTTTATTTATTTTAGTTTGTAATACTTTACTTTTATATATGAAATCCAAGTTTTATTGCATCCTCTCCATGAATTTTGAGTAGTTCTATCTTTCTCCTTGTTTTGATATTTATGTGATATGATAAATAGAATTAATGTTCCATAAAAGATTTTAAACAAATTGTGATAATCTTTAACTTAGATCTTAATTTACTTTTAATCTGGCCAACTGAATAGTTAAAATCTGTTGAGTTTAATAACTATAGGAAAAATTACATCTGATATTCAGGGAGGTCAAAGTCCTTGGAAGGAGGCTGCAAACAAATAGGGAAATAATATTAATCGGGCGTAGAATTAGAGATTTTAGAGTGATAGGCTAAAATCCTCAATTCGGTCATATCGTTTGGGTGCTGAAGTATAGATCGTTAGCCCTCAGGCGAGGGAAATGTGGGAGCTCTGAAGTGTGAGTTGGTATCCTCCCAGCCTAGCCGCAGATTCAGTAACTAAGCATAGGATTAGTCAATGTTCTTTAATCCTGGACCAAAGGGTAAAGAATATGTATGCTTCTATTTGGCACAACACTATTTTAAAACTAATTCTAATTATCTATTCACTTAAATATGTTAACAAAGGAGAAAGATTATTGCTTATATATTTGAACTTAACCTTAGTAGTATTAGTTAGTTGTTAGTAAAGCTAGCTGATTCAAAATTTTATATTATTATCGATTGCGTATTTGTGATTGATAGGCAATTTTGATTTAGTTGTGATTCTTATTTGATTTCTATAATCCTAAGTCTGTTGCCTCTAAAATATTCCCTGTGGGATCGATACTGGGGTTTTTAAAGAAAACTCTATATTACTTGAGCGATACGTATACTTGTGTGTTTAAAGGTAACTCTGCAATTAAAAGATTATAATATATAATTGTTACTAAAATTAAAATTACGCTCCAAGTAAATTTGGCGTTATTGCTGAGGATTTAGATTTCTAGTAGTGGTGTTAAATTCTCATATTTTTAAGTATATTAAAAATCGCGGTCACAAGTCACCAATCCACCAGGTTTTTATAATAATTCTCAATTTAAGGAGAAGAAGTTATCTATATGGAAGAATTAGTTTTGAATATGAGTAATCAATTACAAAGTCAAGGAGCTGCTATTAAAAACATTGAAAACCAATTAGGGCAAATTGTTACTGCACTAAGCAATAGACCTATTGGTACTTTACCTAGCAATGTTGAAGTAAATCGTAAAGATCAAGGAAAAGAACAGATTAAGGCTATTCAATTAAGAATTGGAAAAGAGTTGGAAACAAGAGTTTAAAAAGAAACTATAGTTGAAAAGGAGAAAACAAAAGTTTATATCCTGATTTTCCTCTTAAACCTGTGAAAATTACTGTTGAAAGACCACCACCACCATTTCCTCAAAGACTAAAGCGACAAGATAAAGGAAAAAGATTTGCTAAACTCTTAGATATTTTAAAAAAATTGTCAATAAATATTCTTTTTGTTGAAGCTTTGGAACAAATGCCTGATTATGTTTAATTTATGAATGATATACTCAACAAAAAGAGGAAGTTACTAGACCATGAGACCGTTGAACTCAGTGAAGAGTGTAGTGCTATAATCCAGAGAAAGCTTCCTGAAAAACTTAAAGATCCTGATAGTTTCACTATGTCGTGTGCTATTGGTGAAAAATTTTATGGGCGAGCATTATGTGATTTGGGAGCTAGCATAAATTTGATGCATTTATCAACTTTAAAAGACTAGGAATAGGAGAGATTGCACCAACGTATGTAACTCTACATTGAGCTGATCGATCTATTACACATCCTAAAGGAGTTGTAGAAGATGTTTTGGTCAAGGTTGATAAATTTATCTTTCTTGTGGACTTTATCATTTTAGATATGTAAGAAGATAAGGAAATACCAATCATTTTAGGAAGACCATTCCTAGCTACAAGAAGAGCCATGATAGATGTTCAAAAAGGAGAGTTGACTAAGAGAGTAATTGATCAAGAAGTAACCTTTAACATCTCAAAGTCAATGAAATATTCTTCAATAGAAAAAGATGATGAATGTTTCAGAATGGATATATGTGATTATCTTAAAAAAGAATATTTCAAAGAAAATTTTGAAGAAAAAAGAAGATATGGAAAATGATAATTATCATGAAATTGATAGTGAAGTAGCTGATTATATTCAGGAATAATTTGAAACGCTGGATTCAACAGCACGAGAAAATGAAATATTAATTCCATCTGTTGTAAAACCCCCTGAACTTGAATTAAAAAATCTTCCAAGTCATTTAAAGTATGTATTTTTAGGAGAGTTTTCAACATTACCAGTAATTGTATCCTCAGACTTAAATGAAATTCAAGAGCAAAAATTAATGGATACATTAAAAAAATACAAAAAGTTTTTGGTTGGACTCTAGTTGATATTAAAGGAATCAGTCCTTCGATTTGTATGCACAAAATTTTATTAAACGATGAACATAAACCAAGAATTGATCTACAAAGGAGACTGAACCCTATTATGAAAGAAGTAGTTAAAAAAGAGATTTTAAAATGGTTAGATGCTGAAATTATTTACCCTATTTGGGATAGTACTTGGGTAAGTTCAATTCATTGGGTTACTAAGAAAGGAGAAGTAATTGTTAAAGTAAATGAAAATAATGAATTAATACCTATCAGACAAGTTTCTGGATGGCTTATTTGTATTGATTATAGAAAATTAAATGCCGCCACCCGAAAAGATCACTTTCCTCTTCCTTTTCTAGATTAAATGTTGGATAGACTTGCTAGTCACAAGTACTACAGCTTTCTGGATGGATATACCAATTACCATCAAATACCTATTGCTCCTGAGGATCAAGAGAAAACAAAATTTACTAGTCCTTAAGGATCTTTTGCTTTTAGAAGAATGCCTTTTGGATTATGTAATGCACCTGCAACATTCCAGAGATGTATGATGTCTATATTTAGTAAGTTAATTGATAATGGAATAGAAGTATTTATGGATGATTTTTCTGTGTTTGGAACATCATTTGACGCATGCTTAAATCATCTTGAAAAAATTTTGGAGCTATTCAAAAGAACTAACTTAGTTCTAAATTTAGAGAAATTTCAAATTATGGTTGCAGGAGGAATTGTATTAGGGCATAAAATTTCACAAAATGGCATGGAAGTAGACCCTGCAAAAATTCAAGTTATAGCTAAATTACCACCTCCTACTACAGTGAGAGGGGTAAGAAGTTTTCTTAGACATCTTTGGTTTCTACAGGAGTTATATTAAAGATTTTTCAAAAATTACCAAACCTCTATGCCAACTTTTAGAAAAAAACAAGAAATTTGAATTTTCCAAAGACTGGTTCAATGTGTTTGAGTTATTAAAGGAAAAACTTATCACAACACCTGTAATAGTTTCATCTGACTGAGAGAAACCATTTGAATTAATGTGCGATGCTAGTGATTATGCTATTGGAGCTGTTCTTGGTCAAAGATATGATAAAATATTTAAAGTTATATACTATGCTAGTAGAACTCTTAATGATGTTCAGATTAACTATACGGTTACTAAAAAAGTGTTACTGGCTATTGTGTATGCTTTTGATAAATTCAGATCATATTTAATTGAGACTAAATGTATTGTGCATACTGATCATTCTACTATTAAATATTTGATGCAAAAGAAGGATACTAAACCAAGATTAACTAGATGGGTGCTTTTAATGCAAGAATTCAATTTTGTGGTGATTGATAGAAAGGGAACTGATAATCAAATTGATGATCATTTGTTGAGACTAGAATATCTTGAATCATCTGACACCGACAATGAAATAACAGACAGTTTCCCTGATGAACAGCTTTATAATATTAATGAGTGGAAAATACCTTAGAATGCTGATATAGTTAACTATATAGTAAGTGATATTTTTCCAGCTATGCTAACACTGCAGCAACAGAAAAAATTCATTCATGATGCAAAAGCATATTTTTAGGTTGAACCATATTTATATAAGCAATGTAACGATCTTATTATTAGGAGATGTGTGCCTTATGAAGAAACTGAACTGATTATTCAGAAATGTCATGATTCTGAATTTTAAGGACATTTTGGGATTGACAAAACTGCGCATAAAATTTTGCAAGCTGGATTTTATTGGCCTACTATTTTTAGAGATGTTTACAGATATATCAAAACTTTTGATTGATGCCAACGAGTAGGTAATATATCTAGAAGAAATGAAATGCCACTGAATTTCATATTAGAAGTTGAGATTTTTGATGTTTGGGGTTTAGATTTTATGGGACCATTTATTCCTTCATTTGGGAACTTATATATTTTGATAGCAGTTGATTATGTATCAAAGTGGATTGAAGCACAAGCTTTACCTCATTGTGATGCGAAAAGTGTTTCAAGATTCTTAATGAAAAACATTTTCACAGGATACAATATGCCGAGAGTGATTATCACTGACGGAGGATCCCATTTTAGGAATAATTATATTCAAAGATTGGCAGAAAAGTTTAACATTGTTCATAGATTCTCTACTGCTTATCATCCTCAAACCAGTGGTTTAGCTGAAGTTTCTAATTGTAAGATTAAACAAGTTTTAGAAAAGACTGTAAACCCTAGTAGAGTAGATTGGTCTACGAGACTGGATACTGTATTATGTGCATACAGGACTGCTTTTAAAAATCTTATTGGTATGAATCCTTACAGACTTATTTATGAAAAGACTTGTCACTTACCAGTAAAATTGGAACATAAAGCATATTGGGTGATTAAAGAATTCAGTTATAATTTGAAAAATACTGGTGAAAAGAGATTATTGCAATTGAATGAATTAGAAAAATTAAGAAATGAATCTTACGATAACGATAAAATTTATAAGAAAAAACTGAAGTTAAGGCATGATCGGAAGATTAACTAGAAGAATTTTGAACTAGGACAAGAAGTTTTTCTTTACAATACAATGTTGAAGTTATTTCTTGGGAAATTGAACTCTCGTTGGTTAGGACCCTTTACTGTGACTCAGGTTTATACTTATGGAGCTGTTGAAATTGAAGATCCGAAGACTGGGAACAGATTTAAAGTAAATGGACATAGATTAAAACTATATTTTGAGGGTAAAAGACCGAATTTTAAAGAGGTTTTAATGCTCAGTCAACCTGAATAACACCTGAATAGGTCAGGCTGACGACGTTAAACCAAGCCCTTTATGGGAGGCAATCCATAGTTACCTTTATTTGTTTGAGTGTTTGTTTGAGTTTATCGTTAGTTTGTATTAATATTGAATTCTACTACTTATATTTGCCCTTTGATTATCAAGAATTTGGATCCATAGAGAAAGTTTAGAATGTATTTGACCATCGCGTATATGTGCAAATTTTGCCTAGGGCATCGACGACGCGTTCGACGCCACTGATGGCGGGTTTTTCTCGAGAACCTTGGAATTTAATTGCACAAGGCTCGCTGACGACACCATCAAGGTAGTCGACAGCGGGATCGGCGAGTCGGCAGTTTTTCGAGTTCGAAATGACGATTTTTGGCGGTTTTTAGCGAATTCATCCCCTATAAACTTCCATGGACGGTTCCTAAACACTCCAATTCCCATAAATGAATGGAAACTTCCTTCAATTCCTCTCTAATGGCTTCCAATTTAGTAGATTACCCTAGATTTCAAGTGTACAACTGGAGAAAGTTTGTCAGTGCCGAGGTGCAGTGACTTTTCAACAAGGTGATGTCAAAGAGAAGGCTAATCAAGGAAAGAGGATTTTTCAATCGAGGATTAAGTAATTCTTTGTCAGCAATTGAAGAAATGTTCGTGCGGCGAAGATGAGAAGTACTTTGCTATACTACTGCCGCAGTAGTCGTTTCAGTGGTGAAAAATTCTTCGTCAATTTACATGGAATCAACCAAGGAAGCGTCTATGTGCGAGGTAGGTAGATAACATTTAATTCTGGAAGGATTAATGAATTATACATGCTTGAGAATGTTCATGTCTGCCATTATTCTAATTTCTTATCGTTGAGAGATAAGATGAATGAAATTTACCAATATTTGACGGACGAAACTGAAGACTGGGAAGTTAGAAAAAACGGGTGCGTTAGTTTTTCTGCAACACTTTTAAATCCCGTTTCAAAAAATTGACACTTTTTCATATCTGCGAAGTTATTACTGATGATGAAAATTGGTAAAGTTACCAAAGAGAGTGCTACATTGAACTATTGCATTCAAATGGGATGGCCAATTGATATTGGATCAATTATTGTGAAGTTTGTTTTTGGCCTGATCGTTCAAGGATCATCTCAAGGGCTTGGACATCCTTCAACAATTTTCTCAATATGTAGTCTATTTCAAGTATCGTACGAGATTTGGGAAAAGGTACTGCTACCTTGGAAACCTTTAGACCCAACCAGTATGTTCCCAGCCAATGATGAGGAGAATGATATGGGCGTGATTATGGACCAAGCATCACAGAATTCTATTCCTATTCGACTTCTAGTAGCAGACAAAATACCGATGATCTTACACCGAATCAAGAATCTGGAGAAGCAAGTACAAAATTTAACGAGTACAATTAACAATATGTCTGATTTCTTTAATCATATCGATTGGAGGATGAAAGAACATTTTGATCATACTTGGCAATTTGAAGCGAGTTTGATATGCTTAATGAGGAAGATAGGATGTATTGAAGAAGATTCAACTGAATAATTCCCATTCTGACCTTTTTATAACATGTTCGTCCATGTTCAAGCAATGGGTGATATCAAAGGAGAAACCAGTACTGATTCAGAAGAGTAGTAGAATTGTTTTACTTTATTTATTTCTTTATGTTGTACTTGATTTGAACTATGTTTGTGTGCTTGCTTTCTTTGTTTGCTTTTTAAATCTCAGTATAGTTGAGATTATGATTGAAATGTTTGTTTTCAGTGTTTTGACGGTTGTGGTTTGGATTGCGACGCTGATTAGATGAATTTAGGTTGAGAAAATATCTTCTTATGTGTGTTATGTAATGTGGATTGTAAACACTTGAATTTAATATATAATTATGAAGTTTTATTGTGTGTATGTTTATTTGTGTTAATACATCACATAATCACTTAAAATATATGATTAAAATGAGCAAACAGATGATGACGAGGCTTAAAATTGATCGAAATCGCAAAAATTTGAAAAATGATCATTATTTGAGAAACTCGCCGACGGCTATTAGAATTTAATTCAGCTGAGCCTGCCTACGGCATGGATGACCTCGCCGACGGCGAGATCCCAAAATTTACCTTTTAACTGCAATTTTGACCGGTCAACCGCCACTATTCATCGTCTTCTTCCTCGATTTACCGAAAATTTTGACCTAGGGCTTGATAGATCTCGGATTTGGAGCAATTTCAACATATTCTAACACCAGATTTCATCTTCCTTTGGTAAGAGATTCACTCATATGTAAAAATTTTTTATTTTCACCATGAATTTCTTTCACATTAAGAAATTTTGAAAAATTTAAAAATGTGGAGAAAAGACTTGGAAGGAGGAAGGAATTCGTGGAACTTGATTTAGATTGCTTGAAACCACCTTTAGAAGCCATTGTATTATTATTTTGGAGTTTAGATTGGATTTTTGTAATTTTGATAGATCAAACAATGGCTCCATGTCAAAAGAGAAGACTTGAATTCGACGAAACTCAATTTATTAATGCAAAAGAACAATCGAGGTACACTTCGATCTTTCAAGGAAAGAAGTGCATACAAGATCGAGTTTTCGATAATCCCGGAGGAGAGGTGGAACGAGTTATTAAAGAGAGAGGATGGGAGAACTTCTGTTACACTACCAATAAAGCTGCTATTAAAGTTGTAAGAGAGTTCTATTCAAATCTAACTCAACTTGAGGACGAACCTGTCCAAGTAAGAGGATTTTCTGTCTACTTTAATGCTAACCGCATTAATTCTTTTTATGAGGTTCACGATTACTTTTCTAGCGAGTATGAAACTTTTGGAACAATAGAAAGTCTGCTAGATGATGTTATGGACTTTCTCACTGATGGGAATGGCACTTGGAAAATTAAGAATCGTGAACAGATTAACTTTCCTCTTTCTATGATGAATGCCACAGCTAAGGCATGACATTATTTCAATTGTTCTACTATGCTACCGACCTATCACCATAGTGAAGTCTCGAGAGATAGAGTTGTTCTGAATTTCTGTATTCAGAACAATATAAGTATAAATGTGGGAAGAATAATTTACAAGAATATTATGGCCACGACAAAGAGTGAATCAAGTGGATATTTAGAACATCCTGGCCTAATTTATGCACTCTGTCAATTATCTGGAGTAGAAGCTACTGACGATGAAGAATGGGTATACCCTATGAAACCCATTAGTAAGGCATATTTGAAAACTTATGAATCCCATGAGGAATGGAGAACTGGGAGTAGGAGCAAAGCACCTTCTACTAGTAGAGACATCCCTTCTAATAGTTATGACCCTCCTGCATCTAGTTCCCCTACTCTATATGATTTGATGAATACCACGACCCTGCAGCGAAAAAGTTTTGAGAAGTTAGATGAAAAACTGGAAAGAATTGATCATATGATTGAAGGTTTAGAGAGAAGACATGATCACGATAGTGAGTATCTTCAGCGGCACTCTGATTTTGAGATTGCTTATTATGATGCTCAGACTAGATACTACAGAGGAGAGTCTGATGTCATTTTTCTAGAATTCCCCCGTTATACTCATTATCAGCCCAATCCACCTGCTGACCAGGGAGATGAAGATATAACATGGGATTTTGATGATTGATTTTTGTGATTGTGATGTGATGTGATGTATGTTTTTATTTTGTTGTAGTACTTTCATTTTTATTAATTGTATTCTGTGGACTATTTTTTGTTTCTGAGATATGTGTTTAGTTTTGTAGTTTGTATTTTCATTTTTGGACTGTGATGGATTGTGATTGTAATTGTAATTGTGAACTTTTAAATTAAAATTAGTAAACTGTTTGTTCCGTGTTGTGAAATGCATATGTCCTGTGTAGTTAATTATTGTTGTTTAATGTTTAGTTTTATATACTTATTTTAAAATTTCATAACCCCAGCAAATTGTCTAAACAGTTATATGTGTGGAAAAGATTTTAATATTACAGGTCAGTTGAAGTTAAAAATTTTTGAGAAGAACCTACAAAATTTCAAAAAGACAAAAATGCCTAAAGTGCAAAGGATTGATTTTTTTATATTTAAAATTTTTTTCTTTCCACATTGTATTATTTCTATTATGGAAAACTTTAAGTTTGGGGGAGAAAAATATTAACTATTATGTGTTCTCAGTTAACATATTTTCAAAAATTTATAAATATGATTTTTGTGATAAAATTTAATTCAGATAACTATATTTAGATTTTATCTAAATATTATAGAAGATTCAAAGAAATATTTTTGGTAATAAAAATTAATTTTGTAGGTTAAGATATTTGGTATAAGAGGATAAGAATATAGTTAACTATTTAAAGTAAAAAAAAACTATTTTTGGAAATATTAAGAATCTTAGGAATTTAGTTGAGAAAGAAAAGATTGGGATTCAATGATGTAAAAACTATGAATTACATATAAGGTAAAGAATGTTTTAAAGTTTCAAATTTAGGAAAAGAAGAGTGAAATTGAAAATTATTAACAGGCTATCCAGATATAGTAATCCTCACTTGAAAAAGAAAAAGAAAATGATTGAAAAAAAACAATCTCTGAAAGAAAAGAAAAATATATAGGATTGAAAAACAATCCAAACCAAAAGAAAAAAAGTAAGTGAAGAGAAGTTTGAGGAGATACCTTATCAAAAATTAGCTTCACTTGGATTAACCTAAAGGGAAAACTAAAAACATTTCTGAACTTATATTTAAGACTAGTTTCTTTACTAGTAGTGTCCTCATGAAGTTTCTATCTTCTGAATATTCGAAGTGAATTGATATTGCAACATATAGTCATTCTTAAAATGAATAGAAAACTAGAACTCTTAGACTTGATGAATAGATAGCCTTACATCTACAAAATTAATCAAATTACTTGAAAATCTTTCTAAGAATTCTTGCTATGATATTTATTTAAATCAAAATTATAGTATTTCTAAATTAAAACTTTACCACAATAAATCATAACTTTTATGTAGTACTAAAGATTACTTAAGGACAAGTAATAGTTATGTTTGGGGAATTTTGACTCAAGGAAAAAATGTTAAGATTTTCATGCCTATTTTATATTGATTTTATATTGATTTTGATGATATTTCACTTTAAAGAAGAGTATTTTTGATGTTTTTTGCAGATATGAAGAATTAAGGATATTGGAGCGAATATATGCAAAAAGGAGCGAATTTGGAGCAAAAAGGACCAAAATTATGAAAATTTGATCTAGGGCACCGACGACTTGGTTGATAGCGCCGACGATGTGTTTTTCACGAGAGTTCAGAATATATTACAAGGGAGTCCACCGACGGTAACGATGGAGGCCGCCGACAGTGGGGCTTATGCAGAAGGGTCCAAAGCTAAGTATTCTAGAAGGTCGCCGACAGCAAGCTCGAGGCCGCCGATGGCGGGATCGATGGTTCTTTCACGAGGTGCATTGAATGTGGATGATTTTCGAAGGGATGCTTGGAAAACTCTTGGAAACTCTTCAAATATTTTAAAAGGAACAATTTGGGGTCGAAAAAAGGTTCCACTAGCGTTCATTTGTGTCCACCGCGTGTCTATCTAATTCATTAGAGAGACAAGTATGTGAGTCTAGTGAGTCCATATAGAGTTTCTAGAGTGTTAATTAGTGAGTTTAGATAGTGAAATTTGTGAGGAATTCTTTGAGAGATTGTAAGAGTGGAAGGGAAGTGAGAGATCTCTTCTTCATTGCCGTTTCGAAGGAGAATTCTGCGAACTGTAAATAAAGAAAGAGATTCAGAGGAACTTAAAGGAGTTTGCTTGGGGAGGTGACCCACTTTTTAATATGTTTGCAAATTAAATGATTTAATGATGGAATGTATCATGTGGATTCTACGCAAGTATACGTATCGTATCAAGTAATACAGGGCTCTAGTGGAGTCCTGGTTATCGATCCCACAGGGAAGTTTTTAACAGATTTGTTATCAGCTAAATTTAAAGGAATTACTTACTAATATAGTAATCAGAATTTTAAAGTAATTAAAGCAAACTAAAGTAAACTAATGCTTGAAATAAAGTTGATTTAAATAATTCAGAAAAAGTATCCTTCTCCTTGTTTTTAGAAAATTAAGTGAATGACTAATTTAAATAGAATCTTTAAATTGTATTGTGACAAATAGGAGCATTCTATTCTTTACCCTTTGGTCAGAGTGCGAAGAACTTTGACTAATCCTATGTTTGATTACTGAATGCTGCAGTTGAAGCTGGGAGGATGTCGTTGCCACTTCGGAGCTCCACGTTCCCCTCACTCGAGGGCTAACATCTACACTTCGGCTCTCAAACAATAGGACCAAATTGAATATTTTAGTCCGTCACACTAAAATGTCCAATTCTACGTCCGATAATTAATATTTCCCTATTTATTTGCACCCTCCTTCCAAGGTTTTTGACTTCCACTGAATATTGGATATAATTTTTACTATAGTTGATAATTCAACATATTTTAACAACTCGATTGGCCGGATTAAAAGTAAATTAAGTTTTAAGTAAAAATTATCACAATTTATTTTAATATATTAGGTACTTCATTTAATTTCATCGATTCGCATAATTTTCATAAAAAAGGAGAAAGACTAAGAAAACTACTCAGAATGCATGGGAATAAAACAAAGCATGGATTTCATTTAAAGTTAACAACAACAATAAAAAAAGATACTTATCTTAATTTCCTCCCCAAGCAGACTCCTTGAAGTTCCTTTGACTTTTCCTTCTAGTACTGCAAACTTCTAACTAAATAGCACTCAAATACAAATAAACTGAAAAAACTCACTAATGACAAACAACGGACACACTTAAGACACCAAAGAGACACACAAAAGACTAAAATTCATCCTCTATTTATAGAGGTAGGCAAAGGTCAGAGATGCTTAAACACCTCTTCGAAAAGCGTCCGGGTTCGATGTATTTGCATTTTGAGCTTGTCTCGCCGTCGGCGGAAACAACCTCACCGTCGGCGGGGCTTCAGAAGGTCTTGAGCCACGTGATCTCGTTGTCGGCGGGCTCGGGCTCGCTGTCGGCGATGTAGTTATAATTCCTTCAGAAATTCTCCTTATGATCTCGCCGTCGGCGGCATCGATCTCGCCGTCGGCAACTTAGTTCAATTTGCATGAATTTCTTCCTTTTTTATCCAAATTCGCTCCATTTCATGCTTTTTTGCTTCCATCACTTATAAATCTTCATTCCTATCGATAAAATAAAGAAAATACACTTTCTTTAAAGTGCGATTTCATCAAAAATATATATGAATTTCTTAATGTATTTTTACGTGATCAAAATCCCCAAACTTAATTATTACTTGTCCTCGAGTAATTTTAATACTAAATAAAAATAATGATTTACGTAATAGAATTTTTCGATTCGGATATACTTATGAAATAAATTTAAATAATATTATAGTAAAGTTGAATAGAAATATTTCTAAGTAATTAAATTAACTTTATAGATATAAGATTATCTAGTTATCAGGTCTAAGATTTCTTGCTTTATATATATTTCATAGCCTTTACTTCATTGAGTTTCAATCCTTTCTTTTTCACTTAAATACTTAAGAATTTTCAATTTTTTAAAATATAGTTTTCCTTACTTTAAATAGTTTACTATATTCTTATTCCTTTTAACCAAATATCTTATTCCATTTAATTATTTGAATTACTATAAACATTTATTTAACTTTCTATAATAATTAAATAAAGTAATTCATGTTTATTGAATTGAAAAACTACTATAGAAAATCATTTGATAATAATTTTTTGAAAATAAAAATTGAGAACAATTTAATATTAAATTTGTATTTTTACCTTCCCTCAAACTTAAATTTTTCTATCTATACTAAATAGTGAAAAGGGAAAGTATATAGTAAAATTCATCATACGCTTTGAGACTTTAAGTATTTCTTTTCTTTGAAATTTTTGCGAGCTTTTCATTACTTAAAGAACACTATCTTGTTAGTATTCTTCCACATATAGTATTTAAAAGAAAGTGCAGAGATGAAATTTTAAAATAAGTATCAATCATAACAAATGAAAACTTAATCTATTACTACACATACAATCAACTAATCTACTTTAAAACATATTAAAATAATCTAAACAATGTTAACATTCATAACTTATAAAAACTTAAACTAACATCCTATATATAAAAAAAATTGCAAACTAATTTAACAGACATAAGAAGTCTAATATCATAGCATAAGCAAATATACCAACATCCATAGTCTCTAGAAAGTACATAATAATTACATCCAAAATAATAAAGTTTCCAAAACAACAAATCTAAACAAACTAAACAAACCAAACAAAGGCTCTAAACTTCTGCATCAAAATCCCAAGCTATGTCATCTCCCCGATCTCCGAGTCGAGAAGGCTGAGACAGGCTCGATACTTGTGAATAGCGGGGGCACTCGAGAAAGACAACATCTAAATCACCACTCCTATATCGACTTTCGACCTCATAATATGCAATTTCGTACTGCGAATGTCACTTGGAGATATTCACTATCATAATCGTGTCTTCTTTCCAAGCCTCCGATTCTTTGGTCTATATGCTCAAATCTTCTTTCCATATTTTCTCCAAATAGCTCAAAACTCTTTCTACTCAGAGTCAGCTCATTCATCAGATCTTGAATGGTAGGAGTGGTGTACGAGGGGTGGATCATAACTAGTAGAGGGTATATCTCTACTTGAAGAAGGTACATAATCCCTTGTCCCAGATCTCCATCCTTCGTGGGATTCATATTTCTTTATATTAGCCTAAGTAAGGGGTTTCATAGGTTCAACCCATTCCTCATTATCTCTTGCCTCTACCCCAGATAATTGGCAGAGTGCATAGATAAGACCAGGATGTCCTAGTCCTCCTCCACTTTTATTTCTAGCGGTGGCTAATATATTCTTATAAATAACATTTCCCACATTAATAATCTTTTGGTTCTGAATACAGAAATTCAGAACTGCTCTATCTCTTGTTACCTCACTATGGTGGTAGGTAGGTAACAAAGTAGAACAAATAAAATAATGTCAGGCTTTAGATGTTGCATTTAACATAGAAAGAGGGAAGTTTACCCGTTCACGTTGCTTTATTTTCCGGACTCCTTTCCCATCGGTGAGAAAGTTGATCACCTCTTCCGAGTGGTCCTTCCATAGTTCCAAAAGTTTCATACTCGGCGGTGTAGGTGTCTCGTACTTCATAATAAGCGTTTATTCTAACGGCGTTGAATTCTACGAAAAATCCTCTAACCTTAACCGGTGCATCTTCGACTGTGTTAAATTTGCATAAAATTCCTTTACTACTTCTACAGCTGCTCTGTTGGTCACGAAACAAAAATTTTCCCATCCTCGCTCCCTAATGATTCGCTCAACTTCTCCTCCTGGATTCTTGAAAACTCGATCTTGAATGCATTTTCTTGATTGGATATTTTGAAAATATCGATTTTGTGCTCTTGCATTTATGAATCGGGTTTCGTCATAATCTATCCGTCGCTTTTGTCGTGGAGCCATTTCTCGATCTGTGAAATTTGCAAAAATCTTAACTAAACTCCAAAATATTACTAAGAAGGCTTCCTACAACATCTAAAATCCATTTAAATCAATTTCCATGAAATTCTTCCAAGTATCTTCTCCACATTTCAGATTTTTTTAAAAATTCCAAATGTAGAAGAAATCCATGGTGAAAATCAAAAATTTTTGCATAGGAGTGAAGCTCTTACCAAGGGAAGATGAAATCTGGTGTCAAAAAGTGTTGAAATAGCCTCAAATCCGAGATCTCCCAAGCCCTAGGTGGGTTTTTTCGAAGTTTTGAGGAAAGGGATGATGAATAGTGTCGGTTGACCGGTCAAATATAGGTCATTTCGCGATCTCGCTGTCGGTGAAATTTTTCTCACCTTCGGCGAGCTAACTAATTTGATAAGGCAAAAGTTTCGGGAAAAATCCGCCGTCGGCGAGCTCGGTCTCGCTGTCAGCGTGTTTTCTCGCTATCGGCGAAATAATTCTCGCCGTCGACGAGATCCCAAATTTTTAAAATTTTTGAAATTCGTCAATCATTTTCAACCTCTATCTGCCTTTAATCAATCTTCCGATCACTTAATTTAATAATAGTATGGAGATTAGATACTTATACTCACAAAAATTTCACACAACACAAACAATATAACTTTATATATGAAATCCATGAGACTTACAAACTCCACACTAACAACTTAACAACATACTTAACTTAAATGTTCAAATCCATAATACTCAGCATCGCAATCCACACCACAACACTCTAAATGCTGAGACATAACAATTACATAAAATCTCATCAATTCTGAGATGATAAAATCAATGTTCGACTCATAATAAAACCTAAATCCAAATCAACACATATATACACAAATATATGAAATAAACATAGAAATCTTTCATACTCTTCAGTGTCTGGACTATCATCTTCTCTGATATTCCCGATGCGACGCGAGTGCACGGATAAATTGTAGAAAGGCCCGAAAGGGAATTCTGCGATAAATTCTTCATTAATCCATCCTTTACGTCTTAGTAAATGAATAAAGCTGGCCTCTAGATGTCCGAGTATGATCAAAGTGCTCCTTCATCCTCCGATTAATGTGATCGAACATATCGGAGATATTGTCGATGGAATTCATCACATTTTGCAATTCTTTCTCCAATCCTTTAATCTTCTTCGAATGAAATTAGTTTTATCAGTAAGGGGCCTTGCTAAAGGATTGTTCTGTGATGCTCTGTCAGAAATAATGGTAATCTCATCATTGTTATCCAAAGTTGGAAACATATCCGTAGGATCGAGTGGTTTCCATGGTAAAAGTACTTTTTCCCAAGCCTCATAAGAAACTTGGTATCGATTGCATAAAGCAAATATAGTTGATGGGTGTCCAAGTCCATGCACTGACCCATGCACAATCAATCCCAATGCAGACTTTACTATTATTGATCTAACATCGATAGGTAGTCCAATTTGAATACAGTAGTTTAATATAGCACATTCCTTTGAAACTTTATTTACCCTCATAGTAGGTAATAGTTTTGATGATATAAAGAAATGCCAATGCTTCGAGACAGGGTTAAGAAGTGATGCAGAAAACTGACAAACCCCTTCGCGTAACTCCCAATCATCTGGTTCGTCGGTCAGGTATCTATAGATCTCGTTCATATTGTATCTTGAAGGCACAAAGTTGGAATAATGACAAACAAAGGTATTTTCAATAGAAAATAATTCATTTACCCTTGAAGGAGTAAATGTTACCCATCTTCTCTCGACGTAGACATTTCCATTGTTGATCGCATGTAAATTAGAGTAAAACTCTTTAACTATCGGAATAACTACGGCGGATGTCGTATAATAAAATACCTCTCAATGCCGCTGTGCGATCATTTCTTCGATTTTTGTGGTGGAATTCTCTACTACTCTGTTGACAAATCCTCTTTCTTTAATAAGTCTTTTCTTCATCAAGCCTTTGTTGAAGATACGCTGCGCCTCCGAACTGACAAATTTTCTTCGGTTGAAAACTTCAGTTTTTGTGGTTTCTAAGAGTTTGGTGGCCATTTCGGAATGAAAAGATTGGTCTGTAGTCGTTTCTAAGGAAGAAAACAGTGTAAATTTGGAATTGGGATAATTTCCTACGAAGAAATGGCTTAGATCAGTCCAAAACCGCACGAAAATTCTTAAGAAACCAAAATTTCAACTGCCTCGCCATCGGCGGGAAGTTTCTCGCCGTCGGTGAGCTAGTTATAAAACTGACTCAAGTCATGGCATACGATCTCGCTGTCAGCGGGCTCGGGCTCGCTGTCGGCGAGATTCGTAAAAATCACCCAATTTTGCTGCGAGTCCGAATATTTTACGATCTCATCATATAGGTTCGAATTTGTGATGATTCTAATTAAAAATTTGAGTAGTAAGATTTGTTTTAATAATATAGACTCACTAATTTGTAGATAATTAAAATAAAAGACTACTATGGGTTGCCTCCCATAAAGCGCTTGGTTTAACGTCGTCAGCCCGACCTAATTTCGGTTAGTAATCAGATTGACTAAGCATTAAAACCTCTTTAAAATTTGGTCTTCTACCTTCGAAATATGGTTTTAATCTATGTCCGTTTACCTTAAATCTATGTCTTGTTTTTGGATCTTCAATTTCTATAGTTCCATATGAAAATATTTGAGTTATGGTGAAAGGTCCTAACCATCGAGATTTCAATTTCCCAGGAAATAATTTCAATCTAGTATTATATAGCAAAACTTATTGTCCCGGTTCAAAATTTCTCTGATTAATCTTCCGATCATGCCATAATATCATTCTTTCTTTATAAATTCTATCATTATTATATGATTCATTTCTTAATTCTTCTAATTCATTTAATTGCAACAATCTCTTCTCACCAGCTTCTTTCATATTATAATTAAATTCTTTAATCGCCCAATATGCTTTATGTTCTAATTCAACTGGTAAGTGGCAAGTTTTTCCATATATAAGCCTCTAAGGAGTCATTCCAATCGGAGTTTTATAAGCAGTCCTGTATGCCCATAATGCAGTATCTAGTCTTATAGACCAGTCTAATCTATTAGGGTTTACTGATTTTTCTAATATACGCTTAATTTCTCGATTAGAAACTTCAATTAATCCATTAGTTTGTGGATGATAAGCGATTGATATTTTATGCATAATATTATATTTTTCTACTAGTTTGTGAATATATTTGTTTCTAAAATGAGTTCCTCCGTCAGTGATAATCACTCTCGGCATTCCAAATCTAGTAAAAATATTTTTCATTAAAAATTTTGAAACACTTTTAGCATCACACCTAGGTAAAGCTTGTGCTTCGATCCATTTGGAGACATAATCAACAACTACTAATATATATGAGTTTCCAAATGAAGGAATAAAAGGTCCCATGAAATCTAATCCCCAAACATCAAAAATTTCAACTTCTAATATAAAATTCAGAGGCATTTCATTTTTTCTCGATATGTTTCCTACTATTTGGCATTTATCGCAAGTTTTTATATATCTATATACATCCCTAAATAGAGTAGGCCAGTAGAATCCAGATTATAGAATTTTAAGCGTAGTTTTATCTGTCCCAAAATGTCCTCCAAAATCAGAGTCATGACATTTTTGAATGATTGGTTCAGTTTCTTCATAAGGCACGCATCTTCTAATAATTAGATCCTTACATTGCTTATATAAGTATGGTTCATCCTAAAAGTATGTTTTAGTATCATGAATGAATTTTTTTCGTTGTTGCAAAGTTAACATAGGTGGTAAAATGTCACTTACAATATAATTTATTATCTCGAGCATACCAAGGTATTTTCCACTCATTTATATTATAAAGTTGTTCATCGGGAAAAGCGTCTAAAATTTCATTATCAATATTAGATAATTCATAATTTTCTAATCTTGATAAATGATCAACAATTTGATTATCAGTTCCTTTTTGTTAATGATCTCAAAATCAAATTCTTGCATTAATAATATCCATCTGATTAATCTTGGTTTAGAATCTTTCTTTTGCATTAAATATTTTATAGCAGAATGATCAGTATGCACAATACATTTAGTTCCTATTAGATAATGCCAAAATTTATTAAAAGCATATAAAACTGCTAATAATTCTCTTTCAGAAACTGTATAATTTATTTCAGCATCATTTAGAGTTTTACTAGCATAGTATATAACTTTGAAAATCTTATCATATCTTTGCCTAAGAACTGCTCCTATAGCATAATCACTAGCATCACACATAAGCTCAAATGGTTTCTCCCAGTTAGGTGAAACTATTATAGGTGCTGTAATTAATTTATATTTTAATAATTCGAAAGCATTAAGGCATTCAGTTGTAAACTCAAATTTCTTGTCCTTTTTAAGAAGTTGGCATAGAGGTTTAGTAATTTTTGAAAAATCTTTAATATAACGTCTGTAGAATCCAGCATGTCCAAGAAAACTTCTTACCCCTTTTACTGTAGTTGGAGGTGGTAATTTAGCTATAACTTGAATTTTTGCAGGGTCTACTTCCATGTCCTTTTCCGAAATTTTATGTCCTAATACAATGCCGCCTGTAACCATAAATTGACATTTCTCCCAATTAAGAACCAAATTAGTTTTCTCACATACTTCAAATACTTTTTCAAGAAGATTTAAGCATGTGTCAAATGTTGTTCCAAATTCCGAGAAATCATCCATAAATACTTTTATTCCATTATCAATTAATTTACTAAATATAGACATCATACATCTCTGGAATGTTGCAGGTGCATTACATAATCCAAAAGGCATCCTTCGAAAAGCGAAAGTTCCATAAGGACTAGTAAATGTAGTTTTCTCTTGATCCTCAGGAGCAATTTGTATTTGATGATAACTGGTATATCCATCTAAGAAACAAAAATATTTATGTCCAGCTAATCTATCTAACATTTGGTCTAGAAATGGTAAAGGGAAGTGATCTTTCCTGGTGGCTGTGTTTAATTTTCTATAATCAATACATATTCGCCATCCAGTAACTTGTCTTATAGGGATAAGATCATTACTTTCATTAGCTTTTACGGTCACTCCTCCTTTCTTAGGTACACAGTGAATTGGGCTTACCCAAGCACTATCAGAAATAGGATATATAATACCATTATCTAACCACTTTCATTATCGGGTTTAATCTCCTTTGCGGATCTGCTTTAGGCTTATGTTCATTATCTAAAATAATTCTGTGCATACAGATTGAAGGACAAATTCCTTTAATATCTGCTAAAGTCCAACCAAAAATTTTCTTATATTTTTTTAAAGTATTTAAAAGTTTTTGTTCTTGAGATTCATTTAATTCGGATGAAATAATAACTGGTAGAGTTGAAGAATTACCTAAGTAAGCATATTTTAAATGATCAGGTAACATTTTTAACTCAAGTTCAGGAGGTTTAATAATCGATGGAACTATATTTTTTTCAGTGTTTTCTGTATTATCCAAAAATTCAAATTTCTCTTGAATATAATCTAGTTCTTCATTTATATCGGCTATTTTGATTAATTCAGTATTTTCTTTTTCTAATTTTTCTTTATAATATTCCTTAAAATGTTCTTTTTGTAAATGATCGGGTGCTTCCATTCGAAAACAGTCATCATCTTTTTCTAGTGCAGGATATTTCATTGATTTAGCAATATTAAAAGTAACTTTTTGGTCATTTACTCTCATAGTTAATTCTCCTTTTTAAACATCAATCATTGCTTTTCCAGTGGCTAAAAATGGTCTTCCTAAAATGATAAGAATTTCTTTATCTTCTTCCATATCTAAAACAATAAAATCTACAGGGAAGATAAATTTATCCACTTTTACTAATACATCTTCAATAACTCCCTTAGGATATGTAACAGAACGATCAGCTAACTGAAGAGTTATTGAAGTAGTTGAAATTTTTCTCAATCCTAATCTTTTAAAAATTGATAGAGGCATTAGATTGATGCTTGCTCCTAAGTCACACAAAGCTTTTCCTTAGAATTTTTCTCCAATAGCGCGAGGTATAGTGAAACTACCGGGATCTTTTAATTTTTCGGGAAGTTTTTTCTGTATAATAGCACTACACTCTTCACTAAGTGTGAACATTTGATTATCTGTAAATTTTCTTTTTTTATTTAGAATATCTTTCATGAATTTTATATAGTTTGGCATCCGTTCTAATGCTTCTACAAAAGGAATATTTATTGTTAATTTCTTCAAAATTTCAAGGAATTTAGCAAACTGTTTATCTTTTTTATGTTGAATTAGTCGTTGAGGAAATGGTGGTGGAGGTTTTTCCCCAGAAATTTTCATTGGTATTAAAGGATTTTCTAAATTTGGATCTTGTTGATTCTTTTCCTTTTCAATTTCCACTTCCTCTTTTTTACTTTCAAGTTCTTTTGTAATTTGAGGTTCTAATTCTTTTCCACTTAGTAATTGTATTGCTTTAATTTGTTCATTTCCTTTGTCTTTGGGATTTATTTCCACATTACTAGGAAATGTTCCGAGTATTCTATTATTAAGTGCGGTAGCTATATGTCCAAGTTGAGTTTCAATATTTTTAATAGTTTGTTCCTTGATTTTGTAATTGATTACCTTGTATTTGTAATTGATTTCCTTGATTTTGTAAATGTTGACCCATATTTAATATTAATTCTTCTATTGATAATTTCTTATCTTTAAATTGTGGGTTATTATTATTAAATCCAGGTGGATAATTAGGTTCACAATTAGAATTTCCTTGATTTGAAGGGATTCCTAATGGTTGTGTTATGTTATTCATCCATGGTTAATTAGTTGTGTTATTATTCCAATTAAAATTAGGATGATTTTTCCATCCAGGATTATAATAATTCGCATAAAGGTTATTGGGTATGTTATTAACTGCATTTATAGTTTCATATTGAGATTAGGATTCTATAAGTTGTCCAGATGAATTTTCTTCTGATATAGTTGGAGAGTAATTCATTCCAAAATGATCTAATTTTTTAGATACAGCAGCGATTTGTGAAGCTAATATAGATATTGCATCATTTTCATGAATACTGGCTATCTTTTTTGGATTCATTCTACAGCAAGCCATTGAAAATTGTTGGTTGTCATTTCTTCGATTAGTGCATAGGCGTCATCAAATGGTTTTGACATTAATGATCCTCCAGCAGCAGCATCGATGATTGACCTTAAAGAACCTACTAATCCATTATAGAAAGTTTGAATAATTAACCAATCTGGTAACGCATGATTTGGGCATTTCCTAAGAAGTTCCTTAAATCTCTCCCAAGCTTCATATATTGATTCTCCATCAAACTGACTAAAATAAGTTATATCATTTATAAGCTTAGCAGTTTTAGATGGTGGAAAATATTTGGATAGAAATTTTTGTGATAACTCTCCCCAAGTTTTAATAGATCCAGGTGCTAACGAATTTAACCACATTTTAGCCTTATCCCTTAAAGAAAAAGGAATAAAGTCTAAGTCTAATAGCATCGTTAGATACTCCTTCATATTTGAAAGTAGTACAAAGTTCTAAAAAACTAGCAAGATGTAAATTAGGATCTTCAGTAGGTGAACCACTAAATTGATTGTTTTGTACCATTTGGATAATTGCAGGTTAAAGTTCAAATGAGTTAGCATCTACATCAGGGTTTTGAATAGTTAAATGAATTTCATCTAATGTAGGGTTGGCATAATCTCGTAATGGTCTTGGTTGATTGATATTTTCATTTTCAGGAATATTTGTCATTTGTGTTAAATTTATAATTTCTCTTTTTTGTTTTCTAATTCTTTTAATTGTACGCTCTAATTCTGAATCGTATGGTATTAAATTTTCGTTTCCAAATTTTCGCATACAATTTTATAAAACAAAATAGGTCGTTACTCTAGTAAATAATTTCTTTACTTCCCCGGCAACGGCACCAAAAACTTGACCCACTTTTTAATATGTTTGCAAATTAAATGATTTAATGATGGAATGTATAATGTGGATTCTACACAAGTATACATATCGTATCGAAGTAATACGGGGCTCTAGTGGAGTCCTGGTTATCGATCCCACGGGGAAGTTTTTAACGGATTTGTTATCGATTAAATTTAAAGGAATTACTTACTAATATAGTAATCGGAATTTTAAAGTAACTAAAGCAAACTAAAGTAAACTAATGCTTGAAATAAAATTGATTTAAATAATTCAGAAAAAGTATCCTTCTCCTTGTTTTTAGAAAATTAAGTGAATGACTAATTTAAATAGAATCTTTAAATTGTTTTGTGACAAATAGGAGCATTCCTATTCTTTACCCTTTGTTCCAGGTGCAAAGAACTTTGACTAATCCTATGTTTGATTACTGAATCTGCGGCTAGGCTGGGAGGATACGTGCTGCCACTTCGAGCTCCCACGTTCCCCTCACTCGAGGGCTAACATCTACACTTCGACTCTCAAACAATAGGACCAAATTGAATATTTTAGTCCGTCACACTAAAATGTCCAATTCTACGTCCGATAATTAATATTTCCGTATTTATTTGCACCCTCCTTCCAAGGTTTTTGACTTCCTTGAATATTGGATGTAATTTTTACTATAGTTGATAATTCAACATATTTTAACAACTCGATTGGCCAGATTGAAAGTAAATTAAGTTTTAAGTAAAAATTATCACAATTTATTTTAATATATTAGGTACTTCTATTTAATTTCATCAATTCGCATAATTTTCATAAACAAGGAGAAAGACTAAGAAAACTACTCAGAATGCATGGGAATAAAACAAAGCATGGATTTCATTTAAAGTTAACAACAACAATAAACAAAGATACTTATCTTAATTTCCTCCCCAAGCAGACTCCTTGAAGTTCCTTTGACTTTTCCTTCTAGTATAGCAAACTTCTAACTAAATAGCACTCAAATACAAATAAACTCAAGAAACTCACTAATGACAAACAACAGACACACTTAAGACACCAAAAAGAGACACACAAAAGACTAAAATTCGTTCTCTATTTATAGAGGTAGGCAAAGGTCCAAGGGATGCTTAAACTCCACTTCAAAAAGCGTCCAGGCTCAATGTATTTGCATTTTGAACTGTCTCGCCGTCGGCGGGAAACGACCTCGCCGTCAGCGGGACTTCTAGAAGGTCTTCAAACCGCGCGATCTCGCTGTCGGCGGGCTCGGGCTCGCTGTCGGTGAGGTAGTTATAATTCCTTCAGAAATTCTCCTTATTATCTCGTCGTCGGCGACTTAGTTCAATTTGCATGAATTTCTTCCTTTTTTATCCAAATTCGCTCCATTTCATGCTTTTTTTTGCTTCCATCACTTATAAATCTTCATTCCTGCAATAAAATAAAGAAAATACCTTTCTTTAGAGTGCAATTTCATCAAAAATAGATATGAATTTCTTAATTTATTTTTCTGTGATCAGGAGGAATTTAAGATAAGTTGTATTTGTTTATTAAGTTTGTAGAACTATGCTTTTATATATGAAATCCAAGTTTTATCGTATCCTTTCCATGAAATCTGAGTAGTTTTTCTGTCTTTCTCCTTGTATTGATATTTTTGTGAAATAGAAAATTGAATTAGTGTGCCAAGAAAAGTTTAAAGAAGTTGTTATAATCTTTTACTTAAATCTTAATTTACTTTCAATCTGGCCAATTGATTAGTTAAAATTTGTTGATTTTAACAACTATAATAAAGATTACATCTGAGATTCAGGGAGGTCAAAGTCCTTGGAAGTATGGTGCAAATAAATAGGGAAATAATATTCATCGGGCGTAGAATTGGAGATTTTAGAGTGACAGACTAAAATCCTTAATTTGGTCCTATCGTTTGGGTGTTGAACTGTAGATGTTAGCCCTCAAGCAAGGGGAACGTGGGAGCTCCGAAGTGAGAGCTGGTATCCTCCGAGCCTAGTCGTAGATTCAGTAACCAAGCATAGGATTAGTCAATGTTCTTTATGCCTGGACCAAAGGGTAAAGAATAAGTATGCTCCTATTTGGCACAACATCATTTTAAACTAATTCAAATTATCCATTCACTTAAATTTCTTAACAAAGGAGAAAGATTCTTGCTTACATATTTGAACATCACTTTATTAGTAGAATTAGTTATCTGTTAGTAGAACTAGTTTATTAAAATTTAATATTATTTTCGATTGCATATTAGTGACAGATAGGCAATTTCGAGTTCCAAGTAGTGATTTTGAATTTATTTCTATAATCCTAGTTCGTAGAGTCTAAAATATTCCCTGTGGGATCGATATACAGGACTCCACTAGAGCCCTATATTACTTGAGTGATACGTATACTTGCGTTGAATAGTAACTCTGCGATTAAAGAATATATTATATACTTGTTACAAAAAATTAAAATTACGCTAAGTGAGCGAAGTGGTTCATTGAGTTTTTTTGTTCATCTTTTGAAAGCTAAATTATTGTGTAATTGTGGGTCGGGTCATGTTTTTGGCACTGTCTCAAAGGAAATAAATTGATATAAAACACGTAAAAATAACATACACTAAGGGCACATCAACTGCCTCCACAACAAACCCATCCTTCGAGCCTTTGCCTCCACAACACGCCCACCCATTTGTGTCACTGCATCTACAACACAACATCCTTTGAGCCTTGGCCTTCATGGCACACTCACCCTTTCGGGTCACTGCCTCCACAACTCACCCCTTCTTTGGGCCTCTGCCTTCACGACATGCTCATCCTTTCAGGTCACTGCCTCCACGACACACCCATCCTTTGGTTCTCCGCCTCCATGATACGCGACACGACCCGCAATTACGCTAATATTTACCTTCCATAAAATTGCCAAAAACTTGTCCCAAATTATGTTTAGTGGTTAGTGTGAATAAATGAAATGATTTAGGAAATATATAATAAGTTTTCACACTAGGAGTACTACGCAATTATACGTATTGTTTCAAGTAATAAATGATTTTCTTTAAAATTCCCAGTACTGATCTCATGAAGAAAGTGCAACTTTTAATATTTAACTTGCAAAAACTCTATTTAAATTACAGATAAATATAACATGAGAACAGTGTCGATATGTTTGCAATGGTTAAAACAAAATTTAAGCAAGAAGTAACAACTAAATTTGAAAGTTTGATAAAATGTAAATGACTACTAAAGTTTAAAAGTGAGATTGGATTTTATGAAAAGATCTTTCCCCTTATAGAGAGATATTAATCAATGCAGGATTTGAATGATTAAAAGTGTAAAATTTTGTATTGTGACAAATAGAAACATTCATATTCTTCATCCCCTCTTGGTGCTAGCAAAGAACATTGACTAATCTAAAGTTTGTCTCCATATTGTGTAGTGGTGCTGAGTTGATTCCGGCCTCACACCTCCAGATTACCCACTATATCCTCTCTATAGGAACTATTAGGGACCCTTATGATTCAAACTCTAAACCGAATTGATAAAAGAATCTAGTATGTGACCTAAGAAACATCAATTCTACGCCCATCAAAACTTATCTCCCTATCTATTTGCACTCCTCTCGGGTGATCGCAAAGGCTCTTTTCAAAGTGAAGTGTGGTATTCACAAGTTGGGTGAAATCATAGCCCTCCCGGGTCATTATGTTTCTCAACATATTTTAACCTCACAAGTGGCCAATTTGAAAAGTGAATGAAGAATCAATGAAAATATCATCACAATTTTTTGGATAAAAAGAAGTCTTTAAATCATTCTCATCCCACAAAATTAATTCCCATATGCAAGGAGAAAGAAATGGAAGTACTCAGAATTCATGGAGATAAAACAAAAAACATATGATTTGTATTGAAATACAAGTCTTACAACAAAAACTTAAACATAAATGCAGAATACCTTATGTCTTCTCTCCAAGCAAATTCTGGAGACTCTTTCCAGCAATCTCCAAACTCTTACACTAACTCTTACACACACTAGAACATTAAAAATCTACCAAGTCTCTCTAAAATCACTTCAAAAGTCCTCTTTTTTTGTGCACAAACTTGCCCATTTTATAGATCTCTGAAAATAATTAAGGGTTGCTTCAAACACCCCTTCAAAATTTGGCCAAATTCAATGTATCTTCTAGAAAGGTAGTTACCAGTGCTATAGCGCCAATCTGGGGCACTATAGCTCCCATTCGTTCATCATGTGGCACTATGGCGCCACACAGAACACTTCAATTTTGCTTCATTTTGCCCTCATTTTTTCAAAATGTTCATTCCATGTACCTGAAAAAAAACATGCAAAATATCATCCTTTAAGGTGCAATATCATAAAAAATGTATAGAAAATGCTCATTAAATATGCACTAAAAATAGATAATTTTTATGTGGATCAACACAACCACCCTTTTGGGTCACTACCTCCATGATACAGCCATATCCCGGGCCTCTACCTTTATGACACCCACTCTTTTGGGTCACTGCCCCTTGACATACCCATATATCGGGTTGCCACCTCTACGGTATGCCTTTTTGTGTCACTACCTCCATGAAATACTCACTCCCACTTGTTGTGTGTAGCATCCTTGCATTTTGCATGTAGTGCATTCCGCCCTTTTTGGGTGTCTGTTGTGATTTTTTTTGTACTTCAGTTAAACAATCACAATCTGAGCTTCTCACATGACTGTATGCTTGCTCACATGCCTTGATGGCTTGTCCTATTCATTAGGAGAGTGACCCATTTGTTGGTCGTGGTACTCAAACTAGCGTTATCAGTAAGGATACCTTCACAAGAAATGAAATTATCTGTATCACAAGCAATAAAAAGTATGATTGTGTTTAGGATCCAAGGACTCTAAAGCATTCTATTTTCTATTATTTTAAATATAACATGGATATTTTCACTATTATTAATATTATCTTCTTACATTTAAAACTATGTAAGTTAGGGCGTATGTGAGGCCCTTTATTTTAAAATGCCATCTCTTTTTTTGACGTGTTTTAGATCCCTTGGATCTTTAGAACGGAGCTGGTATGGTGACACTGTCAAAGTCATACGATAGCTAGAGACTTTACCATGTGCACTTAGATGCTGGTTAGGACATTTTTTGTTCAATGGTTTGCTAGGCTAGGATATAGGATGCTAAGTAGTCTTTTGATGCCTTACTATTGTTCTTTGTTGATTTGGTTGCTCTTAACAGACATCTTTCCTGCTTTGCATTTTTTGTTTGCTTGTGTGCTTGACATGCACGGTAGTATATTAGGGCGTTCTTCTGCAGGGATTCGTGCCTACAAATATACACACACATAGGTACCAATTAGCAGAAGAATGTAATGATTTCTAACATTTTGCTTGCAGGTGCCATTTTGCTCCCATAATTATAAGGCAAGACCTATTATGTTTTGCCTTACTTTCCCCGCTAAATCTTATTTTTCATGTAGGTTTTGTTCTTATTTTCTCTTTTTAGATGTATTTGATAGGGTCCCTAGGTGGAGTCTATATCAGAAATAAGGTACGGGCACGGGTTCTAAGGTGGATAACGCATCAAACTATGTGGCAGAGACCAGGAGCGACAACTTGTGTCCCATACCTTAAGTCAAAGTTCTATATTTTTTTGGTATAGATTAGGACTAAGCATGTATATGCAAAGTCTGACCACATTATTTGCTTTTCCTATGATATGTTGTCGACCGAGCGACACCTGACCTCCTTTATATATTCTTTTGGAGTGCTTTACTCTTTTATTAATGATTGCATAACTAGATTGTTTTTATTGCTTAATTTTGTGCATCTAGGATATCACAAAAATTATAATCTATGCTCATTAAGGACCTTAAAATTATAATTTTTCTACGTAAAAAATCCTAATAAAAGATTTAAGATAATTAAAATTTTAGGATTAAAAGATTCATGATTTTCAAAATTTATATTTTATTTTCCTACATGGCCTTCAGATTGGTTTTAAAATGGGCTACATTGCATGGATATCACATCCAAAACATATAATAGGTCCTCCACAATATCTACGAACTGTTCTAAGAAATTGCATCATTTGCATGTCCCGAGAAGAAGCCTCCATGCTTCTCCAACTCGGCTGGCACAACATACCTTTTTATATAGGAGGTAGGTCGCTAAAAGGCTCCCCAACCCAGACGGGGTGTAAGTCCTTTTGTTTGGAACGTTTCCAGATTTGTAGCTAAACCTCCACTTCTCATCTTTTCTTAGGCATTCTTGTCATTTCAACGGGTATAAGTCCCACCTCTTGGAACCCCAGCTGATAGTCTTAGGATATAATTTCCTTCCTTTGACCTTAGGGCTTCTATGGTCCCCCGTGGATCTCTGATCATGTTGGGTCGACTAACTTCAAGATCGAGTAGATTTAGGCCATAGTAGCTTGGGATGATGGGTTTGTGGTACCCTAACCCAACTACCACTACCTTTTAGAACTACTCATTCCATCCTTTGACTAAATCTATTGAAGACAGTCGCTCCTTCGACTTTGTCAATATCATCTTGATGGCCTGATGCCGATAAGCTGCCTCCCGTTTTGGATACGACGATTTGTCCTCTGACCTTAAGACCTAGATGTGCTTTAACGTATTGGGATATCCCTATCAAAATGATCACGGTTATTCAATGGACCCCGTGTTCAGAATTACTGCTACCCACCTGGGATGTGAGAGGCCATCTCTCTACCTGATTACTTAGCGAGAGATTTTGAAGAATCGGGTTTCCACATGAAATAACCTTCCTTTGATGACCTTTTTCCTCAGGTCCATGATAATAAAAAGAAACCCCTTTTATCGAGAGTATTCTTTGGTATTTCCCAAGATGTAATTAACCAAGTGGGATATGTCCCCTTAGAGTGCTCTTGACCCTAGAACATGCACCTATACCTGAATCTATGGTTATGGGTATTCTACGTATGTATTATTTCGCAGATACTAGTCAAATGTGCTTGTGCTCGATCTTGTTTGGGTGGAAATACTGGATATATCCTTGCAAGGTTTATTGCACGCAGGCACTTCACGTTCTTTCCATTATTTGTCGTCTTTGTCGTATGTCCGTCTTTCTGGTTCCACTCTTCTCCTGATCATTCATATGATGCAGAAGAGAGATTTATTATGAAAAGAGAAGTATACAAAGATTGAAAAACTTGTGCCTCTTCTAAAAATAAAAAGAGAAATAGAATGAAAACAAGCAATAACTGCTAATAAAGAAAAAGGTTGGGATAATGAAACCTTAGGCATCATATTTTTTTTTATATTTCGACAACTCATTTGTAGGTTACAAATAGGGATCCCCTTTACAATGAAACAAAAAAAGATAAGAAAGAGAAACAAAAGAAAACATTTAAAGAGAAACTGTTCTACCTCGGGGCATTCAAAAATTTTCCAGAGTTTGCCCTCTTGATCGCTTCGGTACCAATCAGCTCCTGTTACAAAGACTCAAACTTGGTCTCATAATCTAAAAGAAGCTTCACAAATTCCTCCATGTTTTACCACTTGGACATGTTGTGCTTTACAAGCCTCTCAATCGCCAGGGAGGTGCCAACTGCAATTTGGTGAGAAAGGTCCTCGACATACGACACCATGGTGACAATTAAAGACTTTTTTTTTATTTTAAGCTCCTTATTATCCTTCAAAAGAGCTGCCACCTCTTCCTCATGCTATTGGGCATCTATCTATCACCCCTTGAGGGGAAGTTATAATTTCCATTTTACCATAGACAGTGTCTACTTCAACTTGCGAACCCTCGAGGTAGATCGCCCTGTGCCATCCTCATCTTTATCTAACGGGAAGGCCTGGATCTGTGAAGACTACCAGGAAAGGACATGATAACAATTGAATGATTGGAAAATATCCCTTCTATCCATCGATCACAATTTCTTCTCAAAAGCACAAAACTAGAACATATCAATCAAGATGGAGGAATAGTCATTCAGTGAGCTTGTAGAGAAGCACTCGATCTCCTAGTCAATGAGAGCGTAGTGACCACTCGTCCAGATGCTGACTCTTCATTCATGTGAGAATGACCACTTGGACGGAATCACCCTTCTTTTATAGGAGGAGGGAGCTGTCAACATTAGGGATAGTAACATTTCCATCTTACCAAGGGACGTTGCTCTCCGCCCGATCCGTGACCCCTCATCCCTCCTCAAAATCGATCTCGATGGAGACTGGGTGTGGGGCATGACTCACCTCACCCCACTCTCACAGAAGAATGAACGATGCTCCCCTCGTAATCGCCAACACTACTTCAGCTGACAGGCACATCGATGGACCTCCAGACTCAAGAAAGCTAGGTTAACGAGAAGAGCCCCCCTCACTCCCTTTCGAAGAAACTGACAACCTACACAGAATTCATGAAAATGCACTTCACACAAGAAAAAATAAGAGAAAAGTGATAATAACCTCCACCATTCCACTTTGCCAAGCTGACCGAGTCTGAAAGATCCCGGCCTCTGGCGAATGATAGAGGATCGCCTCTCCCATGGGGCCTCTTCAAAGCCATCCTCTCCCCGACAACTCTCTCCTTAATGACCTCCATATCTTCGACCAATCTCCACAAATCCTCCGTCATAGTATCAGCACAATTCAGATGGATCATTTGTTTGATCGTGTTGGGGTCGAGGTGTTGGAACAGAGAGAGGCATTGGCCCTCGATCAACACCCTATGGTCCCGAAAATTCATGGGCGTCATTACTTTTTTCACCTCAAACACGGTAAAAGAAGTGTGGAACCCCCATCATCTACACGCGAGGAAAGCAGGAACTCCAACTTCCAGTCCTTCACTTTATTCTCTAGCCTCAACAGTTGAATCTTGGTGTCGGTAGCAAACTGGACGCAACCGTCTCGACCGATCCAGAAGAAGAAGAAACAATTGAATAATTTGATCGACCTTGAGATCTTCATCCTCCGAAAGAAGAGCACATAGGTGTGCGGCTTATTTTTAGGTTATGTGTTTTGCAAAGGGGTCTCCTACAGAAGTTGTCGGCGAATTTTAAATTTAATTTACATATATATATAATTTGGAAAGTAGTGTTTTGATTTTGAAAATAATTTTAAAAAATTTTAAGATATGAAGTCAAACTGATCTCACATCCCGAATAGTTTATATAAACGAGCACCGCATCACAAACCATGTATCTATCCCGAAGAATAGATACCTTGCTCGATGATGGGGCTCGATTAAATAAACTAGGAGATTTGTGACATCCGTTTGGTCCGCGAACCAATTTTATAAGCCGACGAGTTCCCTCGCTTAATATAAATGAATTAAGCGGGGTTTATATTACTCAGGTTCTTAAAGTTCCCTATAAGGGCAAGCCCACATAGTTAATTACATCTTAAGTGACGGAAATCACCTAAGAAAACTCTCGATAATAATCGGTAGTTCCGCTCTCGAGAATTGCGAAGTCTAAGTTTTCGAGGATTGAATTTTAGAATTTCGATAGGGAATGGATCAAGTTTGGAACGGTTATTTTCGAAGTCCAATGGAAGAAAAGTAGGAGAAGTCGAGGATCCAAGAAGAATCTTGCAACTTCCCAAACTATCCTATTGTTTGGTTTGAATTTAGGAAAGTCTTAATGTTCATTTAATATTTTGATCTTGCCAATTTTAATTAATTAGGACTTATATTCGTATGATAAAATCATACAAATAGCCTCGAAGATGTGAGGGTTTATATCGTATCGGACGACTACCTCGGACTCCTAAGACCGGTTAGGGCTTAATTTACATGATATGATCATACAAATGTCTAACGAAGAGTTGAGGATTAATGTTGCACTAGGCAAGCTACCTCGAAGTCCTACGGCTTGGTTATTTAATTCTAAGGAAAGTTTTGCTGATGACGATGGCCGTGCTGCCCACCATGCTCCGAGCTCCTTGTTGTTGCAGAGGTTTAGTTGTAGAAGTCATAAATCAGGAGATGAGAGAAGTGTTTGGTTTTAGAGAAAGTCTTAATTTCCATGTGTCTTTAATATTTTAATTAAAACAGGTCTTAACATTGATTAAACGTAACCGATTAAGATCCTACTGGTTCCTTCATCCCGGCACCGTTATTTTCATCGAATTCACTTAGTCCAGTATGAATTTGCTAAACTCAACTAAATGAGTTCCGCACTTTCATTCGGACCGCGGGAAATCCCGTTAGCAACACGTGGGTTACATCATCCGAGGTATTCCCGATCATTCAATGAGACGTTTTAATTTAGTTGTAGTTGTAGTTTTTTTGTTTTGTTTCGTGATTAAATTTTGAGTTATTTTATATTTTGAATGTTGTGGCGATGAATTTTATCTTGTAGTGTCTTTTAATTTAGTTATGGGTTTCGGCTTTGGTTTACTGTCCTAAAGGTGTAGGATTTCATGCAACTGTTGTTTATCATGCAAGAAAGGTAAGTGCGATGCGATTAAATAAATCGCAATGAAAGTAAATTGCAATAAAATAAAAGCGTACTGGAGGGTCTTCCCGTCATCCCAAGCTGCACTTAAAACACGAGTTAGAATATTTAAGCATTTAAAGTAAGTTCCTAGAGTAAAGCTAAGGGAAAGGTTATGGTTTTCTACCAAGTTCCTAATCCTATAGCTTAGTCATTTCCTATGACGTCTAGGTTCTTGTATTTTAGTTTGAGGACGATTTTCTTCATCAAAGAACAACTAAGTTCAACTGTTCTTATAAATATCCTATCATATTGAGGAAGTGCTCAAGACAAATCTTAAACATCTTTTCAATATTTCTAGGATTGTTTTAAGTCCAAATGAATTTAATTACACAAATGAATTAATCGTCCGAGAGTTTAAGTTTTGTTGTCTTGCTCAATGGAACTAGGACATTTGAATATCCTATAAGTGAAGTAACACTTCTTTTAACACTCCTTTTAAGAGTTATGACATCATGAGTTTTCGAGGATATTCAAGTAGGTTGTGATTTAATTTTAGTTAATGGATTTAAGTTTGGAATAGTGTTCAAATTGTTTTAGATTTATTTTGAATTTCTTTATGTCTTAGGTGATGTTATATTTAATTTAATTTAATTTAATTTAACTTAGTTTAATTTAGTTTAATGTGGTTTAATTTAATTTAATTTAACTTAAGTTAATTTAATGTAATATGATTTAGCTTAATTTAATTTGATTTAATTTGATTTAATTTAGTTTCAATTTAATTTAATTTAATTTAATTTAATTTAATTTAATTTAATTTAATTTAATTTAGTTTAATTTAATATAATTTAATTTAATTTAATTTGATTTAATTTAATTTAATTTAATTTAATTTAATTTAGTTTTATTTAATTTTTTTTAATTTTTAATTTAATTTAATATAATTTTTAATTTAATTTTTTAATTTTAAAGGGATTTGTTTTAAATAATTTAACTTTAATTTAATTTAATGATTAAGTCTTTTAGCATTTTAAATCTTAAACTTGGATTATCATTTTAATTAAATATTATTGGGATGATTAATTTAGGGATTTTTAAATTAAAGAACAAATCTCTTCCTAATAATATCCCTATTTTAATAATTCCAACTTTATTATTCTTCCAAATTTAACTAATTATTTAATTAAGGTTTATTAAAATTATTTTAAATTATTTAGTAGGTTTCTACCCCTTAATTATCTAAATCTCAATCATCCAAATCAAATTAAAATCAAATATTTTGCCTATTAACTTCATTAAGCCTAAAGTCTTAATTAAAGTGTTAAGATTTTAATTACCATTTTGCCCTTCAAGCCTAATAATTTCATAACTCACTAAATTGAGCTCAAATGAACTTGAAATTTTTATGTTACTTCACTCATATGTCAATAAAGACATTAGAGAGAAAATGTGATTTTTCTGTATTTAATTTATTTATATAATTATTTTTGGTGGAAAATAAGGATTTCCAAGGAAAATTTAATAATATGACCAAGGGAAAGTTTCTGTCCTTAAGAAAATTATGGGGCATTCCTAATGACCAGAGGACCACTTAGACCAATTTTTGTGATTTTTTGAATTACATTTTATTTATTAGAATTATTTTAAGCTTTGGAGTATTAATTAATTTAAAAATAGAATATAAGTTGAAAAATAAATTTTATAATTTTTAAAATTCTCTCTGATATCAAGGATTCCAGAGAACCAAATTTTACAATTTTCTGATTTTTCTTTGATTTATTATAATTATTTTAGTGAAAATGCTAGAAAATACATTTTTTTTTAATTTTAAAATTACCCTAGGGCTTTAAAATTTAATATCTCATTAAATAGACCTAAGAAAAATATGGAGTTTGTTCCTAAGTGATTATATTTCAAAATATGACATTTTGGTGAATTTTATTATTTTTGTGATTTTTATTATTTTTTAATTATTAAAATATTAAAATAATACTAAAAAATTAACTTTTTTAGAAAATTGAAATTTTAATTTTCTTAAATTCCTCTGATATCAGAGAGGCTCCAAAACCAATTTGGTGAATTTTTGAAAGGTATTTTGAAAGTTATGAATTTTTAAAGTTTAAAATGACTAAATGGCTTAATCAACCCATTTAGTAGGGCTAACCAAGTCCAATTGACTTCAAACTTTTATGGTGGGTTCCTCTGATCCTAAAGGTCAGTGGAGAATTGATTTCAAGTCAATTTAATCTATGGTTAACTCTAATTAATTAAAGTCCAATTTTGGGTATTTAGGACAATTAGGGTTAATGCGAGTGAATTAACTCGAGTCCTATTTTTCCTAGGGTTCTCCGGTCATAAGGAACATCACCAAATTTTCCTAGAATTTATTTCACAACATGCTAATTTTTGGAATTAAAATACTCAAAACAGCAACATGCATTTGAAAAATCAATAACTTTTCACAGAGGTGGCCTCTGACCTTGGAAAATTCAGGGAATGTTCCTCAGTTTAGAGGCTTCAAAAGCCCTATGGTCTCATGCCATGGTGAATTGTATGAATGTATGGAGAATTAAAACAATGCAGGGAGTAAATAATTAATTAAAAATAAAATACTGGACAAAATTAATTAATTTCTTTTCCACATTATTCTCCTCTATTCACCTGAGCAAAGAGGTATTTTTATTTTATTTTTATGATTTTTCTACACAAAGATATGGATTTTTGAAGTTCTGGTATTTAAATAAATCGGAAAATACCCTATTTTTCTACTTAAGTGACGCGGCGCCGCGTCGGCCTCGGCGACTCCGAATGCACACGCGGCGCGCTCCCATTTGACGCCGCCTTCGACTCGGCCGCCACGCGGCCCGCGGTTCATGTATCATCTCCTCGTCCGACGCCATCCGAGCCGTCCGTCCGCGCGTGTATTAAATGAACGGCATCCGTTCATCGTCCCCAAGCCTCCCTAACCCGAGAACCGTCCACCTTCTAGCCCTAAGATCTCACTCGATTCTCCATGGATTTTTATGTTCATATACTTCTATGGATTCGTCTTGAAGAGACGAACACATCTATACTAGCTAATGTTTATTGAAATTGACTCATTTGAAATGGAGAATGTTTAGAAGCTCGGGATGAAGAATTGATCCATACCTTAGCTCCGAGAGGTGAAGCCTCGATCGGAGATGCTCGGCACGTTCGTTGGAGGCCGCAGGAGGCTAGGGATGAAGCCCAGGGATGTGGTGAATTGCACTGGTGTGATTTTCACCGAGGTCGATCACAACCTTTGAGTCCGGAACAACCGGGTGGCTCTGGAGATGGGGCTTTTGCTGGTGGACACCTTCTCTTGGTACGGTGAAGGTGTAGGACCAATCAATTTGAGGATTGATCCACTGTGGAGAAGTGTCCCGGTTTTGGGTGGAATTTCGGCTGAGAAATCGGATTTTGTCGATGGGGATTAGTGGCGAATCGACACCTGGGGATCAACTCGCTCTAAGGGTGGAGAAGGGTTTGGAACAATTTTGGCAGAGTTTCGGCAAGGTTTGTGCAACTCTCTTCTCATGGCCGTGAGGGGTGGTGTTTAAATAGGAGAGGGTGGAGGGCCTCCCAGGGAGAGTTAGGGCTTTGGATCACCTGCTCTGGGCATGGGAAGAACAGCCATGGTGGCCATTGGGCATGGGGCAGCTCAGCAAAGGAGAATTCCAAAGTTGGCTCACATGTGAGCTCTCGGCCGTGGTGTTTTCCGGTGACCTGGTGGCTGGCCGGCCAGGCATTGGTCACCATCTTGTTCAGGTGGGTCGGTGTGGGGTTTAGTGTAGGCGATTGGCAAATGCCATGTGTAAAAGGCTTGGATTAGAATGGAATGGGAGAGGGCTTATTTTGGCTCAAATTAGTCAACCCCTCCATTTGGGCTAGGTGCACCACCCAAGGCTTTGTTTAGGACTGAATAGAAAGTGATTTAGGTCGGCTTAATCAGTGGGGAATGGTCACCATCCAAGTACAATTAAGCTTTAAGCAAGGTTTAGTGGAATCATGGGAGTGGTTAATCACCTTTAGGAATTAAGGAAAGAGTCTCCTCCTTTTGCCCAAAATGGCATGGTGACATGTAAAGAGGCTCTCATGGCTTCCATGTGGCTCATGCATGGCTTCATGGCTCACCTTTGGCTTGGGAAAAGTCAAGTCAATTTCATGGAAATGGATTTAAGAAAAATTTTGGTATTTAGGGGTGATTTGGCATGAGGCTTGATTTGGAATTATTTGATGATGTGATTAGAACTTAGGGAATGGCTTTGATTAAGTGGATGGCAAATGGAAATGTCATGTGGGCTTTAGGGTAGATTTTGGGCTCATTGAAATGGTTTTAGATGGGCTTTTAAATGGTTTAGGAAAGTGGGCTTTTGAATTTTAAAATGGATTTTGGGATGAAATTTTGGTAAAGTCTTGGGCCAAATAATTGTTGAGTTTGGTTTAGGGATGTGTCATGAGTGGTTTGAAACAAATTTGAGGTGATTTGGGTTTGAATTGGGTTGGATATGGCCTTTTGGTAAAGAGGCTAAGGTGGGCCAAAATGGGCTACCATGGGCCAAAGTTGGGCTAGAGTTGAAATTGATGTAAAATTAATGTTGGGAAATGTTTATGGGAGTGTTTCAAAGAGGTTTTGGCTTTGGTTAGGTTTTGATTTTGGGATTTGGGCTCATTTGGGTTAAGTTTGGGTTTAGGTCAAAATTGGGCCTTTTAGCTTTGGGTTGAATTTGAGTGGGGTTTGGGTCTAAATTTTGGGCAAATCATGTTAGTGTTTTGTTTATGGGGATGTTAAGGAGGGTTTAGAAAAGATTTGGGGTTAATTGGAGTTGAATTGGGTGAGTTTGGGCTAAATTTGGGTCATGGGTCCAAATTGGGCTTTAAGGCCAAAAGTGAAATTGGATCCCAATGCCAATCAAATTGGGCTTGGATTTGGTCTAGATTGATGTTAGGGATGTTAAATTGAAGTTTAGAATTGAATTGGACCAGAATTTGGGTCAATTGGGTAGGTTAGGTTTGACATTGGGTTCACTTTGGGTTAAAATGGGTCAAATTGGGGTTTTGATAAAAGTGGGGTAAATTGACAAAATTGGCCCATGGTGTAGTTGAACAAAATGAAATTGGGAATATTTGGGATTTTTTGGAATTTTCTGGGAATTTTCTGAATTTTTGGATTTTTTGGCTAAGAGGGGTACTTTGGGTATTTGGAGGGTATTGGGAGGTATTTTTGGAATTTTTGGCATTTTTGGTTATGGATGATCAATTTGAGTGATGTGGAAATGTTTGGGATTGGTTTTGAGGAATTTTGGGTGATTTGGAGATTTTTGGAAAATTTGGGTAATTTCAAGGGTTTTGGGTAGGTTAGGCGGGTGTAGGGTCCCGGGGTCAAAATCGAAATTTTGGAAAATTAAAGATTGGGTGAATATAAGTGGAATAAAATTATTTTGGTTGAGCCATGAAGCCATATCAAACCCACATAAGCCATGAAGGGACTCATTTGAGGCACCCACTATGTTGTTCCTAACCCTCTCAGCCAAGGCTTAGGGGTTAAGGACCATCCATGTGAATCACCCGCATGAGTCAGGAGGTCAAATTGGGTATGGGTGTGTTTTTAGGAGGTGTGTGAAAGTGTAGTGTATAGGTGTAGTGTGTGTGTAAGTCAACCCTTCACCGGCACTGAGCCACCTGGCAGCGGTCCTAAGGCCAAAGAGTCCTATAGAACTCATCCTTTAAACTTCCACATTTGATCTCAACCCTCTAGGTGATTAGGGGTCTACAATCAAGTTTGTGGAGTTTGCAGGGAGTTAAGAAGTGATTTGAATTTCTAAGTGGTGGGTCCCAATTCTAATCCTCTAGGATAGTCAAAGGAAAAGCCTAAGGCTAGATCCTAAGTACTAAAGAGAAGAGGAGAAGACCTCATCAAAAATGAGGTCAACAATAGGTTATAATAGCAGTGACCAAGTTTGGGTGGATCTGAGCAGGAATAATACCATAGTGATTGAAGATGCAATGAAGTCCTTGACAGAACGGTAGCCAGAGGCCCATCTTAAAATGATCCTTGTAGAAGAAAAAGTTAGGAGATAATTCATTTGTGTTCCATTTATTGCTTCTGGCTGGTCATAGGAGGATTGTGGGATCTAGAACATAGCGATCCTGGATATCCTCTACATCCCACATAGAATGAACAGAAACCACCGTCGCAAGAATCAAACCGAACAAATCTTGAGAGTACTTTTGAAGCATAGATTCTATTACATTAGACAGAAGGAGAAGGCAGAGATGAAGAAACCCAGAGAAAGTAAGAAATGGTAGCACGGCCCGAAGAAAGATGAGGAATGAATAAAGAAAAGAGATAATAGTTCTCAACAGTGGGGTAACCCTTATGTGTGTGAGTATATATATATATATATAGACACACACACACACACACGTATAGAGTTACCCAACTCTCTCTCTCTCTCTCTCTCTGTGTGTATATATATATATAGACACACACACACGCGAGATCAGATGCCTGGGAAGTCAAAACGTCGCTGATGTGAATGATGCGACAGGGCTTAATGTCATATAGGTAAAGTAATCATTACAAATTCAAAAAATAATTTTTATTTCATTTCTTATTTATATACAAAAAGAGAGGGGACGTCGTGCCGAACTCTCGGTTATATTTGAGTAAGAAAAAAATCAGACTAGATGGTCATTCTCAGCTTTGCCCGAAAGAAACCCTTGGTGGCTAAGTCGTTTATACATGAACTCACTGCTCATAGTAAAAAGGTCAATCTGATTGTCCCTAGGATGAGCGGTGAGAACCTCTCTAATGACCAACAACTCCGAACATAAACACATAACCTTGCTCTGGTTGGCAAGCATCCCCACGAAAAGCCTCATGCTTCTTGCAGAGTCCCACAACTTCCCTCTCCACCTAGTCAACCCACTCACGGACCTCGGTTATCCTTTGGTTATCATTCCTCAGGGATACCCCATGAAGGAAACGTTCCTCCATCTCAGCGAGGTAGCAGAGTATGAAGTCTAAATATACATGACATCCTCTGGTCGCCCCCTTCTTTCTTGCAGCACCAGGGAAGACTTGATGGCCATCACCCAGAGCTCCAGTACCCAAACCCTCGACACCCTGCTCAGCAACTTGCCCCACTGAGCTGAGCTCCGCCACATCTCCTCCCACGACAACCTGTCCCACATTTTTCCCCTGGAGCGCAACTTGGTCCACCACCGCCACATTATCTTTAGGACCAACATCGGTATCTAATGTTATAGAATCGACAGTCATGACCTCAGTTGCTGAAAAAAGAGGTGCAAATGGTTAATCAAACAACATACCAAGAAACCGTCCCCATTTAGATGTGTAATTAGAAAAAATTCCTCAGCGGCTTATTCTGGTCCTCCACCTTCTAAAGAGAATTGCTCCTTGTTGGCTGAAGCCATGTCTGGGCCTCACCTGTCGCCTCCTTGGCACATCTTTGGTGAACCACATCCCCCACAGCCACATGGGCAGGTAATCTTTCTTCTGCATCACAAAGATTCATCCCCGGTGAGTGTCCCGCAGGAAGGTCGTCTGAACGGCCTCTTACGTGTCCCACAACCCTCTCTTGAGGAGGCTCTGAAAGAAAACCAGAAGAAACAGACTGATTCTCATGATCGTCGGCTCCGTTCTTGAACACAACTTTCTTCCTGCTCACTCCTTCCGCAGATGCCTCACCCGACGGTTTGTGCTTCACGTCTAACTTACAGGCATGTGCTCGCACGTCTCTCATAGCCTTGAGAAACACTCTTATTAGGAGGAGCACCTTTGCAAGACATCGTGAAAAATAAATAAGGAGAATGATACACCACAAAGGATTTTGAAGAAACAAAAACCGTGCAGACTTCTCTTGTCTCAAAGCCTATTTGTAATGATTCAAGCATGAAAATTTAGAGAAGTCCATTACTGTGCAATAATATCATTTATTTTATTTCATACATACTCAAATAATTTTCTTATCCTCGCGTACTGAACATTTTGCAAGAGAATCGATGAATTAAATAAGTATATATAGAAATGTGTCTGCATGAATCTTAAAGAAGGAGGCTCGGGAAGGAGATGCAGACAATTAAGCGTAGCCTTCAACCGTTGTTTCCAAATCTGTAGCTGTGAAGGAAGCAGTTCACCCGAGCGACTAGTAGAAGATGCCAAGAGGAAATCCAGTAGGGACGGTAATCAGCTTTTAGGACGATTGATGGGAAGCTCCCTTTCGGACCAAATATCGACCAAACCATGACTTGCCAGACGACCAACATCTTCATCGATCAAACTAGCCTCCGACTTTATTATATGCCAATAACTTTATAATTACCAAAAAAAACCCCCTTAGAAAAGCTAATAATTTGATGGCTAATATGTACTTATATAATATTGAGACTTAAACCTATAAGTATGGGTCCATATTATGAATAAGAGATATCTTTCGTTTGTCTACTATTACTCTCTCTTTCTCTTAATCACTTCCTACTAGAACACTCCATTTTTTGAGTGTGTCACTCGGATATTTTTTAATTCAACAATAACTCATTATTTATAAATAAAATTACGCTCATATCACCTAATTTAACATGTTTTTTTATTAAACTATGACAATGAAGAAGATCCTGCATGAATTTTCTAATTTTAATTGGTTTTAGTTGAGAGCATTAACGGAGATGAACCGCAGATAGAAAGAGAGAGATTTCATTTTTGGCATATTAAAAAATAAAAAGTCACGTCCACAATCGAACATGCGAGTTTCTTTATAATGATTTTATATGCGAATGAAATAGTGACCTCGCAGTTAGTCATTTCTCCCGCATCGATATCTTGGTGCTTAATGTCACGGACATTTGAGCCCCACATCTGCAGTGCAGAGGCCGAAAAGCGATGCAATAAAGATCCCAGGCCGCCCACCTCCCGACAGCCTCTTGGAGCGTGACAAGCGGTATCGGAGCGGCAGTCGCTCGCTGCCGGTTGTGGGATTCTCCACGCGTGTAGGGCCCTCGGCGGAGCTCGATCCGTGACGAGGGCGTCACGTGATTGGGTGGAGGAGAATGTCACGGACATTTAGTCCACATCGGCTAGGTGTAGGGCCGAAAAGCAGTACATAAAGATCCTGGGCTGCCCACCTCCTGAAGAGCTCTTTTGGGAGCGTGACATTAAGCTCACTAACCCAAAGAAAAAATTATACTGCCGTTTGTATCACATGTTTAAGAAGAGTTAATTATTGTTGATCAATTTGCTTTGTAAGGATGGGTTTAGTTGACTTAACGTTAGAAAAGAGATTTTTATATGATATGGCCGGCGTACTAGCAATCAAATTCGATTGAAACCGAAAGTTTTAAGCTTACTTATGGGTGGCAGGAGGTTTTCGGCCATATAATAATAAATTATCATCTTAATGTTACACAAAATTTAGCACTCAAATAAAAGAAAATTACTAATAAAGATACTAGAAGTTTTTACGTGGAAAATCAGTAAAGAAAAAAATAATGAGGTATGGCCTAGTTGAAGAGAACCACAATAAACTGGAGATTACAATAGGTCCCTTATTTCATTAGTGAGAAAGATTTGCACAATCTTCCAAGTAATAAAGTCAATGTGCTGATGAACTTACTGTAAGAAGTGAGCGGCGGCCATGTTGATCAGCACGGCCGACGAGTGATGGTTTGTGGCGGTTAGCAACTGGTGGTCGGCGGATATCAAGAACTACCGATCGATGATGAAGTGGTTCTAGACTTTAGCTCATTTTTCAAGCTTTAAGCTTCTTTTCAAGCTTCAAGCTCATCTTCAGACTTCAAGCTCTTTTCTTCTCATGAGAGGGTGGGGTTTTATTTATAGAGTTTCGGTTGTAATTAATGAATGAACATGAATTACTCTGATTGAATTGTCCAAAGAGATTCCCTTGATCAGACAACTTTTGATGGACATTTAATTGTCTTAACGATATCAAAATTGAGTGATCATAGGCTCGTTGGATTCGTCTTGTCGAGACACTAAAATAGATCATGAGCTCAAATAGATTCAACATTTTATAACCTTCTAAATATGTCTGAAAAGCTTTCAAAGTGGTTTAATGACTTAGTCTGAGCTTGATTTGACTTGTATTCGATCTATTTTGGTATCGTTGGGTCCATCTCGTCAAGCCTCTCAGCTTGACTAAAGTTTGCTAAAATTAGAACTTTGGATGACTCTATATCAAAACATGAACTTTTCTTGCTCAAAAGATTGTCTCGAGATCAGTCTCATGATTCTTGTAGGATGTTGGAAATTTTTTTATTGCGTATTAGTTGCCTCCTATTTTCGTGTGAGATCAATTTCATCGTCTAAAAATATTGAAATCCGGAACACTTTATTTTTATTAATATATTATTCATATAATTTTGTAGTAACATTTTGTTCGGTAGGGAAATTCAGATTATCGGACCAGGAGAGTTCTAAGGTTCTGTCGAGATCCCTCTACTAGTCGGATCAGTGCTAGTGTTGAAAGAAAATAGAGCAGATCTCACAAAGCATTGCATCCCAGGAGTCATTGGTCCTCTAATTTTACACTTCTTAAACATGCATATCTCCTTATTTATTTGCACTCAATTATATGGACTACATTCTCACATATATTATTCATATAATTTATGGGTATATATATTTTTATCATATGCATATTATATTACACAATCGCTCCGCTTTGTGACGTGCTTGCATTAAATTGTTCCCACTTTTCAAAAGAAGTTTAACTAATACAAGTTTTATTAATCAGCTTACGCGGGAAAATATTACTAATTTAAATGTCATTTAATGTGATTTATAGTTTTAAAAGAAAAAAAATGTACTTTTTCGTTTATATATATAATGCTATATTTAATGCTTTAATGATTGTAAGTGTAACTCATGCATGAAAATATTTTTTTTTTTCTTTTTGATTGAATCCTTGTATCTTCTTCTTCTATAATTTTTAATAGAATGAGTAAGGGTCTGTTTGGAAGCTATATGTTGTCATTACCAGAATTTATGTAATGCTATTGCTATGAGAAGCATTCATGTGAAGCAATGCCATGAAAATTATTGTCTGTTTGTCATAGTATATGGGAAAATAAACTATGCAGCGAAAACTGACCGTACGCCCTTATTTATTAGTGTTCGTTTTAATATTTCAATATATTCACGTAGGATCAACTAATTTAAAGTTGAATAAATTTTTTTTGAAAAATTTTATATTTAAATATACAAGTTAATAAATTTAAATTAGAATTTTTTTATTTTTATATTTTTAATATATATTTTCTATATATAGTGAATTATTGATTCAATTCAATAATTCACTATATAAGTTAAAATGTTTAAGTATATTAACAAAATATTTAAGAGGATCGAGTACATTTTAATTTAATTTAAAAATAAAATATTAATGAACTTGGTTATCTTTTAAATTTAATAAATTAAATATATATATATATATATTAAAAATTTTATAATTTAAAAAGGTGGTTCGTATTAATAAAATATTTACGAGCTTCATAAAATATTTTAAATAGATTGTTCAAATTATATTAAAAATTTAATAACACAAAGAATAGAGCGTATCAAGATCTCAAAATAGTACGTAGCTTCTACAAAGAAACATATACTCCAATCAAACACGTAAAGAAGATAGAAGTAGAGTAAAAAACCGTGAACTATTCCTACAACAACCAACAATATAATGATGTTCACTTTAGCTTTCGTAAATCGTAACTCCCGTTTCATCGCGTCTTCCGTCGTGGCAGTACACTCCCAGCGTCGACTCGTGAAAATCCTGCAAACTATCCGCCCATCGAAAGAAACGACACTGATCTGGAATGTCTCGAGGACAGGCATAAAACTTTCGTCGAAAGCTATGCGGCCGACGCGATGTCAAAAGAGATGCCCGCAACCCACAGACGACATAGCACCGGCGAGAGGTAGCCGACGTGTTGGAGCTCATTTTTACTCGAAATGCAAGCACATATGCAATTTAATTAGTTCGAGTGTCAAATGGTCAAACAAAATGAAAAGAATCAATCTAGTGTGTAGATTTGTAAATAATGTGAAGTAAAGTGCTCGTAAAGAATGTAAAAGATCGATATCGTACCGCAAAAAGACACTCACTCTCCCACTAACAATCGAGTAATGCTCGCTCGAAGTGTCGCCATTTCATTTGCACCCTCCCCTTCTTTTGTACAAATTGGTGCACTATTGTCATCCTCCCGTGGTCGAGATGGTTCAATGCGGTCCCGTAAACCGTCGATCGTAAGAACCTCGTCAAAATCAACATCGCCCCGAGTCGGATGCCGCCTCGATATAATTATGCAGGCCGTAGTCGCCAACACTATCTCGCACTCGTTCGGGAACTGATAAGGAGGCATATCCCGAAGAATGGCCCACTTCTTCTTCCAAACTCCGAATGTTCTCTCAATAACGCCTCTCAAGGACGAATGTCTCTTATTAAACAACTCCTTTCTAAATTCTCGTGCGATTACTAGCTCTTTCAAAATCCGGAATGCGATATCTTGTATCGTGATAGGTTTAAGATACCCCTCTCGCATGCGGGTAGCCAGCATCTACCAAATAATACTTCCCCGTAATGATAGAAAGTGTAGTTAGGTATACGACCAAAAACATCAACTTTTAATATTATTAATGACCTTACCGGGTGGTGGGTGAGGGAAATTGTACTCTGGCTTTCTTGTAGCAACTTTAAAGAGTCTACTGTCATGTGCGCTGCCCTCCCATCCAGCCAATACAAATGTAAAGCACATGTCGAAATCACAAACGGCCATAATATTCCGAGTCGTTCTACCGTAACGACCAATAAAAGCTACTTTCTCGTTATCCCAGCACTACCGCATGAACGTGCGTTCCATCTATTGCGCCGATGCAATCCTTAAGAAAAAGTAATCATATCAACATGCAGTCCATTCTATTAAAAAGTTGTTGTAGTTAACATTCGTACCTCGAAATATGGCATGTATCGTTCATCATTAAGAATCTCCGTCGTGGTCCTCGCAAAAGTAGGATCGACTGGTTTTAGCATATTATTCGCTAAACCGACAAGAGAAGTCAAACCAATCGAGAAATATCTCGCTTAATTGTTTCCGACGAATGCCGGAAGCGTTCCACGGCTCCCCTCATCGACTCGTTCGTGACAGCATGAATAGTGTGATGCCAAGTACTTCACGGTCCGTTGTCCCGTAAGACCCATGAAGTCCATGAGATGTTCTCAGTCAACTGAAGATCTCCGAAAACCTCATGCGACATTCGGAAGATATTACGAAATCTCGTCGGGTGTCCCGAAATCATTTCACCTATCCAATTTTCTCCAACTCCGAGCCGAAGTGTAACAAGGTTCACGATCGACGTATGTATTATAAGCATTGAAAGATCATATTTATCGTCGCGTTTCTCTTACGTCGTCTGACCTCCTCCGGATTCATGACGGTATAAACCGCACCTTTCAAAGATAAACTGTTACTATCTATAGAAATCAAGTAGTACCTCATCAAAGCAAATGAATGAACTACATTACGAAAGGAAATAACTCAAACATTCAAACATTCAAATATAAATTGTCATGACAACATCGCTAACAACATTAACGAAAGATGAAATTAAAGCAACACTTCCATATCATATCACAGTGGTACGTCTGGTCAAAATAATAGCGAATGTAGTCTAAGCGTAGCTCTCTATCAACCGCAATGAAAAAGTCTCGGTGGAGAGAGTCCCGAAGGAGGTCAATAAGAAAGAAGAAAAGATCATGATTCCCTATAATCTCCGGGTCTTCCTTTGAAGCCTAACAACCTCCCGGATAGCTTTTTTCGAACTCTATGTGGAGCATCATCTCGTCGATTCCACAAGTAATGATAGTCGCTCTTTCATACTTCCAACAAGTATTTTTCCTCTTCTTATCCAAACAGCGCCGCTTTGTTCGGCTTCGTAGATTGCATTTCGCTTGATCGTATGTGCGCAGCTCGCTGAATCGTTTGAAAGTTCTACAGTCGCCTCCTCGTGGGTTGTATCAACCATTGCTCGTCGGGGGCAACCGCGTATTTCCCCGTGGCTATTGTCCCACCAAACATTCGATCGAGTTTCTCCTCGAATCTCGGTTCTATTCCACTCGTTTTGAACTTCCTCGCCGCAGATAAATCCGTAAGAATAAATTATTTTTATTAGAAGTGGTGCAAACGCAAGCAAAACTAATTCAATGATGTCTTACCGTTAGCCTTTCACTCCACCATTCTTCCGTAGCAGAATAGTTCGCTTCGACGGATCCCAGCCCAAGCCGCCGATCCTTGTTTTAGGTCCTTCCAAAGTTTCAATTCTTTCTTTAGTTGGTCCCATTTATTTTTTAGCTGCAGTCTGTCGTAATCCCTGCCTGTAAGCTCCCTAAAATTTGTTACTATATTTTGCCAGCCTTCCTTGCTGAAGAAAGAGTTTGGTCTATTGCCTCTTTCGATTTCCGCTATGCATACATCGCAAAAAATTAATTTTATGTCCTTCTCCCAAAGTGCAGGAGTGGCACATTCCCTGTTCTTAGTTGCCATACTAATAGTAGAACACAAGTCAGCAATATATTTAAATATGAAATAAATCAACAAACATATGAAAGTCCAGACTAATTGCGAAATAATAAATTTGAAATGCTACTAAGGTAAAGGAACACAGAAATTTACGTGGTTCGGTCAAATTGACCTACGTCCACGGGAAAGGAGCATTATATTTTCATTATTGAAACTTTTGAACATTTACATTGATTTTACATTTGCACTGCTCTACACTGGACTACACTAAACAACACTACACAACACCGCACTACAAATCAACTACGTACAAACACAATTTGCACTTCAATGCACCGCACACACCCACACAAGTCACAATTTCACCGCACCGCACTTCACAAACCCACACAATTTCACCGCACTTCACTCCCACAACCGCACTTCACTCCAAACACTTCAATTTCACGGCACCGCATTCCACACAACCACATACACAAACACAACTTCCACTTCACAAGATCGCACACAAGACAAAGACACGTAAACAAACACAATTTCCAATTCACCGCACTTCACACAAAACAAGCACACACAAACAAACACAATTTGCACTTCACTGCACTGCACACACCTACACTAGTCACAAATTCACTGCATTGCACTTCACACACCCACACAATTTCACTGCACTTCACTCCCACAGCTGCACTTCACTCCAAACACTCAAATTTCACAGCACTACACTTCACACAACCACACACACACATAAACAGACTTCCCACTTCATCGCACTTCACACACCCACACACGTACAAACACAATTTGCACTTCACCGCACCTCACACACCCACACAAGTCACAAATCCACCGCACCGCACTTCACACAACCACACAATTTCACCGCACTTAACTCCCACAACCGCACTTCACTCCAATCACTTCAATTTCACTAAGACTGCACTTCACACAACCACACAGACACACAAACAGAATTCCCACTTCACTGCACTTCACACACCCACACAAATGTAAAGCACAATTTGCACTTCACTGCACCTCACACACCTACACAAGTATTGATTTCACTGCACTGCACTTCACACAACAACAAGCACGTACAAACACAATTTACACTTCACTGCACTTCACACACCCACACACAGAGAAACACAATTTGCACTTCACTGCACTGCACTTCACACACCCACACAATTTCACTGCACTTCACTCCCACAGCCTGCACTTCACTCCAAACACTCAAATTTCACAAAGACCGCACTTCACACAACCACACACACACACAACAAACGAACTCCCACTTCATCGCACTTCACACACCCACACAAAGACAAACACAATTTGCACTTCACTCGCACCTCAAACACCTACACAAGTATTGATTTCACCGCACCGCACTTCACACAACCACACAATTTCACCGCACTTAACTCCCACAATACCGCACTTCACTCCAAACACTTCAATTTCACTACGACCGCACTTCACACAACCACAGTACATACACAAACACAATTTCCACTTCACCGCACTTCACACACCCACACACGTACAAACACAACTTGCACTTCACTCGCACTTCACACACCCACACACAGAGAAACACAACTTGCACTTCACCGCACCGCACACACCCACACAAGTCACAAATTCACCGCACCGCACTTCACACACCCACACAATTTCACCGCACTTCACTCCCACAACCGCACTTCACTCATCGCTCTTCAATTTCACTACACCGCACTTCACACACCAAGACACACAAACACAATTTCCACTTCACCGCACTTCACACAAAACATCACACACAGTACAAACACAATTTCCACTACACCGCACTTCACACAAAACAAAGACACACAAACAAACACAATTTGCACTTCACCGCACCGCACACACCTACACAAGTCACAAATTCACCGCACCGCACTTCACACAACCACACAATTTCACCGCACTTCACTCCCACAACCGCACTTCACTCCAAACACTCAAATTTCACAAAGACCGCACTTCACACAACCACACACACACACAAACGAATTTGCACTTCACTGCACTTCACACACCCACACACACACACAAACTGCACTTCAAACACACACAATTTCACTGCACCGCACATTTTACACTTCACTGCACTCCACTGCACTGCAAACACACACACACACACACAAGTTTTGCACCGAACCGCACGTCAAAACAAAAACAGATTCCCTAAACAAAAACAAATCACCATTATAAAACTTAAAATTGTAATCATAAGTACAATGGGGCTAGCTGGAATTAACCAAAAACGAAACAAAAACAGATCCCCAAACCAAATGTCAAAAGGGGACAACCATAATAAGCAGTAAAACATTACAAATAGGAGCATCGATGGAGAACACATCATTAGTATCCCCCTATGTTAATCAAAATTTTGCCTAATTAACATTACTAATCAACTTCACATGGACACCATCATGCTAATTATAGAGGCTTCAAACTTGGGGCATGACAATCTAGCATGAATATACATAGCTAAGGCTTCAAAACACTCACCATCAAAATGATTACAAGTTTCACCAATCGACCTTGAAAAGGTGCCTCTCATTTTCACAAATTCACCTCGAGAGGCACCAAATAACCACCAAAAGATTTTAAAAACAAGATGAAGACTACTCTAGCTCATCCACCAGCTAATTGTGGAGGAAGAGCCCACATAAAGCATGCCGTAAAGTGCCAGTGTCAATAGCAAAAATTGTGTTTGTTTGTGTGTGCTCGTTTTGTGTGAAGTGCGATGAAGTGGAAATTATGTTTGTTTGTGTGTGTCTGTCTTGTGTAAGCAGTGTCTTGTGAAGTGGAAGTCTGTGTTTGTGTATGTGGTTGTGTGGAATGCGAGTGCCGTGAAATCGAAGTGTTTGGAGTGAAGTGCAGCTGTGGAGTGAAGTGCAGTGAAATTGTCAGGGGCTTGCTGAAGTGCGGTGCAGTGAAATTGTGTGGGTTTGTGATGCCTTGACATTTTAGGCCATTCACATACATGTTACTTAATTCAATTCTTACCATTCTACCAATGCCTAAAAGGGTGCATTTGACATTCAATTCTGTGATTGAGATATAAAAGTGAGGAGTAAGATTTAGGTGCTATACAAGTAAAAGCGTGGAACCGATTATTCTTGTAGATTTCTTGGAAGATTTACAGACCATACCACCTAATTCTTGTAATAGTTATATATCTATCACCTGAATTTTACATTTGCTACATATACACCACCATTTTCAAGCAAATTGGCATCTTCATCTATATAAATTTATATCATCCTAAATTTGAAAATGAGTATGGCTTTGTTCCTCTAAAATTGAGTAAAGCATGCCGAAAGTGCCGTAAAGTGCCAGTGTTCACCGCAAAAAAATTGAGTAAAGCATGCCGGTTGGGAACGGAGCAAACGGAGCAAAAGCCCAAAAGAAACCACAAGAACATCGTCTCGCAAACGGAGCAAAAGCCCAAAATACCGTATCGAAATCCATACGAGAGCGACAGCTCTAGGAGGATGTGAAGAAGAACTTCTTACCCTTCGAGGGACGGATCTAGGAGGAAGTGAGGAAGAAGATAGATCGAAGTCGGCCGAGGAAGAAGAAGACCAGTGGAGTCGCGAGAAGGATAGGGCGCGAGAGGAGTTCGGTGGGAGCAGCGGGGCGAGGGTACTCGCGGGAAATGCTTCCGGCGAGCCGGTCGAACGACGGGGCCGCGGGGTATAACCCGCCGTCCGCTTTCACGACGGATTCGAGGTAGGGCGCCGCGCTTCGTCGCTTCGCCAGCGACGAAGCCCTAAATTCGCGGTGCGGGGAAGCGCCGCACCGCGAATTTACTCTTCCAAACAGCGCCTAAGACAGAAAGTCATGAGCTTGAAGCCGGAAGGCGGAGGACAAAAGAGTTAATGTAAATTTAGATTTTTTTTATTATTTAATTACTTTTGTTTTCAATATGAGAGATTTTTGAGTCTATAAATAGGCAATGGAGATGACGTTGAAGGTGGAGTTCCCATCCCTGCCCGACTGATAATTTGTTATTTATCAAAAAAAAATATTTTTTTGAATGTTATGTCCGACCCAGCCCAACAAGACCTCCGAGAACTTTTTTCAGGATCCTATTTCAGGATAATTTTTCATGGAGAAGCAGAAGAAAGTCATCCCAAAAGTTATCCTCAATCTTGCCTTGCAGGACCTCTGAGATTTTCTTTCACAGTCTTTTACTGTGGAGAAGCAGAGGAAAGCTATCCTGAAAGTTTTCCTCGACCCTGCCTAATAGGACCTCTGAGATTTTCTTTCGCACTCTTCTCTAAAGGAGAATCTTCTTCTCTCTCTTTTTTTTAATAGGATGAGTAAGACAGAAGGTCATGATGTAGAAGTCGGAAGGCGGGGTACAAAAGAATTAATTTAAATTTTGATTTTTTTAATTATTTAAATACTTGTGCCTTCCATATGAGAGATTTTTGAGCTATAAAATGGCAACGGAGATGAGGATGAAGGTGGAATTCCCATCCTTGCTCAGCTGGTGATTTGGAATTTCTCATAAAAAAAATTTTTTTTGAAAGTTATCCCTGACCCTGCCCAAAAATATCTTCAAGATCTTTTTTTTTTTCAGAATATTATTTCAGGATCTTTTTTCGTGGAGAAGCAGAAGAAAGCCATCCAAAAAGTTATCCCCAAACCTACCTAGCAGGATCTCGGAGATATTTATTCGTAGTCTTCTATTGTAGAGAAGCAGGAGAAGGCTATCCTAAAAGTTTTCCCTGATCCTGCCTAGTATGACCTTTGGGATTTTCTTTCATGATCTCTCTCGTGGAGAAGCAAGAGAAAGCTGCCCCAAAAGTTATCTAACCCAGCCCGCAATTACACAAATTTTTATATTCCAAAAGATGGCAAAAAACTTAACCCAATTTATATTTAGCTGCTAGTGTGAATAAATAAAATGTTATAAAGTTAGAATAATAGTTTTCACACTAGAGGTATTACACAAGTATATATATCATTTCAAGTAATATAGAGTTTTCTATAAAAAGCCTAGTATCGATCTTACAGGAAAGCTGTAATTCTTTGAATATACTTTTAATGAAACTTTTACTTAAAACTGCAGAAATTAATCTAGAAAATATAATAACAAAATCAAATGTAAAGTATAACAACTAAATTTCTACAAGTTCTATTTAAAACGAAATGTAAATGCAGAAATTCTAAACTATGTTAAATGTAAAAGAGAGCTCTAATTATGAAAAGGAATCTTTCCCCTTACAATGAGCTTATAATTTGTGTCAAAATCAAAATGTTTAAAAGTTTAAATGAAGTATTGTTACAAATAGAAGCATACATATTCTTCACTCTCTCCCGAGTGCATAAAAAATATTAGCTAATCTAAAGTAAGCTCCATTTTGTATGATAGTGCCAAGTAAATTCTAGCCTTTCACTTCTAGATTACCCATTGTGCCCTCTCTATAAGATCGACAAGAGACGTCTGGTTCCAACTCTAAACTAAATTGGTAATTGATCTAGCCTGTCACTCCAGAAACACCAATTCTATGCCCACCAAAACTTATCTCCCTATCTATTTACACTCTCTTTAGATTATGGTCTCTCTCCTCGTAAGGTTATCGTGGTACTCACTAGTTGAGTAAAATTATAGCCCTCCCGTCTCATTATATTTCACAATGGATTTTAGCAATACAAGTGGGCAGTTTGCAAAGTAAATGAAGAACCGGTGAAAATACCATCACAATTTTTGGGAATAAAAGAAGTTCTAAACAAATCAAATCCTCCACATAATTACTTCTTATTACAAGAAGAAAGAAAAGGAAAGATATTCAAAATTCATTAGGATAACAAAACACAACAAGATTTATATTAAAACTCAAGTTCACAACACAAAACTTAAACAAAAATAGAAGAAGTTATCTCAAACTCTTCCCCAAGTAAACTTTTGAAGTTTTCAGGCTTCCTTGACTTAAATAGAATCTTGCAAGACTCACAACACTCTTGTGGTAGCTGCCCACTCTAATGGGGATTTACCCTAATCACTCCAACACACTCTAATAGTCCCTCACACTCCCTAACATTCCTAACGCACACTTTTTCATTTGGACTTCATCCATATATGTAAATATTTGAAAATCATCAAAGGTTGCTTCAGACACCTCTTCAAAATTCGATCAAATTCATTGAATAAAAGAGGTAACCTTTTCTGGTGCGTAGGCACTCGTTGTGGTGCCTAGGCGCCAATCTCGTTCGATCTCTCGTGGTTAGGCGCCACTGGTTCATAACTTCATTTTGCTTCCATTTTCACTTATTTTCCTATAAACTCCATTTCTTGCACATGAAACCAAAAACATGCAAAATTCATTTCATTAAAGCGCAATATCATAAAAAATAAGCATGAATTGTATACATAGAATAGGTAATTTTAAGGCATGTGAATTCCCCCAAACTTAAACGTTGCTTGTCCTCAAGTAAGTCTCTTACTATGTAGAAATGTTATAACTTATGGTGGCGGGTTTCACTTAAAGATTTTTATAGATATTGTCCAAAAAATGTGATAGTGAAACTTTTAGAAAAATTTTCAATAACTCGGGTTAGAATTAAAGTATAAAAATATTTAGTAATTAAGTTTAGAAATTTTGATTTTTTATTCTTTTCAAAAATAATTGTAATTTGTCATAATTAGGAATCTTAGAAAAACTAAAAGAAAAGAATTATATGAGAACTTTACTAGTAAAGATACTAATACTAGGAATTATAAATAAGCTCAGAAATGTAAGTAAGATTCTTCCTTTAAGTTGATTCAAGTGAAGCCCATTTTTAATTAGGCATCTCCTTAAGCTTCTCCTCACATATCTTTTCTTTTTATGTCTTTTCTTTTCTTTAAGGATTTTTTTTTTAATCCTTACTTCTTCATGCAGAGATTACTATATCTGGATATCCTTTAATGATTTTGAACTTAACTATCCTCTTCCTAAAGTTAAAAATATGTCTCATCTTTCATTACTTGATAATGTGTATTAGTAATTTTTTTTTTAATAAAGTCTCTAATTTTTCTTTTTTTCTAAATATATATCTAAGATTTCTAGCATTTTAAATATACAATTTTCGTACTTTGAATAGTAAAAATATCATTTTATATTTTCATACCAAAATATCTTACCTCTAGAACTATCCTATTATTACTAGAAAATTTTACTGAAGTATACTATTGCACATATAGAATCAAAAATATAGTTTTCCAATGTTAAGACTACATACTACAAGTTATGCTCAAATAATTTTTCTTTCAAAAATATAATTTATTGAGGACAAATAAAATTTAGTTTTAAAAAAGTTTTTCTCCCTCCCCCAAACTTAAATTTTTAATAGTTTAAAACATTTTAGTGAAAAATAAGCATGAAGAAAGAAAGAGATCAATGAAATTATCTATGACAGGTTTCTAAATATGAAAACAGTACAGGTACAAGTAATAACAAAATGTGTGTAGTAGGAAGTAAATCACAATTTAAAACATGTCTTTCATCAGAAGTGCTAAGTAAAGATCTAATTACACACACAATCAGTATGTATATGAACTAGAGCAAAATTAAACAGTGGTGCAATAGAGTAAAAAGCTCCATACAAGTGTTCATATAAGCATCAACTTACAACAAGTCCAATACAATGATAAAACAGCTACAAATATCAAAGAACAACCAATTCATCTAGGCACAATAATAAAAATCAACTATCCTCGCCATCATCATCCTCATCATCATGTTCATCCCTATCTATATCCATTTGATTCAAGTTATAAAATCTTAGATAAACAGGATAATCAGGGAATTCTACAGTCTGATCTCCCTTGAGATAACAAACAAGAGATTTATGAAATTCCTTCTCATTTTAACTATGTAAATGAGATACGAATAAAAATTATCCTAACAATCTTTAACTCTCAGAACTCTGCTTCGAACATAAGAAATACCATTCTTTACCTCTTTCATACTATCAAATAAAGATTTCATGCTATAAGGAGTATGAGAAGTAGAGGCATGAGATGAAGATGGAGCATCAGAAGATCTAGTCCTAAATCTAGACTAAGCATGTTTCTCATATAAACCTACATTAACCTTCCCAATAGGCTAAGTGGATTCATTATCACATCTCAAGGCTCAAATCTAACTCTAGATTGACTACATAAAGTAAATATGAGAGAAGGGTAGCCCAAACTTGTTGTAGTCCCTCCCTTAGAGGAATGAATAATGCTTTTGTAAACCAGAGAGCCAATATTGATGGGCTTCATCAACTAGATGCAAAAGTTTAGACTAGCCCTCTCTCGGGTTAGTTCGCTCAAATGGTTTGAAGGAAGAAGATGAGCAGAGATTAAGTAATGTCATGCCTTTGATGAGGCATTAAGTGTAAAAGAAGCAAAATTTACCTTGTGGTTGTTCCTAGTATTCCAACCTACATGTCCATCAGTAAAAAATGTTATGATTTCCTCAAGTTCCCCTTCGGTATAATCAAAATTTGTGTAAAAGCAGTCAGTTACATTAGGTAACATAAATAATGTATTGATCCTTACATGATTTAAATCCACTAGATTCTATTGGACAAACACCAAATCATCAATCTCCTCAGGTAGATTGCATAAAACTCTTGAACTATAGAAATGATGGCGTCGGTAGAAAAATAACAGAATTCCTCCCAATTCTTTGCTACAATAAGACTTTTCACATAACCACAAGAAGAAAGAAATGCTCGCTCTTGAATCAATTTCTTAGAAACAAGAAGATCACTATAATGATTCTATGCTTTTCTACACATGAAATTCTTGGGATCAAAAGTATCTTTGCCTTTGCTTCTACTCCATTTAGAAGCCATAATCAAATCTATACAAATTTGAATAAAAATCAAAATAAATTCCACAAATAAATTTAGTGAACTCCTATAAGTGTTTTCTAAGCAATAATTTTTATTCACGATGGATATTTCACAAATTTGTTTCAAAAATCAAGATTTCTTTGTTCTTATCACAATTGTCACTGTCAAGGAGTAAGAGATTAAATAATGTTTAATATATTCATCATAAATATGTCAGCATGAATCAAAAGATATGTCACAGAGAGTGGAAGAAGTGATGTGGCCTCACAGGGCCTACAAAGGAAAACCAAGAACCATATGCTTTGTCGGTCAACCCATGCATGTCGGGAAGATGGAGCGCTTCAGACGAATAAAGTGCAGTTCATCCTTGAATAATCCATTGGACCGGATCCATTTGGATGAACTTGTTGCCTTCCAATGAAGATAGGCTAAGAAAGTAAAATGGATTCTCCCATTCTAGAGCGATTGACATGGATCCCCAACAAGAAGTCGCCCAGCCTAACGACCACCTAGCCTGACAACCACACGACTATATGCATGGGTCCACAGGCCTTATTTATGTATAACCTGAAATACTCCTACCGTACCTACTTAATTTTTGGGTACAGCATGTAATTGTACTGTGAACTATTCCTAAAAATAAGGGGTCCATTTAATGAGTAAAGGTTATGCAAATTTAGTGTTCATTACTTTGTTATTGCTCTCCTCTTTCTCTCTCTCCCATCCCTTAGCGCTATTCCTTAGGTGTACCTCCTAGACAATTTTGTATTAAATAGCAATTTAGTTTGAATATCAATGAACAAAAGGACTATATCTTGCCCATTAAGTTCGATGACGATAACTTACTTTCCTTATCGTGAAAATTTATTTGATTACATCATCTTTATTTATCGGCCTTTCTTTACTCAACAAACAAAATCCATTTTCAGTAAATGTTTTGGGACTCTCCTCTGCAGTATTTATATACTCTAGGAGGGAGTGTTTTAATGATATCCATGAAGAAACCCATTGATAAGAGTGGCATTTTTTGTCTAACCTCATAATTACAGTTTTATGATTATTTATTTAACTTATTATTAAAAATATTAGTCAACACGGGTGCAATTCAAAAAGGGAACTATACAACAACAATAACAACAACAACAACAATAACAACAACAAAACCTTAATCCCACTAAGTGGGGTCATCTTCATGAATCCTTTTTCTCCATTGCATCCTATTTAGTGTCATATTTTCATTTAATTCTAATAAATTAATATCATTTTTTATACAATAATCCCTAGTCTTCCTAGGTCTACCTCTACATTTCTTAACATAAGTTGAATCTAAAACATCTATTCTCTTAATTGGATCATCAGATGGTCGACGTTTAATGTGACCAAACCATTTAAGGAGATTCTCTCTAATTTTGTTCGTCACTGGAGCTACACCAACCCCTTCATGGATATATTCATTTCACATTTTGTCTTTAAGTGTAAATCCACTCATGCACCTAATCATTCTCATCTCAAAAATACTTAACTTAGTATTATACTTCTCATTTAAAGGCCAACATTCAACACCATAAGCATTGCATGTCTCACCACCATCTTATAAATTTTTTCTTTCTGCCTAAGCGGTACTTTTCTATCACACAATAGGCCGAAAGCATTCCTCCACTTCAACCAACCAACTTGAATTCTACTATTAACAACCCATCCATATCACCATCGCTTTGAACAATAAACCCGAGATATCTAAATCATTCACACCTTTTAATAATTTGATCACCAAAAGTTACACTTCTGTCATTAGAGCTGCTATTACTAAAATTACATTCCATGACTTCAGTATTAATTGTACTTAAACGAAGGACTTTGACTCAAATGTTAACCTCCATAATTCAAGTTTTTCCTGGGTATTTTCTCTCGTCTTATCGATGAGAAGGATATCATCAGCAAATTGTAAATGTCCAATAAGACCATTCATAACTCAAGCAAAAAGATATGGGCTTAAATCCGATCCCTGATGTAAACCAACAGAAATATAAAAATATTTGGTCAATCCTCCTTTAGTTCGAACACAAATAACAACTCTATTATACGTATCTTGAATGAGTTGAATATAAGTCATATTAACACCTTTCTTCTCAAGGACTCTCCAAAGGATATCAATAAGAACCTTATCATATGCTTTTTCTAAATCAATAAAAATCAAATATAAATCGTCCATATTATCTCCATGCTTCTCCATCAACCTCTCAATAAATGTATAGCTTCCTTAGTAGACCTGCCCGACATAAATCCAAATTGATTATGAGAATTCTTGGTAATACTTCTTAAACTATGTTCAATTCCCTCTCCCATAATTTTAAAGTATGTTACATCAATTTAATTCCTCTATAATTTTCACACTCTTGTGCATCCCATCTATTCTTAACAATGGGGACCAAAATACTCTGCCTGCACTCCTTAAACATCTTTCTAGTTTTTAATATAAAAGTTTAGTAAGCCAAGAAACTCCAAAATCTCTTAAATATTTCGATAGTTCAATTGGGATATCATCAGGTCCTCAGATTTTCCACCCTTGGTTTACTTTAAAGCCTCCTCAACTTCTTTTTTAATAATGTGACGGTAAAAATTAAACGCTTTATTATTATTAACGATATTAAGATCACTAAGGTTGATCGTGCTTTCAGAAACTTCATTAAAATTTTATCAAAAAACTCACCCACCTATGTTGAATATATTTTTCTGAGAAAAACACTTTTTGATTTTCATCTTTAATACACTGTACTTGAGTTAAATCTTTACTTTTCTTTTATCTTTGTTTGGCTAGTTTATACATAAATTTTTCGTCATCCTTAGTATTTGATCTGTTATAAAGATCACTAAAAGCTTAATTTTTAGTGTCAAATTATTCATTTAGACTTCTTGCGGGCCATTTTATATTTTTTTCAGTTCTCTAAGCTTTTACGTTTAAACCAATTTTTATAACATAACTTCTTATATTTTATCTTTTCTTGCACATTACTATTCCACCACCAACAATTTTTATAATGAAAACTTTTTCTTTTGATTCTCCGAATACATCTTTTGTCACTTGATTAATAGTATTTGTTACTTTTTCTCATATAGCATTTGCTTCTTCATAAATATCCCAAAATTTTAAACCTTGAATTTTACTCATAAAAATAATTTTAGTTGTGTCTTTTATGTACCCCCATCTAACTCTACTATGATAAATCCTAGTATTCTTTATTTTACAACTTTTCATCTTAAAATCTAGAACTAAATCGATGTTGAGTACTTAAGTCCTCAGTTGGAATGATCTTACAATCTCAACAATCTCTTCTTCTCATAAGAAAATAATCAATTTGTGTTTTATTAGATTCATTCTTAAAGTAATAAGATGCTCATTTTTTTCTTGAATAAAGTATTATAAATGACCAAAACATAAGCTAAAACAAAATCGAATATGACTCTACCTTCTTCATTAATCGCTCCAAAACTATAGCCACCATGAATATTTCTGAAATATTCTACCGCTCTACCGACATTTTTATTTAAATCTCCACCAATAAAAATTCTTTCTTCAAGAAGTATCAAGTGAAAAATAGAAAAAAAAAAAAAAAACTACAATGCTCATTATTTTCTAACGAATCACTCGACTAGTCTTATTCGAGAAATCTCACACACGTTCTGATCGTGGTCTGGCATAGCACACGCGCTCGGGCAGACTTGGTCATGGGCCGGCATGCCTATTTTTAATTGGAAGTGAAATATTATTTTTTTTTTACACTTTTTCTTGTTCATAATCTCTACTATTCTAGCCATTATGAGTTGTAAGTAAAGAGTGACATGGGTATAAGAAAAACCCTACTGTTGAAGAGCCAATTCATATATTTATTTTTATTTTTGAGGCCATAGATTTAATCCGCAACATTTTTTATTTAATTCTTACATCTTAAGAAAATTTTAAGGTGTGTTGACCATTTTATTTTGTATCCAAAAATTTATCTTCTTTTATTTCATTCCTTTACTTAAACAAGTCACGTGCCGGTTAAGAAACTGACATCAATATAAGGTCAGCATGACTTAACGCTCAAAGTAAAAAACTGGCTTCTACAAAATCAGGGACTTTAACGACGGGCTCCAAATGACAAAAGCACCACGTCACCAATACGTGGGTCATCTCGGTTCATTGCACTTCGTAGGTACTGGTTCAGAGGACTCGATCGGAACGGGAGATCAATTCGAGGTTTTTTTTTATAATTAATATATGGAAAAATGCAATACTTATCATGTCCAACTTCTCATATATAGAAAATATCTAATTTAATGTTTAAAGGTTGAACACATGGCTTTTTAGCAAAGAAAATTATAATCTATTTGTCTTAGTCAAATTAATGACTTTCTCCTATTATTTTTTTAGGACATTTACTTACATACCTCAAAATTCTTTTGTATTTACATATATATATATATATATATATATATATATATATATATATATATATATATATATATATATATGAACTCTTATTTGTCTTGGATCACACCGAATAAATAAGGTGAAAAATAAGAGAGAGAGAGCGAGAGACAGAGGAGAGAGAATGCGTAGAAGATACGACGAACTAGATATTTTTGTATATGATTTCAACAACTTCTTTTACATTTAATATTTCTTTATTTATATTGATGACTAAGGATAATATGAAATTATAATTACACATGCATTGTTTTTAATTAGCTAACGCTTTATCGATTGATTCGTTGTTGTGCGGTCGACAATTATCCGATGGTTCATCTTTTTGCTGGCAGATTTTTTTTGTTGAAAGATCTCTGAGTCGTTCGACTTATAAATCAACCATCTCTGGATCAATTTTTTCTCGTTAGGCTAATCGGACGTCATCTTGGCTTTTGGTTGATCCACCTTTTTGGTTGGTCCCTCGATTGATGTTTGAGCTCTAGTTCTTCCATCTTCCGGGTCGGTTGATCTCTGGTCGATTGCTCAACCGGAACCCATCTTGGGATTGTCTTTATTTATTCAGATTAGTGACAAGTGCCTTATTTGGAACCGTTCTATAAGTGGGGGATCTGGTTCTCTCGTACATTAGTAGACCAAGTTGTGATAAGAATGAGAAAATTAAATAAATTAAATGATTAGTTTCCACAAGATAATTTTTAATGGATGGTGCTTCAATTGATTGCTATGAATAGAGCATAGATAACTTTCCATAAACTAGCCTGTCTCGTTCTCTCCCTCTCTACTCCACACGAACCTTGATCCCCTTCATTTTTGGTTGCACCTCCGTCTCATGAGAAATGATATACATGATAATTAAAATCCCAAACTGATATACTGAATAAGGTTATGATCTGAAAGATGCTCTCATAAACGACAGACACGAAATGTTATGAGGGAAAGCGGAGGAAGAATGTGTTGATGAAGAGGAGGATGGTCGTGCCTTCAGGTCAGGCAAGTGATCCCCAAATATTTATGCTTACGATTTAGATATGAAATTATACTTTAATTATTTATAATATGGGATACTACGCAAGTATACGTATCGTTTATCAAGTAATATAGAATTTTTTTAATAAGCCCCGAGATATCGAACCCACAAGGAAAAATCTAAAATTTTAAAGAAATAAGAAAAATAACTTTTTACGTTTTAAAATGATTTTATAAAGTATGTTTTAAGATATAAAGTTTTTCAAATTTATTTTTTATATTTCTGAATAAAAAGCAAAGCAAACAACTAAAGTTAACACAACTATAAAATAGTATGAAAGCAAATGAGAACAAAATATATTTTTCCTCTTTAAATGAATCAGTAATAATTATGGAATTTTATTGTGGAAGTATCTAAGTATGTTGTGTCAAAAAGAAGCAATTATATTCTTTACTCCTTACTTGGCTCTATAAAGAACATCAAGCTAATTCAAGTTTTGAAATCATATATATGAGTTAGGCAGAGAAGATACTAGCTCTCACTTTAGAGTTCCCTCTATTCTCACATAACAAAATTTAAAACATCAAACCAAATTAGGGGGCAAAGTCCTCTAATTCTACCATCCATTAAAAACATATCTTCTTATTTATTTGCACCCAATCATATGGACTACAATTCTCACCCATACAATTGCATGTGATTCTTTCCAATTGTTAATTGAGATAATACAGCATTGGTTCTTACATGTTCTCACAACAAATTTTAACATCTTAATCGCCAAATCAAGAGTAAATGAAGTGCAAGAGTAGTGAATCATCACAACTTCTTCCAACATCAAATCCTATACTTCACACAAATTCCTTCCATAATTTAATTAATTTATCATTTAAAAGGAAAAAGATAACGAAAACTACTCAGAATTCATGGAAAAAACACAATCACAACTTGATTTGAAAGTAGAAATCATAGTGAAAATACAACAAGTCATACTTTAAAACCAAATGTAAAACAAGATAAACACTTATCTGAAAATCCTCTCCATAAGACTCTTGAAGTTCCTTTGAAACTTAGCTTTCCCTTTACAAGATACAATAGAGGTTGGGCCCAACTCCGTTGACTCTGAATCTCTATTCTACTCTTAATAAAAACTAGATATATTTGATAATAAAAGTGGTGAAGTGAAAAGGTGTGCTCTCAATAATTCTCTAACATAAACTTTACTCTTAACACTAATCACACTCTCCAACAACAACCATTTTTCTGATCTTTACCAAAATGTGCCTTGGTGTCTCTTCAAATCATGTCCAGATTCAATGTATCCACCAAAGATTGCATCTCTTCATTCAAATCTACCGCCCAAAAGAAGTTAAGGAAGTTTAAACCAACAGTTGCTTCAAACACCCCTTGAACATGTCGTCAAATTTGATTTAATTCGTGTTTTTTTAACTACCGCGCCTATGAGCCAAGGGTCCGGCGCTTAGCCGCCACAGGTCAAATTTTTAACATGTGTGTCATTTGTGTGTGTTTCTGGAGTCTTAAGTGTGTCGATTTAGAGAGTCTTAGTGAATCTTTAGTGAGATTAGTAGTGTGTTGTACTAGAAGGAAAAGTCAAAGGAACTTCAAGGAGTCATGCTGTGAGGAAATTAAGATAAGTATATTTGTTTATTGTTGCTGTTAACTTTAAATGAAATTCATGCCTTGTTTTATTCATACGCATTCCGAGTAGCTTTCTAAATTTTCTCCTCGTTTTACGAAACTTATGCGAATCGATGAAATTAAATAAGTACCTAATATATTAAAATAAATTGTGATAATTTCACTTAAAACTTAATTTACTTTCAATATGGCCAATCGAGTTGTTAAAATATGTCGAATTATCAACTATAGTAAAAATTACATCCAATATTCGGTGGAAGTCAAAACCTTGAAGGAGGGTGCAAATAAATAGGAAAATATTATTTATCGGACGTAGAATCGGACATTTTAGTGTGACGGACTAAAATATTCAATTTGGTCCTATTGTTTGAGAGTCAAGTGTAGATGTTAACTCTCATGTGAGGGGAATGTGGAGCTCCGAGTCGGCAATGATCACGTAAAAATTCATTAAGAAATTCATATCTATTTTTGATGAAATCGCACTTTAAAGAAAGGTATTTTCTTTATTTTATTGCAGGAATGAAGATTTATAAGTGATGGAAGCAAAAAACATGAAATGGAGCGAATTTGGATAAAAAAGGAGGAAATTCATGCAAATATAACTACTTCGCCAACGGCGAGATCGAGGCCGCCGACAGCGAGATCGTGAGGAGAATTTCTGAAGGAATTATAACTACCTCGGCCGACAGACGAGCCCGAGCTCGCTGATAGCGAGATCGCGCGGCTCGAAGATCTTCAGAAGCCCCGCCGACGGAGAGGTCGTTTCCGCCGACGGCGAGCAGTTCAAAATGCAAATAGATTGAACCTGGACACTTTTTAAAGAGGTGTTTAAGCACCCCTTGGACCTTTGCTTACCTCTATAAATAGAGGCCGAATTCTAGTGTCTTAGTGTGTCTTTTCAGTCTTCAAAAAGTTTTTCTAGAGTCTTCTATGTGAGTCTGAGTGTGTTTAGTGAGTTTCTTTAGTTTATTTGAGTGCTATTTAGAAGTTGTTGTACTAGAAGGAAAAGTCAAAGGAACTTGATGAGTTCGCTTGAGAGAAAATTAAGATAAGTATCTTTGTTTATAGTTGTTAACTTTAAATGAAATCCATGCTTTGTTTTATTCTCATGCATTCTGAGTAGTTTTCTTAGTATTTCTCCTTGTTTATGAAAATTATGCGGATCGATGAAATTAAATGAAGCACCTAATATATATTATAATAAATCGTGATAATTTTTACTAAAAACTTAATTTACTTTCATTCCGCCAATCGAGTTGTTAAAATATGTTGAATTATCAACTATAGTAAAAATTACATCTAATATTCAGTGGAAGTCAAAAGCCTCGGAAGGCGGTGCAAATAAATAGGAAATATTAATTATCTGACGTAGAATCGGACATTTTAGTGTGACGTACTAAAATATTAAATTTGATCCTACTGTTTGAGAGCCGAAGTGTAGATGTTAGCCCTCGGTAAGGGGAGCGTGGGAGCCTGCGGTGCCAACCGCATCCTCCCGACTCCAGCTACGGATTCGGTAATCAAACATAGGATTAGTCAATGTTCTTTGCACTCTGGACTAAAGGGTAAAGAATAAGAATGCTCCTATTTGTCACAATACAATTTAAGAATTTATTTAAATTCATCATTCACTTAATTTTCTAAAAACAAGGAGAATGATACTTTTTCTCGAATTATTTATATCAACTTATTTCAAGCATTAGTTTACTTTAGTTATGCGATGAGTTACTTTTAATTTCCGTTGCTATATTAGTAAGTAATTCCTTTTAATTTAGCTGATAACAAATCTGTTAAAAACTTCCCTGTGGGATCGATAACCAGGACTCCACTAGAGCCATGTATTACTTGATACGATACTTATACTTGCGTAGAATCCACATTATACATTAAATCATATATCTATTTTTAAAGTGGGATTAAGTTTTTGGTACTGTTGCTATAAACATAAATTGCATAAATATTAAAAGTGGGTCAAGCGACGCGATCCTCCTCAAATCTAGCCGCAGATTTAGTAATCAAACATAGGATTAGTCAATGTTCTTCGTACCTGGACTAAAGTGATAAAGAATAGGAATGCTCCTATTTGTCACAATACAATTCAAGAATTTATTTAAATTCATCATTCACTTAATTTTCTAAAAACAAGGAGAATGATACTTTTTCTGAATTATTTAAATCAACTCTATTTCAAGCATTAGTTTATTTTAGTTTCATCTTAGTTACTTTAAAATTTTCGTTTACTATATTAGTAAGTAATTCCTTTAAATTTAGCTGATACAAATCTGTTAAAAACTTCTCGCGGGATCGATAACTGTGACTCCACTAGTGCCCTGTATTACTTGATATGATACGTATACTTGCGTAGAATCCACATTATACATTCCATCATAAAATCATATATATATTAAAGCGGGATCAAGTTTTTGGCACCGTTACTATTAACTTAAATTGCAAATATATTAAAAGTGGGTCACTCGTACCTTGCTCGAGCGATCACGGTGTGAAATCTTGTTGCTTGCATGAATTTTTTCTGTGTGTCTTGATAAGCTATTAAACTCATTAGGTGAGTGGCCTCGTGTTGGTCACGACGCTTTAACGAGCATTCCTTGTTGCAAGCAATGTGAGTTATTACATTGGGATCAACACATGTATGACTATGCTAAGGTTCTAGGGAATCTAATGTATGTCATCTTGCATGTTACGAACCCACTTTTAACTGTCCTAAATTTAAAATAATAAAATAATTATATTTTCTCTATTTATAATATTCATCTTTTTTTAATAGCTATTCAATTAATAAAATAGGCCATATATGAGACTAACTCTTTAAAAACTCACACAGGTGACATACTTTAGATTCGTTGGATCTTTAAGATGGGGTCGAAATCGGTGACCCCATCAAAGTCATATGATAGCCCTTATCCTTGCTCTGCACATGCATTTAGATGTTTTTACTATGATGCATTTTATTAAATAGTGTGCTAGGGTAGGAGTAGGATTCTTAGGTACTGTTTTTATGTCCTGATTATTATTCTTTGTTGGTTTGGTTGCCCTAGTTAGACATCTTTTTGTGTGCTACTTTTTGTGTGTTTACTTGGTGTGGACTTGTGCACTAGTATATTAAGGGTAGTTTTCTCCACAGGGAGTCGTGCATAAAAATAAATTAAGAGGGAGGAGAAAATAATGATTTAAAAGCTAACATTTTCTGCAGGTGTTGCTATGCTCTCCTCCTTCCAGGCATGGTTCATGTGTTGCATGATATAACAAGTGCTAACCCCTCTGAAGGTCAGATCTTTTTTTCGACTTTATCATGTATTTGACTTGAGTCTTTAGGATTAAGGTTATATCGAAAACAAGAAACAGGCATACGTTCTGAGGTGCATGACGCACCGAACCATGTGATGAGAATCGCTTTTCCTGAATTCATGTTCAAGTATAGAATTAGGACCGTGCATGTATATGCGGAGTCCAGTCACGTTTCCTACTGTTTTGGGATATGTTGTTGTCCTAAGGGCATTGAACTATTACATATTTCTTTTGAATTTTTTTACTTGTTGTAGTGTGCTTGATATTCACTCTTTCTTGGCTTGTATTTTGTCTGGGATCTTACAGAAATGTAACGTAGGCTCATTAAGGACCCTAAAATATAATTTTTTACAAAAAAATCCTAATAATAATAAATTCAAGATAAAACAAAATTTAGGATTAAAATATTTCAATCTTTTAAAATATGTACTTACATTCTTTCGGCCTTTGGGTTGGATTTAAATTGGGCTGCATTGCATGGTTATTACTCAAATCAACCCTAATATGACCTTCACATTTAAATTTAATTGCAAATAGTTGCATCATATTGCATGTCCCATGGTGGAGCCCTTGTGCTTATTCAATCGAATTGGCTAAGCATAAATTACTACGTAGGAAGTTGTACAGTAGGACTTGGGTGTTAGAGGCTCCCCCAACCCAGACAAGGGTAAAGTCATTTGTAAGAGCATTTCGGCTTTGTAGTCAGACCTCTTTGCTCCTTTCACTCCAGTGGCATCTCCATCATTTGATTGAGGGGTATAAGTCCCACCTTCTACAAAATCTATCTCTTAGAGGGTCATAGGAATTAGAGTTTCATTTTTGTGATCATAAAGTTACTAAGGTCTCTTTGGAAAATGTAATTCATGGATTGCTAACAAAGGATCTCTAGTCGGTTTAGGTTGATTACATTCACGACCAGGTAGACTTATTGTCTCCATTACTTAGGATAACGAATCCATGGTATCTCGACCCCACTTAGTGATTCCTCTTGCCTCCATTGACACCTCTTTTGGGCCTTGTCGTTTCCCTTGAAAATTTTTCGATATCATCTCATAGGTCGTGCATGCCTATTCGCAACCGTTTGTAGTAGATACGGTGATTCAACCTCAACACAATGGTCCGGTATAGGCATTGAAGCATCAATAATATCCCTCTTTAAATGATTTAAATCCTTTGGTTTCATAATAACTAGATATCATGAATTTTGTAAGCAAAACTCTTTTATTGAGAGTATTCTTAGGCATTCCCCAGTCTAATTAACCAAAGGAATACGTTCCTTTGAGAATACTTTTGAACCTAGAACAAGCAAAAAAACTTGATTCTGTGATTGTGGGTTGATTTCATAGATTTTTCTTCACGAATATGTTTTTAAGGCATTTTCGTTCCAATTTCGTTCAGCCGAACGTACTTGGGATATCACGTGATGGTTACTTATGAAAATTCTCCACATTCTTTTTAAAATTATTTGTCTATTTTTGTCAAATTTTCTTACATTCCATTTCCTTTCTTATTTGAATCATCTTCATGATTCAAAAGATAGATTTATTTGGAAGGATAATTATAAGACGAAGACAAAACAAGCTGGCAACTCCAAGAGTTCATTGAAAAGAATGTTGTCATTTGAATTGCCTAAAGAACTAGGAGGATGTTGGCCTAATTATTTTTCATGCCTTTAATTTTATTTCTGAGTAAGCTTAGTATGATCTTGTTTGTGCCCTCAACTTGCCTTTTTGTCTGGGGGTGGTGGACAGACAAACTTGAGGTTGATCTCCTAGTTTTTGCAAAAATCCTTAACACCTTGATCAGTGTTGTTGATTCCCTTAAAAAATTGTTAAAATCAGCTTGTGGGCCCTGCATGATAGGTGCAACCGCCCGTAGTGGATACAATGATTCACCCTTTGCTCTATGGCCCAGTATAGGCATCGACAACATCAAGATTATCCCGCTTGAGATGATTTAAATCCTTTAGTTTCATAAATAACCGGATATAATAAATTTTGTAAGTAAGACCCTTTTTATTGAAAGTATTCTTGGGCATCCCTCAATATATAATTAACGAAAGGAATACGTTCTTTTGGGATTACTCTTGAATCTAGAACAAGTACAAAAACTTAATTCTCTAGTTACGAGTTGCTTTCATTATGTTTTCTTCGTGGATATGTTTCCAAATTATTTTCGTTCCAATTTTGTTCGAATGTTCGCTCTTGGGCTATCACGTGATAGTTACCTTATGAAACTTCTCCAAATTCATTTTAAAATCATTTGTCTATTTTTATCGTATTTTCTTACCTTTTTTTGTTCTCTTATTTGAATCATCTCCATGATTCAAAAGATATTTATTTGAAAGGAGAATTATACGACGAAGACAAGACAAGTTGGCTACTACAAAAGTTCATTAAAAATAATTCTTATTTGAATTGCCTAAAGAAAGGTAACAATTTGTACCCTAATTATTTTTCTTGTCATTTTTTTTATTATGATCTTGTTTGTGGCCTCAACTTGCCCTTTTGTCTGAGGGTGATGGATGGAAGCAAACTTAATGCGAATCTCCTAGTTTTGGCAGAAATCCTTAACTTCTTGATCCATGAATTATGTTATTTTGTATATGATAATAACTAGATGTAGGCCTTATCTGTACAAAGATATTTCTAAATGAAGCTACGAACATCATCGACCATAATACGAGTGAGTTCTTTAGCTTCAATCCACTTGCATAAGTATTCAATGACTACAAGTAGGTATCCCCTTGACCCTTATAGGGAGGAAAATTCTATGAATTTCAAGTCCCCATATGACAAATATCCATGAATTGGTGATGAGTTGAAGTTTTTGTGATGGTATGTGTTGCATTGGCATGAATTTCTGACATTACTCGTATCTTCACAATAATTCTTCAGCTTATCTCATGAGGGTTGGCCAGAAATATCCTTATCGTTTTATTTAATGGCCAACATTTTTTCTCCAAAGTGGCTTCCATATTCGTCGGAGTGTCTACTTTAAGTCTCCCTTGACCATGGTTTCTCTCACACATCTCAAATATAGTGAGATGATTGATCTTTGAAAAAGTTTATCCTCTAAATTAAAGTACAGTGTGGTTCTCATTCTGAAGTTTCTTTGGTCAATTACTTTGTTAATGATATTCTCTATTTCTAGAAAGTGGATTATTGGGCTCATCCAACACTTCCCTCCTTCAGTTCCTACTTCCATCATCACTTCTTTTTCGAAGGTTGAGAGGATAAGTTTTTGTGGTGCTCTTCCTCGTAAATGATCACAACTAGATTAGAAGACAACTACTTGATTTTCATCTCAAGGAATATGTTCAATCCTGAAGCGCTCAAATTTTTTATCTCTGCCTTTGATTTTGTAAGGTACTTTGTCATCACTTCTTCATTAGCATCAAATTGGATGACCATTAGTTGGGAGTCAAAGTTTACCAGGAGGTGTCGTGTGTCGACCTCTTAGGTAAATCACAGTCCAGCTATGAGGGCTTCATATTTGAATTAGTTAGTAGTGACTTTGAACTCTACTTCCACCATGTGGTAGAGACAGATTTTGCTCATATTGGTTAGTGCTAGTCTGAGCTCTGCTCTAGTTTGATTAGATGCTCTATCAATATGTAATATCAGGGTTAGCTTCTGAGTGGTAGTTATGTAGTTCATCTTGTTCAGTGAAATATGTTAGGAAATCTATCACGGCTTGAGCTCTGATTACTATTTTTGGCACGTACGATAGGTCTAACTCGGTGAGTTCTAATTCCCAATTGAGTAGCCATCAGAGTGCTCTGATTTGATAAGGATCGCCTTGAGGGGATGATTGGTGATTAACCTGATCATATGCATATTGAAGTATGATCTGAGCATGTGCATCAAAATAATGAGGACAAAAGTTAATTTTTTCATAATAGAATACATGAGTTTCGCCGGTCTGTGGACTTGGCTGACGTAGTAGACTAGGAACTATTTTCCTTACTTTTTTCAAATCAAAACTAAAACCAACTCCCAAGTATAATGAGGGTTCCATGTTCAACTTTGGGCTCCAAAAGAGAGGTGGAGAGACCAGGGAATTATTTAATTGTTGGAAGGCTTGCTTGCGTTCTTCTAACCATGTAAAATTATTGACCCGTCATAAGACTTCGAAGAATGTAGCGCACTTTTCACTTGATTCTGAGATGAATTAAATATAAGTCCTATGATTTGGCCTTTTAATTTCTGCAATTCTTTGATATTATGTGGGGATGACATACTGAAGAAGGCATGGTTCTTCATTGAATTTTCTATTATCCTTTCAAGTGTTAACAAGTACCCTTGGAATTTCTCAACCTTTGCAAAAAATGTGTTTTTAAGAAGATTGAGTTTCATATTATTCTTTCTTAAAGCCTCAAATATTTCTTTTAAACCTTGTATGTGTTGTTTGGTTTTTTGATTTTAACCAACACAATATCAACATGTACTTCATTGTATATATATATATATATATATATATATATATATATATATATATATATATATATATATATATTTTGTAAATATTACGTCCATCAAGCATTGGTAGGTCACACTTGCATTTTCAAACAAAAAGGTATTACATTATAACCCTCCCTCATAATAAAGTGGTCTTCTCAACATCGAACGGATGCATCTTTATTTGGTGGTAGTCAGAGAATACGTCGAGAGAGCTTATGAACTAATGTTCAATTGTAGAATTCATGAGCACATTGATTCTCCAAAAGGAGTAGCTATCTATTTGAGCAGGACGCATTTACATTTGTGAAGTGTTGACCTCATTTTTGAGCTATTGTCTTCTTCTTAGGACTTAGGATCTAGTCATAGTACTTTTTTATTGACTATCATAGAAGCCTAGTGATGGGATCCACCTCTTTTAAACCTTTAAACCACTTCCTGACTCTTTTGGAGTCTCACATGGGTGGTCATAAATCTCCAGCACTTGGGTCATTGAGACCATTTGAAGACTAAAAAAAATGAGTTCCTATAGGATCATGAGGCCTTAGAGGCACCCTTTTTAACCTTGAGTGGCTTGCTCACACTCACTACGCTTCAATTACACTTCACTCCTCTTCACCACCTTCATAACCTTAAACTACCCCAAATTTTCCAAAGCTACCAAAATCAAGCCTAACCTTGCCCAAACTTTAAATCGAACTTCAAATCCAAGTCTCATGAACCTTAAATTCAAAGCAACATCAATTTATCAAAATTACCCAAATTACCAAATTTTCAATCCAATTGTTAATCCAACTCCAATACAATCTTCATGGTTCCTAAATTGCCAAAACCAGCAAATTCTCCTCAAATTCCTCCCAAAATTCAAGTCTTACCTAATTTCCTCCAATTCCAAGCCTAAAACCAAGATTGCCAACCTAATTTCATCAAATCCCAAACTTGAATTGAATTTGGCCAAATTGAGCATGCCTAAGGGTTCACCAAGTCATCCCATAAACTTTTTTTTGTCAAATTGCTTCCAAGCATTTTATACCTTCACCCAACTCATCCCAAGCATCCTAAACCATTTTCACCTACCCAGCCACCCGAATTTCGTCTCACAAAACCAGAACACTTTTTTTTTGTCATTCCATAAACTCTCTCAAAACTTCAATCCAGTCATCCCAAAAGTTCCACAACACCTCAAAAAATTGTTCCCCATTTAAATTCCCCTCTGTTAAGCCCTCCGCCATAGTTCAAGACCAAGGCCAAACCACCATTTGGCCAAGTTCGTACTTTGATCTATTCTCAAAAAAATCCAGCGCTTTGAACAAGTTTGTGAGACTCAGGCGAAGCTTCTCAAACCATCCATTGAGGTTACACACCTTTCAGACAAAGGTATGGATCGAAAAACTCTATTTTTGGCTCGGTTTTGGCCTTTTTGAAGAAAATTTGCATGTTATTATAATCTAGCCGTATGAATATGTTCTTCATGCTTAGATGAAGGTGTAGAATCAAACCATACTTAATTTTTTTAGTAGCGAACAAGATCTTAAGGATTAAATTTGAACGGCTTACAGTTTTGTGGTCGTTTGGGATGACGAACGACGGTCGTTCAATCGCGCGTGGATTGAAGAAACAACGGAGATTAAATTGTAGATGAAGCCGTAGTGTTATTCCTGTAGTATTATGGTGTTATTGGCACTATTTATCGGTGTTATTGCAGTTTTATTTATTTTTTTTCGTGATTTTATTTTTGTTGCCTTTTGGATTTACCTATGATGAGTCAGTGTCATGGGGTTAAGTTAGAAAAAGGGGATTTTCTGATTTAATTAAGTCAAGAATTTGATTTAAACTTCTAAAATAATATTTTGAAGTAGAAAAATCATAAAAATAAAATAAAAATATCTCTATGCTCAATAAACAGAGCATAATTATTGAACTAAAAAATAAAAATATTTACTTGTTACTTTTTTGTAAATTAATTAATTTTCCAAAACCTTTTTTTAAATATAAAAAAATCAAATTTTCATCACAACATCGTAAAATTTGGAGGGTTTGTTAGCCTTGTCAGTAGGAGTATTTCTTGATTTTTCCAAAGTCACCCTATTTTTAAATGAAAATGTAATTTTTTTTGGTAAAATAATTATTAAAAATAAAATATAAATCACCAAAAACACAAAATCAAGTTTGGTGAGTTATCTGTGGTGAGGGAAACTAGAAAAAAATGAAACTTTGATATAAAATCCAAATATGTTTTCTATTTAATCTTCTTTCAAAATTCATTTGAGAAATTATAAAAATTAAATTATATTTTGAAAAATCACTAAATTTGCCCTGAATGGTTGACCTTAGGCAACTTTAGATAAATTTCTCAAAGACAGAGAACTTATTTTGAGTATCTAGATTAAGTATTATGTTAAATTCACTATTTTGAGATCAAATAGTTCTAAGAAAAATAAATAAAAATCACAAAAATGTAATTTCTTCTCTGTTGAAGTCTCATGTTCATTTGACTTAAGAATTGAAGGTTAAGAAGTATAATCCTTATGAGTTGAATTGTAATTTAAGAATTTTACACTTTAACCCTAATTTTAGGATTAATTAGAAGGGAGGGAACCAAAAAAATGATATTTAGTCCACTGAAATGACTTAAACCTGAAGGGAAATTAAGTAGTACCTAATTTGCAATAATTTCTACAAAAAGGTAAAATTGCAAGTATGGACTTAGTTGAGAGTTGGAAGACAATAAGAATTTTGATGAGTCAAAAGTAAAGTGTATGAATTGGAAGATCAGAAGGTTGTTAATTGTGACCCCTAATCATTAGTTAATCTAGAGTCAAATTCTTTTAATTAAGATTAAAGTACACTTCATAAACTTTTTGCAAAAAATTAGAAATTTACCCTTGAACCCTTTAAGAGCTTGTAAAAGAATTAGGTTTGACCAAAATGCATTTAAGGTTTAGTTCAAAACACATAATTGAGAATAAAACATTATAGAATACTACAAGCTCAAATCTAAGAGTCAATTCCTCAAGTGCTATAAGCATACCCTAAGCGGGAGTTCACTCACTTAACTCTCAATTGAATGTTGAAGTTAATCACTTGACCAAATCATTTGACCTTAGTTCATTAATTAGTTAAGATATTGAGCCCAACTTCAAACACAACAATGCATCCTTAACTCAACATGGGGTATTAATCCAACTATGTGATAAGGGTCAGTGAACTTGGAATAATCTAGAAGATTCTAAGGTTGTCAAGAGTCACTCTCCGGATGCCCTTGCAAGATTTTGGATATTTTAGAGGACATGTGGACTTATTACCATTTGTTGAAGAAAATCATCCACAAAACATAGAGATGCACCAATATGTGATTCAGTACCCTTCCCTTCAATTAATTAAATCATGAATGAGAATTCTCATTACAACTTAAATTACAATGAAACTCAATGCTTAGGGATTTGAGCTTGAACCTTACACTCAAACCCTTACAGTAATTTGGGACATTTTAAATGCCACATATGGATCATCAAGATGGTGTAAGTTGAAGGTTTTGGTGGTAAGAGCGATGATTAGAAAGGTATCTAGGTATGTGGGAGTAATGTATGTTCTAGATTTGTGAGTGGGTCGGGGATTGTCATTACTGTCCCCTAAAGTTTAGTAAAGTGTTACCCCTCATTCTCGTAGGTGATCGGTGGCCCTAGCCCATTGGTGTGCCTGACACGTAATGTCTAATTTTTTTTAAATACAATCAAAAAATGTACTTTTGAATGAAAACTTGTATTTTGTTTGTTAATTGTTTACAAAATTTACACAACATTTGCATGAAAAATTAAAATTCAACTTTGAGATGTTATTCCAGACAACTTCATGTGTCAGTCACACAGACCGGGTTAAGAACCCTCTTCCTATGATTCCTTGGTTGGTAGCTTTTTACCCTATGTTGGGTCTCACAAACATGGTACTTATAAGTTGCCTACCGAGTTCCTTCGGGAAGAATTGATAGGGCGACGGTCCTGGTTATGAGCTCCTCCATAACTTAAATTCTTACACCCAGCCTTGATCTTCTATATGTGAAATCGCATTTTATTTTATTCGCTCAAGTTTTCTTACGACTTGTTTAAGTTTTCCTCAGAATTTCTTACGAATTGTTTGAATTTTCTGCACATTACTATATTATGTTGTACTCACCTTGCAGCAGCGGCAGGAATCTCAGGAACCAATGTATATTTTATAGTTACCACACTTTACTACATTTTTTTATTGCACCTTTTTACTGTTATTACTTCTGCATTTATTTATAATACTTGAAAAGGGCATTAGGGTTGACAACAGTAGGACATATGCTAGGTGGTACCCTGTGTCATGCCATGACTTAACAATTTGCATGTTCACATAAACTTTAAATCAATAATCGCTACAATATGGATCTCGGGACTAACTTTGTGGGCAACACGATGAAGATGCAAGTGAATGACAAAGGACTTCCACCGACAAATCAAGACCCAACATGAAACAAATTTACTTCAACTAAACTTTCCTTAGTTTAAAATAACATAACCCGTAAGACTTTAAGGTTGCTCATCTAGCACTACGTAAATCTTCACTTTATCTTTTAGGCTCCTAGCACAACCATGTTGTGTAGCATAAGTCTTAACTCTCTTTAGGATTCCGATATTGTCATTCGGTAAGGCGTAAATCCTCATATTTTCCTAAGCTATTTGTATGATTTAGGTATCATACAAGTGTAAGCTCTAAATAATAAAATTGACAGGAGTGAACACTAAAATAACATCGACTCAAAATATGCAGCCAAAAAATATGATAGTTTGGGAAGTCACTGAGGTTCTCTTCAGGATCCGTGGCATCCCCTACTCTTCCTACCTTTGGAATCCTAACATAATTGTTTTTGTTTGGTCCTTTCCCATTAAAGTATCCATGTCATACCTTGAAAACCAAAATTTTAAAAACTTGAAGACAAAACCACTGATATTAATCGAGATTTTTTTAAATAATTTCAATTGTTTAAGATGTAATTAACTATAGGGGTTTGCCCTTATAGGGAACCTGGAACCTACGTAAAATAAACCTTATCAAATCTTCAATATTAAGTCGGAGAACTTCTTAGTCAAACATAAAAGTTTTGCAGACCAAACAAATATCATAAATTATGTAGCTTATATGATCTAGCCTACTGTCAAATAGTATGACTATCTCTCGGGATGGTGTATTACTTGTAGTATTGTGCTCGATTGTTTAAACTATTAAATATATGAGATCTATTTGGTCTCATATTTTTCAAAATTAAAACACAATTTTCAAAATCAAAATTATATATATATATATATATATATATATATATATATATATATATATATATATATATAATTAAAGCCTATTTTTCAGAAAAAAAAACGACCGACATGAAGTCATTGAGCATTCTCCAATTTTCATTTACTTTCTATGCCATGATCATGTTAGCGACCCAGTTGGCGTGTTGTACATCTCGTATGTAAGCGACTTATAACATCTTCTGCATCTCTTCACATATCAGTTTGCCATTGTGACTATTGTCATCTTCGTTTTTTATTTTGTAGGTCAGGCCACTAGGTTGACATTTACTCGATCAGACAATGTCAATTGTCACTCTCAACTTTTCTGTGGTCAGTTAGGTGAAAGCATTGTGATGCTCTCGAGGCATCTCAATAAGCTTATTATTGTATCCTGCATCAAAAAATGTACTTAGTCGAAAAGATTTAACCATTTTTTCGGCAGCAAAGGTGATTTTTTTTATGATTTCACCAGTTTTATGGTCATTCTCTCACTGGTTATAGAGTTCAAGTGTTTCCTAATGCATAATGCAGATGAAGAATAGATAACATGTGTGTAACTGCTCCAGGTCATCACACACGGTGGTTGCCTCTTTGTCATACATGAATTTTATTGCCACATGGTAAGTGGATACCTCAGCTCAAAAGAAGTTCTAGAAGGAATGGTTGCATATGGTGTTGTAGGTTATCGGAGAGCCAACAATGAAGATGTTTGTCGTGGTTTTGAATTATTTGTCGTCTTCCCCTCATGTAATCAGTAAGATGATGATTCTTAGTGCTTCCATCCTTTATCTAGAGAATCTACAAAGTGGGTCAGAAGTAGCCGATAGATAGGCGAAACACAAACCCTTTTTGTCACAAATTGATTTAAAGTGGATATTCACCATATTCATTGTGTCGATGAGTGTTCGTCTAATTTGGAAGTCACTAATGAGGGAAGTAACTACGACAACGTCATTATAAGGGTCGCCCTTGGTTGGTAGTTTTTTTTCTGTGAAGCATATCAGTGGATATTCTGATATGTGTAGTGGGGACAAGGTCATCGAACATACTTCTCCTGAGTGAAGCCTCATTAAACTGACAGCGATTGAGAGGGTTCATCACCTCTTTGGGTCTCAGAGGTAGTTCCTAACCTTCATTCGCCACGCCTTCTTAAAATACTCCTTATTTTGAATAGCATCCACTACTTAGGCCATCGAGACCTTTAAAGGCGACTGGGGAAGTTCATGGGTCAAAGGTGGTTTTCTTTTATTGTGATGTTCTGCCCTTCATTCAGAGTAATTCTTGGAAACAAGCTCTGGTCGACAATTGGGGTTTGTACCTTGTCTTCCAAGCTTCTACATGGGTGTTTCTCTTAGGAGGGTGTCAGTTAGATTGTTTTGTTATTGGGGTGAACGAAGAGTTGTACTCTTTTGTTGATTTATGATTGTTGGCGAGAACTAGTAATTGAGATAACATTTTTTGGCGATGTAATCATTTGTTGTTTTATGATTGTTGGCGAGCTCTAGTAACTAAGCCAACATTGTTTGGTGTTGTAATCCCAACGCATAGTAGAATGGTCCCTCTTTGAGCCCTTGGACAAAGGCTGGATAAGCAATTGTACACTCTAGATCTTAAACTTTAAGGATATTTCTTTGTAAGTGGGTAATGAAGAAGCGTAAAGACTCACCTTGCACCTGACGTAACTACAAAAGGGCTGAGCTCTTGTAAAATTTATGCGCGCTAGCGAACTGTGCTATAAACATTATTTTAAAGTCAATGAATGATGTGATCACTCCCGATGGTAGCCCACTCAACCATTAGAAAGCTTACTCTCGAAACGTTGTGAAGAACAAATGACACTTTAGCATGTTATTTAGTGAGGGAGGGGGATAGTGAAGGATAAAGATTCTTAGAAACAAGCTCTAGTCGACATGTGGGGGTTGTGCCTTCTCTTCCTAGCTTCTACATTGGTGTTTATCTTAGGTGGGTGTTAGTCAGACTATTCTATCATGGGGTGAAGGGAGAGTTGTACCCTTTTGTTGATTTATGATTGTTGGCGAGTAACTTTACTAACAATTTTTGGCGTTGCAATCTTTTGCCAATTTATGATTGTTGGCGAGCTCTAGTACTTAGCCAACAATTTTTGGCGTGGTAATCCCAACGCATAGCAGAATGATCCCTTTTTTAGTCCTGCGTAAGCAAGTATACACTTTATATCTCAAACTTCAAGGATTTCTCTTGGCAAGTGAGTAATGAAGGAGCGTAAAGACTCGCCTTGTCCCTAACATAACTATAGGAGGGCCGAGCTCTTGTAAGATTTATGTGCGCTAGCGAACTGTGCTGTAAACATTATTTTAAAGTCCATGAATGATGTAATCATTCCCGATGGTAGCCCGTTCAACCATTAGAATGCTGACTCCCGCAAAATAGTGAAGAACAGATAACAACCTATTCAAAGGAAATGATATGGTCAACCGGATCCAATCATCCTCAGTAAGATTCCAATTCCAGGATTGTGAAACGCTCAAGGGGCTCAATCTAACAAATCTTCCTATAAAAGGCATTTTCTGGTTTCATCAGCCATGGCGTTTTGGTGTTCTCATATATATGATGGTCAAGAGGCATTGAACTCGTGTTATCTAAGTAGCGTCTTATTTTCCTTCTAGGGCAGAAGGAGCTCTTCCGGTGTTCAGTACAACCATTCTTCATGGATAACGGGGATGTTCTTGGTTACGACGGTGTGACTCTATCCTGAGCTAGCAAGCCTTTGATGGCTTTCATTACTTGCACTTTCCTTAATTTGTTGTAATTCGAACTCTCGAAAGTATTTCGTGTTGTTTATAGTTTTTGTATGTTAAAGTTCTTGTTTAGTTACTCTTCTTATATGACATGATCTTCACTCATCGTACATGTTAGGGTATTAAATCAAGATTTGTCTGTGAATCACACACAATGAATAGAGTGCAAAAGGAGAGAGAGAGAAGAAAAATATGTAAAAGATGTGAGAAATTAAATACTTTCAAATATGATTTCGACAACCTCTTTTACATGTAATACTCCTCTATTATTATAGATCACTAAGGATATTATGAAATGACAATTATACTCATATGGCATATGAATTTGTTGACTCCTTTTCAATCAGTATCCTGTTATATAATCGCCAATTATCTTGTGGTTTGTTCTTCTACCGGTTGTTTTTTTTCCTAAGCAATCCCTAAGTCGATTGACTTGTAACTCGACCAGTCTCTGGATCATCTTTTTCCGATTTGACTACTCAGACATCATTCGGTCTTGTGATTCATCAATCTTTTGGATCAGTCTCTCGATCAAAGTTTGAGCTCTAATTTGTTCATCTTCTAGTTGGGTTGACCTCAAGTTGATTGCTCGATTGAATGCTTGATCCGCAGAGGATCCGATCGAGGCCATTTTGATTATATATATATATATATATATATATATATATATATATATATATATATATATATATATATCTCACTCAAATCATTAATACCACATAAAAATATTACTGCTACTATTTTTTTAAAAATGAATTACATCTTAATATATAAATTTAATTCAGTGTTATAAATGTAAATACTAAATTTAGAATACTTACATACATATCACTCAATTCCTATTTATTTACATATCTAACACCTATAATTTAATTTTTACATGCATTTCATCTTATCTATGCATAAAAAAAATATATTTAACTTTTTAAAAATAAAAATAATAATATTTTTGATGTAATATAGAAGATTTGTGTGGTATAATTATAAAAAGTAAATTTATAAGTATTATATTTAAATACATAGGAATCATGTGATATTTTTTTTATCTTATACGTTCAATAAAGTCAAGGCAAAAAAACACCCAAAAAAATCGTACGTCAAAATCATAACGTTTAATGACTCACGCCGAGAGCCTCCGTAACATCGGTAACATCACATCAGATCAACCCTCATTCGGGACGAAAAATTCAACCGTTTTAATTTCATTATTCAAAAAATAATAATGTAAGCAAAAGAATATTGAGGTAATATACCCAATTTTAGTTGAATTCATATAAACTCTAAAAGCATCATGTTTGTCCGGGTAAACTGTATTTTCACAGTTTATGTGTTTTCAAAATGTTGAAAACAGCATTTTCACACCGCACATATTTAGATGCAATGGCAGCTTTCTAACTGTAATCTAACTTTTCCAAATAAATAAAAATTTGTAATAACCATCGCACCTAACTTATCAATAGATTATTTTAAACAGTTTATCAACAGATTATTCAATAAACTGCAATTACCCCAAATAGATCATTAGTTTACAAGTGATATCAACTTAAATTCAAATGGGCATATCAAATGTTGAGATTTCTACCTTGCTTTTCAATTAAACATAATACAAGTCTACTTAGAAGAGATTAATTTTCCAATTGTAAAATATTTGTATAACTAATGAAAAACAATATTTCATCAAGTCACAAAGATAATGGGTTTAATGTCTAGGCTATTTTCAAATCCCCACCCAAATACTCATAAAAAGGTAGTTTTTGGGATTTATGATTCAGGTTTATCAATGGAGGCTAGTGATTTTGTTTTGCTAGATATTGGTCATGATCATACTCCTATTATTAACTTTACAGTGGAAGTTACTCTCCTGCTTTACTAACCTCTGCAATCAACCCAAAAGACCATTGTTGCCAATGTTACTAACCTGGTTTATAGCATAAAAAGTAAAGTTCAAATCTACTCTCATTCGAACTGGGTTCTTCTTCTATTCTATAAAAGTATATAATCCGAACAAAGTCGATTTTTTCTCCCTATAACTTCCATGATAATGGACATGCAAAAATCTTAGGAAGCACTCTCGTTAAATTAGATCTTGTTTTTTTCTCAAATTCTTCATGTTAAATGAAACAATTGAGTGGAAAAAAATTAGCACTCTTGTATCCAGTTTTTATAATTATCATTTCATTAATAACAATCATTTCCTTTCAAAAATCACTAAAAAAAGATTAATCTATTTTATAATATTCAAACTTTATCTAGAAAAGAGCATAATCAAATATATCAAACATGGATAAAACTTGATTCAAATAAACTATTTTCATATAAAGGTTTTCATTCAGCACTAAAAAGATTTATCCCTCATTCTATTGATGTGAACAGTTCATTCATACAGAACAATTTATTGCATCTATAGCAAGCAATCTCACAATGCAGACTTTACTAACACCTGTTGTATGGCCACCAACAGTATTTTTTATTCTCGATTAGTCCTCTCCTAATATGCTTCGAGTTATTTTTTTTTTTTTCAATGGTTTGCTTCTTTACTTCAATTACTATATTAAACTCTATGAAAACCCTATAATGGTTTCAACATTATTTATTAAGTTGAATTACTGTTGCACTTTTCTCTATTGCATTATTTAATTTTACAACTTTAATTCCCACATTATTTTATCATTTTTTTTTAATTCAAACTTTTAGGAAGGTATATTTATATCAGTCAAAAGTCCTTTCAAAATTGTTGCCTCATCCATTGCAATACTAAATAAACTCTAAACATAATTTCCATTGGAAGGACTATATTTACCTCAACAATTTCTTCATATTTCTTCAAGTACTCAAGTTCCCTTGTAGAAGCTTGTGGTATAATAGTTTTAACTCCCTACAACAACAACAACAACAACAAAGCCTTAATCCCACTAAGTGGGGTCGGCTACATGAATCCTTTTTCTCCATTGCATCCTATTTAGTGTCAAATTTTCGTTTAATTTTAATAAATTAAAATCATTTTTTATGCAATAAGCCCAAGTTTTCCTAGGTCTACCTCTGTCTTTCTTAACATAAGTTGTATCTCAAACATCTACTCTCCTAATCGGATCATCAAGTGGTCGACGTTTGATGTGACCAAACCATCTAAGGCGGCTCTCTAATTTTATCCGTCACTGGTGCAAAACCAACCCTATTGCAGATATATTCATTTCGCATTTTGTCTCTAAGTGTAAAGCCCACTCATCCACCTAATCATTCTCATCTCAGCAACACTTAACTTAGCATTATCCTTCCCTTTTATAAAATCTGAAATTCTAATGAAAGCTCCTTGATATATTAGCCTTACAAAGGAGAAATTTCAATTACTAACCAACCAATGTTTTCCACTATTTCCAAAAGTAGTAAATATTTGATGATTAAATTTGATATAACTCTTTTACTATCAAGTTGAACTGAGCTGGATCATTAAGATTCTTTCCAAGGAAAAATCTGTAAAACATTGATAGCTTAGAATAAAATTTGTATGACAATCAGGTTGGCATGCATCTATATTGGTCCAATAAAAAATCTAAACCTAAGTAAAAGAACTCAGTAAACAATATCCACAGCAGCAAATTTAAATAAAAAAACTTATATCCTTCATATGAAGATATCAGCATATATATTTACAAATCTATGGAGGTTTAGATACAAACCTGATAAGTTACATATGAAGTATCTATGAAGATCTTAAACTGTAGCCGACTATCTAAAATATTGATCTACAGAGAGGCTATTGTTTCTGCGTCGTACATCATATCATACCTTGATGCATCAAATCATCGGTGAACAGGTCAGCCTGCTTTAAGAGACTATTGTTTCAGCAACTACAATAAGCCTGGTAGCTGAGGTTCAGAAATCGACCTGCAATTCTGCAAATAAATAAATAAATTCAAAATTCCTTAACACATGATGGACAGTGAGAAAGAAAAGAAAGAAATAGAGAATAAAGAGAACGAGGAGAGAGAAAAAGAGTGCAAGAGATAGGAATTAAGAGAGAACAATAAAATTCTCACCCATGTTGTCTCTTCCACTTTCTTTTTTCTCTTGTTTTAAGCATAAGGAGGAAAGTAGAACATTTCACCCAATTCTACGCCTGTTTTGTGCCTTAAGAATTGGTATTAGAGCAAGTTGCTGGGAAAAGAAGCAAAGGGATGTCTCTAATTCTTGATCCGCTTCCCCAGAAGGATCCTAGGCTCAAGCCAACTATGGCCATCACCACGACCGAGCAGGCAGCAGGAACTGCTTGGCTGCTGCCGAGGAACTGGGTTGCAAGGAGGCCGGCGAGGGTCGAGCTTTGCATTCCTGTGCAGAGTGATATTGTTCTACACACAGGTTCTTGCCTGAAAAATATTGTAATAAGATCATTAAAAATAGCCAAGCGACAATGATTTTGACTTCTAAGGATGTAAGAGAAAAAACATAGCTGAATTACTGGTTACTTTAAGGCATATTTATTTAGTTCATAGAATGGAAGTGTGGGAGAAGCAATGCTTATTTGATTATCACGAAATATGAGGGGTATTCCTCTTTTTACATAAAGGATATCTAATCTATTAGTTCCCACCAAGGAACTCATTCTTCATTTATTAGAAAAGGTCTCTTCGCAAAAATTATTTATAAGAACTAGGTTAAAATTTAAAGCATCAAAAAATGAAAATGTTAAAAAAACTTTCTAAAATGAAAACTTTAAAAAAAAATTAATTTGAAAGGTATGGCAAACATTGTAGTGAATTATAGATCCAAAGAGAATAAAGTGGAGTTAACTCTTAAAAAAATACATAAAGGCCATGTTTGGATCAAGATAATACACCTATTTAGGCTTGAAGAGCTATAGGGGGGATTGTAGTGATCTGGTTAACAAATCTTTTTTATTGGATAAATATTTTTAATTGATTGGAGAAAATAGTTTAAAACCATTGTTTAAAAATAAAAAAAGATGTTTAAGAATGTGCTTTACAGAGGAATTAAACTTATGATGAAGCTATCTCACACACACACAGAGAGAGAGAGAGAGAGAGAGAGAGAGAGAGAGATGCTTGAAAAGATTACATGAATTACAAAGAGTTAATTTAGTTTTATACCAAAAAGAACTATTATTGAAATTATTCGTGAAGATAATTAATGAAAAGGTATTAAAGGTAAAGATCATCATATACTTTTCATTGATCACAAAATAAAGTTGTAATTGAACATCACAAGAATAGATTTGATGTGTTTTGAAGCACAAAAGTGTGTATCATATAATGTATCATATATAAACATATTATACATATTATAAATATATATATATATATATATATATATGTATATATATATGTATATATATATATATATATATATATATGTATATGTATATAATAATACGATGACATTTCATCGTCTTCGTCGCTCTGCTAGGGTTTCGCCTCATGGAGAACCCTAGCGTCGGTCGTTGTCGTCTTCGTCGTCGACTGACTTGCGGTGCGTCTTCATCGTCTCGGTGGAAGAGCTCGCTTCGTCTCGTCCTGCTGGTTCGTCTCGAGCTGCTCCTGCTGCTCACGGTGTGCATCGTCCTGCAGGTTCGAGCGTCTCAAACTTGCCTGCCGGCTCGATTTCGCTGTCTTGCGGAGCGACTTCATCGTCTCCGATGGAAACTCGCTCGTCGTCTGCAGGTCCCGTCGAGAATTCGACTGTGGTTTCGCAGCCTGCCAGCCCGTTTCGGTTTGCAACTGTTGCGTTTCGATCGTGACTGCTGCTCCTACTCTCGGTTGACACGGCGTGCATCAGGTGGTGAGGGATTGTTCGTGACCGTTGCCCCTCTCGACGCCGACTGCTGAGTTGTCCTAGCGATTTGCTGCGACTCGCGGTCGGTTCCTCGCTCCTCGGTCGCGAGGAATCTCCCTGCTCGACGCCGATTGCTTCAGCTCAGATCCCCTTTTCTACAGCTGTTTCAAGTGAACTGGAGACTGATTCTATACACCAAGGTCCGCTCGATCTGCGACTTCTTTCTGTCTTCTTTCTGTCTTCATGGCATCGAAGGCTTCTTATGCTGGTGCTGTAGGCAGCAATTCCCACAAAAACCTTGATCATCTCTTTTCCACAAGAATTTCATGATCATTGCGATGGAAAAACACAGTGTGATATTATCGAGTCGATAGGTTTTAAAGATGGGAAGCATCGTCATTATCTTCACCACCCAGGAAATGAAGGTTCTCTCTGATGATATTAAGTTTACTGTAGTTGGGAAATTCTAATTTGTTCACCCCAAGATGGATTTAATTAGAAAATTTTTTTAGAATCTGAAACTTATTGGAGCATGGACATTGGGAATTTTGGATGGCAGACACTTACTTATTCGAATACAAAAGGAAGAAAATTATGCGAGAATCTTTGCTCAACAATTTGTTTTTGTTGCTGGCACCCATAAGAAGCTTATCGAATGGACTTACGATTTTGACCATCTAAGAGCACTCCTATCGTTTTTATGTGGTTCAAACTTTCGGGACTCCGCTTCATTTATACGATCGACGTGTCTTGCTGACAATATAGCGCGAGCTCTCGATACTCGCTCTCGAGTTGATTCACCTATTTTTGATAGGATCTCGCCAGGTGGTGTCAGGATTCAGGTGGAGAGGGATTTCACTCTTCCTGATGTGGATCGTTTTTGGATCACTGATGGTGCGGATAAGTTTTGGCAGGAGGGCGTGCAGTGGAGAACGAGCACTCTCTTTTGCACGACGATTGCAAAATGTTCGGGCACATTAGGGACACTTCGCTATAGATTGCATCCTCCCTCGAGAAAAGGGGCTACAGGCGCTCACTGCTTGGGACTTCCCGACATAGAGTCGACGCTACTCGGACTCGGAGTGAATGGGGTAGCAGCCGATGCTGATACCGATTTAAACTCAGTGGCATAGGCTGTCGGGAGACTCCTCGGACGGTTATACGAGTGTCGCTCCGTGATTACGAGTGGTATGCGAACGAGCGTGAAGTGTGGCACTTCCTCCCGTAGGGGAGCAAGTCATCCGGAGACTACTTTAGCCGTCCGCTCTAACGGATACATCCAAACTTTCGGCGAGAAAAGAAGAAATCCGACCAAATGCCGAACCCGCAGTACCGATCGGCGGGATCGATCAACGGAAGAGGAAGAAGCGGAAGAAGAAGCGATGAGGAAGAAGATGATGGAGAAGATTGGCAGGTTTATCACTCTCGATGGAAGAAGAAGCCCGGGGATACACTTCTAATTGATGATACCTTGGTGACTCGGGGCAATGGAGTAGCATGAAAGAGATTACTTTATGGATCGCCAAGAAACAGAGCGAGAGTATCACGTTCTCGCTCTTGACATTATTTTGTGATCTTTTTTTGTCCTGATCTTTTGGTTATTTTTGTTAGCATTGTATCGTAGGAGTAGGGCTCAATGAATCCTCTCCTCATGTGTGTGTGTGTGTGTGTGTGTGTGTGTGTGTGTGTGTGTGTGTGTGTGTGTGTATTTAAAAGCCCTAGGGCCTATATTGATATAAAAGCGATTACAGAAGCTTGAAGAGAGGGTCCATGGAGCCCTACCCCTACGATACAATGCTAACAAAAAGAACCAAAAGATCAGGACAGAAAAAGATCACAAAACAATGTCAAGAGCGACAACGTGATACTCTCGCTCTGTTTCTTGGTGATATATAAAGTAATCTCTTTAATGCTACTCCATTGCCCTGAGTCTCCAAGGTATCATCAACTAGAAGTGTATCACAAGGCTTCTTCTTCCATCGAGAATGATAAACCTGTCAATCTTCTTCATCATTTTCTTCTTCTACTTCTTCTGCTTCTTCCTCTTCATTTGACTGATCCTGCTGATTCATACCGGTGGGTTCGGCATTTCGTTGGGGATTTCTTCTTTTTCTGCTGAAAGTTTGGATGTATCTGTTAGAGCGGACGGCTAAAGTAGCCCCCTAGACGGCTTGCGCCACAGGAAGTGCCACATTTTCAGCTTGTTCAGTAATCACTATAGTCACCAGAGTGGCAATTTGCATAACCGTCGAGTGAGTCTCACGACGATGCCATGTCAGCTCGAGTTTAAACCGTTATCGACGTCGGATGCTACCCTATTCTCCTGAGTAAGGGTAGCGTCGACTCTATGTTGGGAAGTCCCAACAACAGCAGGCGCCGAGCGCTCTTCCTCGAGGAGGATGCGATCCTATAGCAAGTGTCCCTATGTGCCCGAACATTTTACGATCGCTGGAAAAAGAGAGCATGTTCTCCACCATGCCCTCCTCGCCAAAGCCCATCTGCACCGTCAGTTGATCCAAAAACGATCCACATCTAGAAGAGTAAAATCCCTCTCCACCTGAACCCTGGCACCACCTGGCGAGACTCTATCAAAAGTAGGTGAATCAATTCTGAGAGAAGTACCGAGAGCTTGGCTTATGTTGTACAAAGCACGTCGATTGTACAAATGAAAGGGGAGTTCCGGAAGTTTAACCCACATAGGAACGATAGGAGGTTCCTTAGATGGGTCAAAATCAGGAGTCAGTTTGATAAGTTCTACATATGGGTCTAAGCGACAATAACAGATTGTTGAGCAAAGATTCTAGCATAATCTTCTTCCTTTTGTATTTGAATAAGTAAGTGTCTGTCATCCAAAACGCCCAATTTTTACGCTCCAATAAGTTTCAGGTTCTCAAAAAATTTTCTAACTAAATCCATCTTGGGTTGACCAAATTGGAATTTCCCAACTAAAGTAAACTTAATATCATCGGAGAGAACCTTCATTTCCTGGGTGGTGAAGATAATGACGGAGTTTCCATCTTTAACACTATCGCCTAATAAAATCACCGTCTTTTTCCGACGCGGTGTCATGAAATTCTTGTGAAAAAAGAGATGATCAAAGTTTTTGTGAGAATTGCTGCCCACAGCTCCAGCATAAGAAGCCTTAGTTGTCATGTAGACAGAAAGACTTCGCAGATCAAGCGGCCCCTACAGTCAGCAAATTACACTGCAAGCAGAAGAAACGCACACAGAAGCAGCCTTCGCTGCAATCACAGACGCAAGATCCCTTCGCTGCAATCACAGAAGCAGAAGTCGTCGTACAGAGTTGCGTCGTTCTGTCGGCTGCAGAACGACGGAAGAAACACGCAGAAGCGGGGCATTGGAGCCCTTCTTCTCGCACAGAGCCGAGGCGTCGAGCTCCCAGATTGCGCAAGCGAGCTGGGCCCAACGACAATGGATTCGTCGTGCGGAGCGCGCGTCATTCTGTCGGCTGAAGAGCGATCTACAGAAGCAGACGAGCGAGACACGTCGTTCAGTCGGTAGTGAAGAATGATGACGATAACGACAAGGACGACGGAAGTCGGAGCGCAGTTACGGTTGCTAGGGTTCGCCAGCCGAGAGACGGCAACAGGGACGACGCCATATATATATATATATATATATATATATATATATATACATGTATGTATGTATATATATATATATATATATATATATGTATAGATACATATATGTATGTGTGTGTGTGTGTTTGTACGCGCGCGCGCACATGTGTAGAGAGAAAGAGAGAGAGAGAGCATTAAATAGTAGAAGACATAGTTACGAAGCTACGGTAGATTTCCAATTTCTATAGATATACATCAAGATTCAATATTGAAACCCTTTTTGCATTGCCTAAGAAGATGCTTATAATTAATATTAAAAATGAGGTGCCCAGATTAATGGTTTTTGGCAAAATATAGAGTTCTAATTAACATACACTTAATTGGGTGAAAACTTGGAACAATGGAAGAAAGTTTTAGAAGATACTAGTCTTACATTAAAAGAATAAATATTGAGTATATGATGAACGGTTTTAATAAGTAATGACATTGATAATTATCATTCAGTATTTTTAAAAGATAAGGTGTAGCTAGGTGCGAGAATTAAATATCTAGGATTATTTATGCACAAGAACGAAAAATATGAAAAGGATTAAAATTTACAAAGTTAAGATTAAATAGTAAAAATAGAGAAGTATTTTACGAGTCTTGTGTGATAAGAGAATATCATGGATGCTTAAGAAAAAATTCACAAAGCCGGCAATATTTTATGGATCCAAATATTTGGTTGTCAAAAATATTATTAATATACAAGTTGAGTGTGATAGAAGAATCCAAAGATGAATGTAGCAAAATATGAAGAAAACATTTAAAAAATGATGACAAAAAAATAATGTGTCACCTACCGAAGCTAATATGACTGAAAATAGACTAAAATAGTTTGTACACGAATAACCAAGGTTAGAAAATGCATTTATTAGGCTAGTTGATAAAATTAAGGTCGAAATATTAGGAAGGGAAAGGTATAGCCTAAAGGTTAAATAGCTAAAAATTGTTCAGAAATTATTTGTGAAAAGTGGGTTTAATTACTCAAAACGACAATTTAAAAAAGGAAAGAAAAATGAGGATATATAACGTAGAACCCAAATAGTTGGGGCAAGCTAATAATGATAATGACAACAGTAAATGTCTGCTACTACTCTTTTAAAAAGGAGAGAATCTGAAAAAGAAATATTTCCCAAAGAAATATGCATTGAAAGTTCGACTCCCATTGCGAGAAACAAATGCATTTATTATCTTATATTTGCAGACTAATTACATACCACTTCAAAAATGTATGTCCCACCACATTACATGAAGCTCCCATTCTTCCAGATTGACACAATAAGATTGTTTCCTGCTTACTAATAAAAATCTAAATGCTAAAGAATGTATAATTTTTCATTTTACGATGTCTTAACAGACAAATTTGTACATGATGTGTTTCATTAACAAATAAATGAAAAGGAAATAAATTTCGATAGAATGTCTTTTAAATTTATCTTAATTTATGAGGCATGTCATGACTTTTCAAAAAAAAAAATTCGCATTCAGGGCTTAAGACCGGCAATGGCAATGTTCAACATAGGTGGGGCACCTAAAAGAAAAATAAATTATAAATATTGTAAGGTCATTCCAAGTGACAATTTAAATTTAGCTTAAGTTTATACATATAATTTTAATTTACTTGATAAATTGATTGTTTTCTTATGAGAAAAATTTTATTTTGAAAATATAAAGATTGTACTGTCATTCCAAGTTAAAATTTAAGTATTTAACATGTATTATTAGTTTTGAACTTTAAGATGATGAATTCGAAGATAAAAAATATAATAAAACATTATTATAGAATTAGATATAAAATTATTTTATGAGTAAACTTCAAGATTTCAAGATTTGGGATGTTCATAAAAAAGCTAATTCTACGAGGGATAAACAAGTGACAAAAAATGTACTTCAAGAATTAAAAAGAGAAATTTTTATAAATAAAAATAGTTGGTCATAAAAATTGTTGGTCATGAAATAATGTGCAAAAAAAAGATAAAATATAAAAAGGTTCGTTATAAAAATTAGTTTAAATGTAAGAGCATAAAGAACTGGGAAAAATATAAGGCGGCTTGCAGGGAGTTTGTGACACTAAGAATTTTGCTTTTAGTAATTTTCATAAAAGATTAGATGCTAAAGAGGGTGAATATGTGTGTGTGTGTGTGTGTGTGTGTGTGTGTGAACTAGTCAAACAAAGAGAAAAGAAAAGTAAAAATTTAATTCAAGTGTATTAAACATGAAAATAAAAATGTTTTTCTTAAAGGAAGATATTCAACATAGGTGAGTGGGATATTTTGAGAAACTTTTCAATGAAATTTCTAAAAATACAATCGATTAATATAATTAATAATAATAAAACTTTTTATTTTTACAATCACATTAGTAAAAAGAAAGTTGAAGAGGCTTTAAAGAAAACCAAGAGTGAAAAATTAGTGAGACTTGATGATAAAGAAGATGAACAAGAGCGTCCAGATTATTAAGGAATTAAGTTAATGTGTCGTACTTTAAAATTATGGGAGAGAGTAATTAAATATAAGTTAAGTTGTGATATAAATATTTCTCATAATCAGTTTGGATTTATATCGGGCAAGTCTACTGTGGAAGTCATACATTTATTCAGAAGTTTGATGGAGAAGTACAGAAAAAATAAGGAGGATTTACATGTGACTTTTATTGATTGAGAAAATATTACACTAAGGTTTCTGGAGAAGTTCTTCTGAGAGTTCTAGAAAATAAAGGTGCTGATATGAATTATACTAGAGCTATTACTTGCATTCAAACAGAAGGAGGATTGACCAAGTATTTTCTTATTTTAGTTGGATTACATCAGGGGTCGGCTTTAAGTTCATATCTTTTTTATTTAATTATAAAATCTCTTACTTGACATTTACAAGAGGATGCACCTTGGTGTATGTTTCGCTGATGATATCCTTCTTGTGGATAAGACTAGAGAAAGGGTTTAGGAAAAACTCGAAGTATGGAGATCTACATTAAAGTCTTAAGGTCTTCGTTTGAGTTGATCTAGAATTGAACACATGGAATGTAATTTTAGTAATAGTAGATCTAATGACATAGTTGTAACTATGAGTGATCAAATCATTAAAAGTTGTGAACGTTTTAGATATCTTTGGTCTATCATTCATTCAAAATGATGGTGATATAGATATGGATGTTATTAGTAGAATTCAATTTAATTGGTTGAAGTGGAGGAATGCATCGGGCCTATTTCGTGATAGAAAAGTACCGCTTAGACTTAAAAGAAAATTTTATAAGATGGTAGTACGACCTGCAATGCTTTATGCGCAGAATGTTGGCCTTTAAAAGAAAACCATAAAAATAAGTTAAGTGGTGCTAAGATGAGAATGCATAAGTGAATGAGTGGCTTGACACTTGGAGACAAAATGTGGAACAAATTTATCGAGTAAGGGGTTGTGCAACTCTAGTGAAAGACAAGATTAGAGAGAGTCGTCTTAGATGATTTGGTCACAATAAACGTCGACCAGCTGATGATCCGGTTAACAGAGTAGATGTTTTAGATCCGACTTATGCTAAGAAAGACAGAGGTAGACCTAAAAAAAACTTGGGCATATTGTATAAAAATGATCTTAATTTATTAGAATTAAAGGAAAATATGACACGCAATGGGACACAATGGAGAAAAGGTTTCATGTAGCCGGCCCACTTAGTCCAACAAAGGCTTGTTGTTGTTAACTTATAAGGCACGTACTTCTTAAAATGCAACACTTTGTAATTGAGTTACATGACACATTCAATTTTGTAGTACAACAATCAAAACAATTATAGTTAGTTATTTTTTACAACATGAAAACAAATTTTAAAATAGAAATAATTGTCTTGTGATTCAATAATATTTGCAATTTATTATGAACTATATTTAGCTAAGGCTACAAGGAGGTGTGAGCAACATTTCTTGAATGAGTTTAAAAATATCCATTTAAAGATATGATCATAAAGATAATATTTAGCTAAGGCTACAAGGAGGTGTGAGCAACATTTCTTGAATGAAGTTAAAAATATCCATTTAAAGATATGATCATAAAGATGAGACCAAATGAAGAATAACGAGTTAATTTACATACTAACTACATCCATTTGAAAGCTCTTGATGAGGATCAATAGTTTTGATTTTTTAATATAAATTTGTTCGTAGAAACATCGGAATCCTACTTGCAAGTTTTATGAATCATGCAAAGTAAGAAATAGAAAAAGAAAGAAGAGAAAGAACCTAGAGCGAAAGGGCTCTAAGGAATCAAGAAAGAGAAGCTTTAAGGTTGCATTAGATCATTAAGAAGTAGCGACTTGAGTATATACAAACTTGAGTAACTTTTGACCTTTTTCTATAAGTTAAGGCAAAAGATTTTCGTTTTACATAAAAAGCCAGATAAAGTATCGAAAATGCAACAAGATTACTACACAATTGACATATGAGGAATTATTCCTTGTTCTTAGGTGAAAATCACAGTTAACTGTGCTGCTGGTTGAAGTAACCATCTTTTTGGGTAAAGTCATAAACTTTGATGGGCAAAGTTGTCATCTTGTTGTATAAAGTTACAATTTTATATATAAAGTTATTGATTTAGTTGGGCGAGACTTGTCTTTTAGAAGAGTTATGTTGGGCTATTCTTTAGGTGAATAAGCTCGACTGATTTCGAAGTCGATAAATCCATCACTGTCCTTATGAGTTATCTATGATTGTAGCAAATTCATCCTTTTTGTCCAACTGTATTACCTCTAACAAGACCATTGCAAGAAATCGCCAACTAGTTGTTAGGATGTACAAGTAGTACCATCAATAACTTGATATTCAACCCAAGTTTTCCAAAAAATTCCATCCCTGAAACGAGCACTTCAAAAAATTCATAAGCTCAATTGCTACAAAATTGAGATAGCACCGTTGAATTAGGTAGCTACTTCGGTACTTATAATTAAAAGACAGTATTTATGACCTACAAGTATTCAAGGTTTTCGAAGACTTGTTTCTAGACAAAAGAAAAAGGTGGCATGACATGTAAGAAAATAGCAACCATATAAATGCCTTCTGATGAATAACCACATATAAAATCAGTAATCCCTATAATTGCATCCCTAGTAAAAAAACACTTGCTAATTTAAACTAGCTACCCGACCAAGAAAGGTTGTTGATTAATTTAATAAAAAGTTTCAGGAAGCAATAATTCTGCCAACTAAACACCCAAAAGATCCAAGTGCTTGATGGAAAGATGAGTGCAGAGAGGACTCCAACACACCATCTTCACTCCAATCAGCCTAATCCGTTGTTTTAGAAGAGGTTACCTGGTAGTAGGTTTTTACATAACGAAGAAGCACTAACTTTCAAACTGATATCTTCAGATATGATTGAGCTATTCAGAAAAGAGTGTATACAAGGTGTTGATGAAGTACATATAATAGTAAAAATGCATTTTGTTCCACATATCATAGAATTTAAGAAAGCATTGATGAGCACAAAAACCTTGAAACTTGACAAGTACCTCAAAAATGGCAACTTGGAAGCCCAATAACCCAATGCAAAGGCTGCAACATGGAATGTCACTATGGGTAGAAGCAATAGGTGACCTTCTGAAGATAGAATTTGGCTCCTATTAATAGCAAGAGGACTTCCAATACACAGCGCCGTACAAAACATGGCAAGAAAAGGCATTATTGGCCGAATAATATTCACTACAGATTTGGCATATGTGTTGAGGATGAGACCAGCAGTGACAGGAATAAGCACGACCTGGGAATCAGAATAGTAACTCAGTACTTCCATTGCAAATTCATATATTCATATAGTATATGATAGAAGTGATGGTGATGATTCTACATATTGTTCAATCAATTGCTGCACAACAATTAGATTAAGGTATAACACTTGCCAATGATTAAAAGGATTCCATCATGCATTACATTTGGAGGAAAAAAATAAATTTTGCTTCAGCAGGAAATAATATAAAACACTAAATTTGCAAAATTTAGATTAGATTCGAATTATAAAGAAATCATGGATGTATTGATAAAATCATTTTAAAAACAGATGATTAATCCCAAAGGTCAAATGAACTAATGTGATCATTGCTTTTACACTCCTATCAGAGCTTGATTTGTTATATTTAAGGCTTAGTTATTTTGCCTTGCCATTCTTTTCTTTCTCAATCTAACCCTTACTATTCAGGTAAACCAACAGTATACCCAATATCCTAAAGCCGTTCAAAACTCCCGTCCCGTCATTTATGGGCATGGAACAGTTAGCAGCATTGTTCATGATGATGCTATGAAGCCAAAAGGACCACATCTGGGTTGCATTATAAGATTATTTGGTGGTTGAGAAGATGATTTTATGTTTGATACAAGTGATTGTGTTACTCTTAGCAAAATATATATGCATTAGAATGAAAAAATCTTCCATATTACCTGCAAGATCGATTTGGACATTGCAACTGGATCAACTGGAACTACAGAACCAATTAAGAGACCAGTGAGGAGCGGTGTAACAACTACGGAAGAAATGGTTGTTATGCTGGTCAACAAAATACTCAATGATACATCTCCTTTGCTCAAAAAACTGGCATAACTTGAGAGTTGAGCGCCTGCTACACAGCTCGTAAGAATAAAACCACCATAGAACATGGAAGGAACCCTGAATACCCTTGCAATTAATAAGCCCAAGAGGGGCTTGAGTAAATATTGTGCAGCATAGCCCACAGAAAGTGGTAGAGGTCTGTTATATTCATGTGTTGAATAATGAAAAATTAGCAGTCAGATGATGAGGTTCATGATATTTGTAATAATTCAAAGAGGAAATACAGAATAAACAAACTCACCTCTGAAAAGCAAGGGCAAAATCATCAATGGATAGCTTGATGCCAATCGATAGCATGATCCCCCCAAGAGCAGGAGCATAGTATTCTTTTGACACCCTAGATATGGAGAAAGGAAATATGCTTTAATCCTAAAATCATCCTATTTACCAAAAAAAAAATTTCTTCCGCAACTTTGAAATACAAGAATAAAGGAACTTCAAAAGTCAGGATCCCAATCTTCCGAGTACCCACGCCTTCGCTTAAACCCATTTAGAATACCAGATAGTATGTTATATATTTACATACACCACCAAAGTTCATAACTAATAAAAACTCATGATGCAGATCAAAATCACTGTCAGCTCTCGAGTAATGATTTCATGACCCAACTTCAATTTTACTACAAATATAAACACAGAAAATCCACACAAACATAAAGCATTATTACTTCACAAACAAAGAGCAGAAAAAACTACTTCTGGCTTCTAGTAGAACAGCGAATATCAAAATGTGGACATTTTTCATTTGTCATTCAGTTATACTCTGCTGAGGAGAGTGATATCATTAACTAAAACCAACTGCATGCATTTAATTAGTTCATAAAAAGATGAAAAAAATGCTACAAGTTCTTGTTTAGATAACCAATGTGCAGACCTACTAACACATATGCTGTACCTTAGGTTTATAAGTGTTGTCCATTCTCTGCCATTTTTCATTTTCAAGGACATTGCCCAACAACTGAAGAAGGTATGGAAGTTTACTTAGTTATAAGGTGCACTTTATATCTTGTTTTCATACCTAGGTGTACATCATACCAACTCATGTTGATAAAATGCTTCTCCCACTGTCCTTGTAATTTAATCATTGCTAAGTTTATATTTTCTAATTTTATCATATATTTATCTCAAAATCATTTTTTCCATGTTCAACTTAGCGATCAATAACTCTTTTATCTCCCCACACTCGGATCCCATCAACATAGCTAACAAAATTACAACTTTATGTGATTAGTCCCAAGTAGCGATTCTGAGTAGTTTTTATCAAGTTCACCTCAAGTTCGTTCAAACGCTTGCAAGCCCGCTACAAATCAATAACGAAAAATGAAATTTCCTCCTTATCTCCACCAAACTTTAAATTCAAGCCAACCACACAAACGCTCACACAGTGAATCCAAACCCTAGAGAAACTAATTGGAAGTCCAAACCACCATTCCCTCCTTCCTCATCCCACTATTACCCAATTCCCAAATTCACAAGTACCAGAACATGAATAGCGAAGCAGCTAACCAGGAGAAGGTCGAGGGATTCGCGAGAGCGGAAACAGCAGTTGCTGTAACAACGAAAGGGAGCATCGACGACAACACCTGAGATATGGCCTCGTTACTATCCTTTCCGGAGAGAAATTCGCCGATGTTCAACCCGAAAGAGGACAGAGAGACGCTTTCCTTCCTCCGTTGCCACCCTGCCCTCCCCTCAAATGGAAACGAAGCGCAGCAAGCCATCACAGGCGCCCAAGTGCGTCCGCCGACGCATCTCTGTCGCTTAATCCTCGGAGAAAGAGGAACCCTAGCTGCGGTAGTTCGCCGTGTTCCGCCACCCACGGTTAGAATTGGCAGTGAAGCGCCGCAGCAGTACATAGATGCGGCCATCAAAGGGGATCCTGAATGTATTATAATATGTAAAATAAAATAACACTATAACTGAGTTTAACTATGCCCGGAAGCCAAAAAAAAAAGGGAAATTTGCTTTTAGTCATTTTACAAATTATTCAAAAAGAAGAAAATTCGAGAAGTCAATAAATAATTATATCTGTTTGTCGAAAAAGAAAAAGTAGAATTTCAAAAAATTTGTAATAATATGATATGACAGAAAATAATAATTTTTATTTGTTATGCAGATCAAAAGATGCCACGTATATATTACTTAAAAGTGAAAGTGAGCATATGGGAGCCGGACGCTAGCGGATCAAAAGACGCCACGTATACATTATTTAAAAGTGAAAGTGGGCATATGGGAGCCGGACGCTAGCGGCTTCCGTCGGTACAGCTGTGAGCTCAGATCCATTTCAGTAACAATAATATATATATGTATGCACAAGTGTAAGATTCCGAGCAGGGCTGCACACTCATCACTCTCACATTGGTCTTCTAAATAGTAATTATTTAATTTATTCTTTTTTTTTTTTTTTTTTTTTTGGTTAGTTTATAAGCCGGTCCAACGCGATTAAAAATTTATTTTGTTCGTGTTTAATTAGAGTTTGCTTAAATTAATTAAATGATGAATAAATAATATTAGTTTAATATTTATATATTAAAATTTTATGTTTTATTTAGAAAATATTTTTTAATTAATTTTTAATACATTTGAGTAAGGATTGCAAAATAATTTCTGTGTTGGATATGTGGGGTGGTATTTATGTAAATGCCCCCAAGGAAAAAAATTTGGCTTGATTCTCTTTTCTCTCTTGCATTTTTTTTCTTTTTTGTTGGATACTTAAATACAAAAATTTAGGTGGTATCGGTAAATGCTAAAAAAGAAATGTTTTCGCGGTTCTCCCGCCTTCCAACTTGCCTGCCTGCTCTGCAATTCCGCAGCTCTCACCTATGAAAATTTTTTCCATACAGAGTGTGGATGCAACTCTGCGTGCGAACTCTAGTAATATGTCGCCACATGTACTACACTTGGTCCATCTCATAAAGTATTAAAAAATAATTTTTTAAGGGATTATTGAAGTGGAACCGCAGAGGTTATTGGAGCGATTCACAGTGCGGTGTTATTGGGGGGTTATTGTGGCGTTATAGAAGCGATTATTGGAATTGTTCTGCGATAGTTATTGAAGGGTTATTGCGGCGTTATTGGGGACTTATTAGAGTTGTTCTGTGGGGGTTATTGATGGAACCACATAAGTTATTCGAGCGGTTTACCGTGTGGTGTTGTTGAAGGGTTATTACGGCGTTATTGGAGTTAACACCCAAAAAAATCAAAATAATACCCTAAAATCTCGAAATAACATCGAATGAAAAAATAAAGTTTTGATTTTAAAGGCAAGTAAGTTTTCTATTTGATTTTCTTTCTAAATTCATTTAAAAAATTATAAAAGTTAAATCATACTTTGAAAAATCACCAAATTGCTTTGATTAGTCACTGACATTAGGCAACATCATATAAATTTTCTAATGACAGAGAACCTATTTTGAGTAGTTAAATTAATTAGCATGTGAAGTTCCTTATTTTGAGTTCAATTAATAATAAAATAAATAAATAAATATTAGAAAATTATAATTTCTCCTATGTTAACTTAATTAATCCATGACTAGGAGGTCAGTGAAGTTTCATAACCATTCGACTTCAATTTTGAGAGTTTTAGTGTGTAAACCCTAAGGGATAAAATAGTAATTTTAGGATTTTACATTTTAACCCTAATTTTTAGGATTAATCAGAGGAGAGGGAACTAAAAATGATAATTAGTCCAGTGAAATGATTGAAATCTAAGGGGGAACTGGGTAGTGACTCATATACCATAATTTTATAAAACGGTAAAATTGAAATTATTGAAATTATTGAAAATTAGAAGAAAATAAAAACTTAGACGATTCAAGAGTAAGAAATATGAATTGAAAATCAGTATGCTATCAATTAGAGCCCTAATCATTGGTTAGACTTAAGTCCAATTCTTTTAATTAAGATGAAAGTACACTTTATAAACTTTTCAAAATTACATATTTACCCTAAGTTTTGAAAGAGCTTGATAGTGTGCTAGGTTTAATCTAAAAAAACTAGAGGATTAGTTAAATAAAATACTTAATTGAAAATGAAACACCTTAGAAAATTTCAAGCTCACGCTGGAGTGTAAATTCCCTAGAGTTTGCAAACACACCCCAGGTGGGGTTAACCCACTCAATTTCCAATTGATTGTTGTTACCCATCATTGATCTTTAATTAATCAATTAATTAAGACATTGAGCACAATCTCAAACATAGCAATGCAATCTTAATTTAACATATGATGATTAATGTTACAATGTGATATGACTCAATGAACTTGAAATAATCTAGAAATTTCCAAGGTTGTCAAGAGTCCCTCTTTGGATATCCTAGTAAGACTTTGGATATTTCAGAGGGTGATCCAGAGTGTGAATTGCCTTGAAATTCAATATTCTAAAGATAGTTTCAGTTTAGTTTTGCAAATAGATTAATTCAATAATTAGGCAGTCACCCGTATACGCAAGTATACATATCGTTCAAGTAATACAGGGCTTTAGTGGAGTCATGGTTATCGATCCCACGAGGAAAGCAGGAACTCTTCAAAATATAGCAAAAATACTGAAATCCAAAACTCAATTCACAACGCAAGTTCAAGTAATATTTAATATGTTAATGCGAAGATAACAACAACTAGATTTACAACAAGTTACTTCTAAATTTTTTTAAGCAGGATTAACTAACACACACACACTAAGTTTTGTAATTGAAACGTTTATATATAGAAAAGTGTCTTTCCTTCTGCAATGATTCTATGGTGAGTGATTGATATAGATTTATAATAGATTTATATTGTGTCAAATAGGAGCATTCATATTCTTTACCCTCGTTAGATTTCCCCCTCTTCTAAGTATGAAAAGAGCATTCGCAATTCTTAGGCTTAGTCACTAAATCCATGGTTAGGCTGGGAGGATGCTGGTTGTCACTTCAGAGCTCTACTTCCCTTCACCTGAAGGTTAACCTAAGCTTTAATTACCAAACTTTAGGACCAAATTGGGGATTTCAGTCTGTCACTCTAAAACCTCCAATTCGACGCCCATTAAACCATATTTCTCGATTTATTTGCACTTAATTTCCTTGAACTATGCAACTCATTCATGGACATTGAATGGATTCTCCACAATTATTGTAGAACACTTAGTCCTTCGGATTTAATATTTCAGAATAAATTTTAACAATTCAATTGGCCAGATCGAAAAGTGAATGAAGTTCAAAATGGAAAACCATCATAATTTCTTTAACTTTTTTATGACACATCATATCTACATCAACACTTCACCACATCTCATTGCAAGAAGAAAGACAAAGAAATCTACTCAGAACTCATGAGGAAGATACAATAAAACATGGATTTTATATATATAAGCAAATTCATACAAACACAAAAGTAAATACAACTTATCTATTTTTCTTCCCCAAGCAAATATCTTGTAGTTCCTTTGAATTATTTTCTCTCTTCTCTTCAACACTGAATTTCCTCTTTAGAATGGTAATGAAGAAGCAATCTCTCACTTTACTCCTTCTCCTACACTCCTTAGATAATAATCTCTCACAATACAAGACTTCTACACACTTTCCTCACACTTACTACAAAGCCTAACACACTCTCTTCACTCCTCTCTAACACACACTACTCACTCTCACACCGCACCCCCTCCCACCACTTCCTTTGGCGTCCAAAATGTTCTAAAATAAGTTAGAAATGAATTCCCCAAGATTTTCTTCAAGCACCCCCTTCAACAAGTCGTCGATGTTGACCTCATTTTTGATGAGGTATTGTCTTTTCTCTCTTCTTAGTCCTTAGGATCTAGCCTTAGGCTTTTCCTTTGACTAATCCTAGAGGACTAGAAATGGGACCCACCACTTAGAAATTCCAAACACTTCTTGATTCCCTTCAAACCCCACATGTTTGATTGTAAACCCCCAGGCCACTTGGAGGGTTAAGACCAATATGTGGAGGTTTAAAGGATGAGTTTCCTATAGGACTCTTTGGCCTTAGGAGTACCCTGGATGGTCTGGTCTGGTGAGGGTTGACCTAAACACACACTACGCTTATACACCACACTCTCACACACATTCTAAACCTTAAACCCACCAAAATACCCCAATACCCTCCAAATAACCTCCAAATACCCAAAATACCCTTTTTAACCCAAAATTCCAAAAATTCCAAAAATTCCCAGAAAATCCCAAATATTCTCAATTTCATTTTGTTCAACTACACCACAGCCCAATATTGTCAATTTAAGCCGATTTCATCAAAAACCCCAATTTTGACCTAAGCCCGACCTAGGCTCCGATTTGACCCAAATTGACCTGACGCTAGCCATTTTCTTCTCAATTTAAATTTTAAACGCTTTGACACACTCCCCTAAACTGAATGCAACATTCGATCGCTACCAGTTCAACCTCGAATCTCAACCAAATCTGATTTAATCGCGAAATCCCCAAATTCGACCTTTTTGACTTCGTTTTGATAACGAGGTTGTCCAAACGGCCCCGGATGACAAAACGGACTGCGCCGTTGCGTCCGGAACGTCAAAATTACCTAGGAAGGATACTAATTTTGATATAGTTTCGTGCGGGGTCGAAATTTGTCCGAATCGGCGAAAATTTAAATAAAATATTGTTTTAAATTCAAAAAAAAAAAAGAAATGAAAAGCAAAAAAAACACCTAAATCCCTAACCCTCATCTCCCTCACGCCTCTAACCGTCGCTCTCCTCTCCCATTCCAGAATGGAGCGTCGAGCCGAGCGCCTCCCTTCCTCGTCGAAAGCCATTTCCTCTTCCTCGCAAAGCTTCGGTCCCCACTGTCCTCCTCTCCTTCGTACGCTCCTGCCGCCTAAAGCCTCCACGCCACCGTCGCCCTCTCGCGGCCCAATCTCCGCTGATCTTCCCCCCTCATGCGACTCTTGTCGCTTCTCTTGGCTCGCCTCACCGTCCAGGTAAGAGTAGGTAACTCCGTCTCCTCCTCCTTGGCTATATAAACCCCTCTTGTGGAAGATCTAGGGTTGGCTAGTTTTTTGTTGGCTTTTCTTTTGGCTGGCTGTTGGTGGTGTTGTTGGCCGGTTGTGAGAGTGCTGCCATTACTTTTCTCTCTTCCTCCCCTTTCTCCTTCTCTGCTACTCACGGTTCTCCCTAAGTTTAGTTTGAGTGAGGTGAGGGGTTGTTGTTTCTTTACTCCTCGAGATTATCGAGGCTCTGGCCGCTCTGGTTTGGCACGGTTTGCGCCGGTTCGACCCTTCGTCGTTGGATTGGTGTGTTTTACTTGGATATATGATCGCTGAAAAATTTATTAAGAAATTCATACCTATTTTTTATGAAATTGCACTTTAAAGAAGGGTATTTTCTGTATTTTATTGCAGGAATGAATAATTTAGGTAATAAAAGCAAAAATCATAAAAGGAGCGAATTTGGAGCAAAATCATGCAATTTGTCTTGAGTCGCCGACGGCGAGATCGAGCCGCCGACGGCGAGGTTACAAGAAGAAAATTCGAAGAATTTATAAGCATCTCGCCTGACGAGCCGAGCAATGAGCTAGAGCAGTTTGAAGATCTTCAGAAGCCTCGCCGACAATGCGAGGTAGTTCGTCGCCGACAGCCGAGCTAGTTCGAATGGCACGAATACATTGAACACTGGACACTTTTTGAAGAGATGCTTACACACCTCTTGGACCTTTGCTCACCTCTATATATAGAGGCCGAAAATCGATCTTTTGTGTGTCTTTTGTGCAATCTTTTAGTCTTTCGTGTTAATTTTTGTGCGGTTGTCTGTCTTTAGTGAGTTTAGTGAGTAATTAGTGAGTCGTGTTGTACTTGGAAGAAAGAGTCGAAAGGAACTACGAGAGTACGTTTGGGGATAAATCGAGATAAGTATTTGTATTTATTGTTTTTAACTTTAAATGAAATCCATGCTTAGTTTAGTTCCCATGCATTACGAGTAGTTTATTAGTCTTTCTCCTCGTTTATGAAATTAAGTGACTTGATGAAATTAAAATAGAGATACTTATATATATTAATAAATTGTGATAATTTTTACTTAAAAATTAATTTACTTTCAACTGGCCATTTGATTTGTTAAAATATGTTGATTATCAACTATAGTAAAAATTACATCGATATTCGGGGAATTCAAAAGCCTTGGAAGGAAGGTGCGAATAAATAGGGAAATAATATCCTTGGGCGTAGAATTGAGCATTTTAGTGTGACGGACTAAAATATTCGATTCGGTCTCATTGTTTGAGAGTCGAAGTGTAGATGTTAGCCATCGGGCGAGGGGAACGTGGGAGCTACGAAGTGGCGGTCGGTATCCTCCCGGCTCAGCCGCGGATTCGGTAATCAAACATAGGATTAGTCGATATTCTTTACACACGGACCAGAAGGGTAAAGAATAGGAATGCTCCTATTTGTCACAATACCTTAAAATTATCTATTTAAATTCATCGATCACTTAAAATTTCTAAACGAGGGAAAAATACTTTTCCGAATAGTTAAGACTTATTTAGCAATTAGTTTAATTTTACGCGACTTTCGATACGTATTAATTTTCTACTTAGTTAAGTTACTTAATTAAAATACTTAGTTTACTTTATTGCGCTCGAATTTTAGAATTCAAATTTTCGTATACTTATTTTAAAAAATTATTATTATTATTTTAAAATTAGTTGTTATTTAATTTTCTCTTTCCACGTGGGATCGATAACGAGGACTCCACTAGAGCCTCGTATTACTTGATACGATACGTATACTTGCGTAGCATCCACAACATAAACGATTACAATTCTATACATATAAATAGCGGGGTCGAGTTTTTGGCGTCGTTGCGATTAAATTAAAAATATCATAATATAAAATTGTGGGTCGAGTTTTTGGCGCTGATTGCTTGGGGAGAGTAAGAAAAATTTACTTAAAGTAACGGACTAATTTTAAAATAATCATAATAAATAAATTAATATCTATTCCGAAATTGTATGCGCGAAATTTGGAAACGAAAATTTAATACCTTACGATTCCGAATTAGAGCGTACAATTAAAAGAATTAGAAAACAAAAGAAACAAATTATAAATTTAACACAAATGGCGAATATTCACGAAATTGAAAATATGAACCAACAAAGACCATTAAGAGATTATACCGACCCTACATCGGATGAAATTCATTTAACTATTCAAAACCACGATGTAGGCTGCTAATTCATTTGAACTTAAACATCGCAATTATCCAAATGGTACAAAACAATCAATTTAGTGGTTCACCTGCGAAGATCCTAACTTACATCTTGCTAGTTTTCTAGAACTTTGTGCTACTTTTAAATATCAAGGAGTATCCGACGATGCTTTATAAGACTTAGACTTTTTCCTTTTTCATTAAGGGATAAAGCTAAAATGTGGTTGAATTCGTTAGCACTTGGATCTATTATAACTTGGGGAGAATTATCACGAAAATTTCTATCCGAATATTTTCCACCATCTAAAAGCTGCTAAGTTTAGAAATGATATAACTTATTTTTGTCGAATAGATGGAGAATCGATATATGAAGCTTGGGAGAGATTTAAGGAACTTCTTAGGAAATGCCCGCATCATGCGCTACCGAGATTGGTCGATTATTCGAACCTTTTATAATGGATTAGTAGGATCTTTAAGATCGATCATCGATCTTCTTCTTGGAGGTTCATTAATTTCTAAACCATTTGATGAAGCTTATGCACTAATCGAAGAAATGGCAACAAATAATTTCCAATGGCACTGTTGATAGAGTAAATCCTAAAAAGATAGCCGGCATTCATGAAAACGATGCGATATCTATGTTAGCTTCTCAAATTGTCTGCTATATCTAAGAAATTAGATCATTTTGGAATGAACTACTCTCCTATTTTAGAAGAAAACTCATCTGGACAAATCATAGAATCTCGAACTAATTATGAAACTTTAAATCTTATTAATAATAGAACTAATAACCCTTATTCAAACTATTATAATCCTGGTTGGAAAACTCATCCAAATTTTAATTGGAATAACACATCTAGTCAACTGATGGATGAATCAACCTAATCGAGCAAATCCAAACTATAAACCTAATTACCCACTGGATTTAATAACAATAACCCTCAATTCGAGGATAAGAAATTATCCATGGATGAATTAATTTTGAATATGGGTCATCGACTACAAAATCGAAATCAGCTACAAATTCAAGGAAATCGATTACGAGTTCAAGGAACATCTATTAAAAATATCGAAACTCGACTTGGACATATTACTTCTTGCGCTAAATAATAGAATACCTAGAACTTTTCCTAGTAATGTGGAAATAAATCCTAAAGATCGAGGAAAAGAGCAAATTAAAGCAATACTGACTAAGGAGTGGAAAAGAATTAGAACCTCGAATTCAAAAAGAACTTGAAAGCGAAAAGAGGAAGTGGAAATTGAAAAGGAAACAATTCAACAAGATTCGAACTTAGAACATCCTTTAATACCTATGAAAATTTACGTTGAAAAACCCCACCACCATTTCCTCGACGACTAGCTCAACATAAAAAAGATAAACAATTTGCTAAATTCCTTGAAATATTAAAGAAATTAACAATTAATATACCTTTTGTTGAAGCTTTAGATCGGATGCCAAATTATGTAAAATTTATGAAAGATATTCTAAATAAGAAAAGAAAATTCACCGATAATGAAACTGTCGCACTTAGTGAAGAGTGTAGTGCTTATTATTCGAAGAAGCTTCCTAAAAAATTGAAAGATCTCGGTAATTTCACTATACCTGCGACTTATAGGAGAAAAATTTTATGGAAAAGCTTTGTGTGACTTAGGAGCAAGCATCAATCTAATGCCTCTATCGATTTTTAAGAGATTAGGATTAGGAAAAATTACACCTACTTCGGTAACCCTTGATTAGTCGATCGTTCGGTTACATATCCTAAGGGAGTTATTGAAGATGTGTTAGTAAAGGTGGATAAATTTATCTTCTAGAGTAGATTTTATTGTTTTAGATATGGAGGAAGATAAAGAAATTCCTATCATTTTAGGAAGACCATTTTTAGCTTCTTGGAAAAGCTATGATTGATGTTCGGAAAGGAGAATTAAGCTATGAGAGTAAATGACCAAAAAGTTACATTTAATATTGAAAAATCAATGAAATATCTGCTGACTAGAAAAAGATGATGAATGTTTTTGGATGGAAATACTTGAATATTTACAACAAGAACATTTTAAGGAATATTACGAGGATAAATTAGAAAAATAAAACACTGAATTAATTAAAGATAATCATGAAGAACTAGATTTTATTCTGGAAAGATTTGAATTTTTGGATAATGCGAAAATACTGATAAGAACATAGTTCATCGATTATTAAACCTCATGAACTTGAGCTAAAAATATTACCGATCATTTGAAATATGCTTATTTAGGTAATTCTTCAACTTTACCGAGTTATTATTTCATCCGCATTAAACGAATCTCGAGAACAAAAACTTTTAGAAACTTTAAAAAAATATAAGAAAACTTTTAGTTGGACTTTAGCGGATATTAAAGGAATTAGTCCTTGATCTGTATGAATAGAATTATTTTAGATAATGAACATAAACCTAAAGCGGATCCCCAAAGGAGATTAAACCAGATAATGAAAGAAGTAGTTAAGAAAGAAATTTTAAAATGGTTAGATAATAGTATTATATATCCTATTTCGACGAGTGCTTAGGTAAGCCCGATTCATTGTGTTCTAAGAAGGGAGGAGTGACCGTCACTTGCCAATGAAAATAACGATCTTATTCCATAAGACGAGTTGCTGGTTGGTGTATATGTATTGATTATAGGAAATTAAATACCGCCACCGGGAAAGATCACTTCCCTTTACCATTTCTAGACCGGATGTTAGATAGATTAGCTGGACATATGTATTTTTGTTTTCTAGATGGATACACAGGTTATCATCGAATACAAATTGCTCACCGAGGATCGAGAAAACTACATTTACTAGTCCTTATGGAACTTTCGCTTTTCGAAGAATGCCTTTTGGATTATGTAATGTACGAGCAACATTCCGGAGATGTATGATGTTTATATTTAGTAAGTTAATTGACGATGGAATAGAAGTATTTATGGATGATTTCTCCGTATTTGGAACATCATTTGACACATGCTTAACTCGTCTTGAAAAAGTATTAGAAGTATGTGAGAAAACAAATTTAGTTCTAAATTGGGAGAAATGTCGATTTATGGTTGCGGGTGGCATTGTATTAGGGCATAAAATTTCGGAAAAAGGCATGGAAGTGGACCTGCAAAAATTCGAGTTATAGCTAAATTACCACCTCCAACTACGGTAAAAGGGGTAAGAAGTTTTCTTGGACATGCTTTGGATTCTACGGACGCTATATAAAAGATTTTTCAAAAATTACTAAACCTACTATGCCAACTTCTCGAAAAGGATAAAAAATTTGAATTTCTGATCGAATGCTTGAATGCTTTTGAACTCTTAAAAGAAAAATTAATTACGGCTTTTATAATAGTTTCACCTAGCTAGGAGAAACCATTTGAGCTTATGTGTGATGCTTAGTGATTATGCTTGTAGGAGCGAGTTCTTAGGCGAAGATATGAAAAGATTTTTAAAGTTATATCTTATCTTTAGTAAAACTCTAAATGATCTTGAAATAAATTATACGATTCTGAAAGAAAGCTATTAGCGGTAGTATATGGTTTTAATAAATTTAGACCTTATCGATTGGAACAAAATGTATCGTGCATACTGATCATTCTGCTATCAAATATTTAATGCAAAAAAAGATTCCGAACAAGATTAATTAGATGGATGCTTATTAATGCGAGAATTCGATTTTGAGATCGTTAATAAGAAAGGCGATAATTAAATTGCGGATCATTAATAAGAAAGGACGATAATTAAATTGCGGATCATTTATCGAGATTAGAAAATCATGAATTATACGATATTGAAAATGAAATTATAAACGATTTTCACGATGAACAAGCTATATAATATCGATGAGTGGAAAATACTGTGGTATCTTGATATAGTAAACTATATAGTTAGTAATATTTTACCACTATGCTAACTTTGCAACAACGAGAAAAAATTCATCCATGATACGAAAACTTATTTTTGGGATGAACCATATTTATATAAACGATGTAAGGATTTAATTATTAGAAGATGTGTTCCTTATGAAGAAAGCTGAACCAATTATTCAAAAATGTCATGATTCGATTTTGGAGGACATTTCGGGACTGATAAAGCTCGCTTATAAGATTCTACGATACTGGATTTTCTTGCTTACTCTATTTAGAGATGTATATAGATATATTAAAACTTGCGATAAATGCCGAAGAGTAGGAAATATATCTAGAAGAAATGAAATGCCTCTAAACTTTATATTAGAAGTTGAAATTTTTGATGTTTGGGGATTAGATTTTATGGGACCTTTTATTCCTTCGTTTGGAAACTCATATATATTAGTAGGCTGTTGATTATGTTTCCAAATGGATTGAGGCACAAGCTTTACCTAGGTGTGATCTTAAGAGTGTTTGAAAATTTCGATGAAAAATATTTTTACTAGATTTGGAATGCGAGAGTGATTATCAGCGACGGAGGAACTCATTTTAGAAATAAATACATTCACAAACTAGTAGAAAAATACGATATTACTCATAAGATATCCATTGCTTATCATCCACGAACTAGCGGATTAGGCGAAGTATCTAATCGTGAGATTAAACGTATTTTAGAAAAATCCGTAAACCCGAATAGGTTAGATTGGTCTATTAGATTAGACAATCGCATTATGGGCTTATAGGATCTGCTTATAAAACTCCGATTGGAATGACTCCTTACGAGCTTATATATGGAAAAACATGCCACTTACCGAGTTGAATTAGAACATAAAGCATATTAGGCGATTAAAGAATTTAATTATAATATGAAGGAAGGCTTGGTGAGAAAAGATTGTTGCAAATTAAATGAATTGGAAGAATTAAGAAATGAATCGTATGATAATGATCGGATTTATAAAGAAAAGATGAAATCATGGCATGATCGGAAGATTAATCGGAGAAATTTTGAACCGGGACGGGAAGTTTTGCTATATAATACTTAGATTGAAATTGTTTCTGGAAAATTGAAGTCTCGATGGTTAGGACCTTTCACCATAACTCGAATATTTTCATACGGAACTATAGAAATCGAAGATCCAAAAGCTGGACATAAATTTAAAGTTAATGGACATAGATTAAAACCATATTTCGAAGGTATAAGACCTAACTATAAAGAGGTTTTAATGCTTAGTCGATACGATTAATAATTGAAATTAGGTCGGGCGACGACGTTAAACCAAGCGACTTTATGGGAGCGACCCATATTAGTTATCTATTTTTATTGTATCTTAATAAGTTAGTTTATATTATTGAAACTTTACTACTCGATTATTATTAAGAATCATCACATATTCGAACCATTATGATGAGAAAAGAAATTATTCGATTTAGAGCGAAATTGGACATTATTTTGAAATCTCGCCGACGGCGAGGTCGATACTCGCCGACGGCGAGGTTCGCGCCTAAATTAGATTCGGTTTATTTATCGAGCTCGGCGACGGCGAAACGAGCTCGCCGACGAGCGAGAACCGGAAAGACGGTTTTATAACTAAGTTGCCGACGGCGAGAAACGTCCTCGTCGACGGCGAAACGTCCTCGCCGACGGCGGAAGTTATAAAAATGAGTTATATATACTTTAAATGCTGATACGAACGGTTTCAACACCGATTCCTTTGTGAAAACCCATTCTTAAACCATTCTAAGTCTACCTTCTTCACTAGAATTCATTCCATTCACCATAATGGCCTCCAAATTCTTAGATTCCTCTAAATGCGGAGTGTTTAACCGGAGGAAATTTGTGAGTGCGGAATCGCGACGGATCTTCAACAAGGTTTTGGTAAAGAAAAGAGTTATCGAGGAATGGGGATTTGTCGATCGAGGATTAGAGAATTCCACTACGAAGATAGAAGAAACGATCGCACGGCGGCAGCTGGGAGGTATTTTGTTACACTACGTCTGTCGTTGTTATTCCGGTTATGAAAGAGTTCTACTACTAATTTACATGCGATCAACAATGGGAATGTCTACGTCCGAGGAAGATGGGTGACGTTTACTCCATCAAGAGTAAATGAATTATTCTCTATAGAAAACACCCCGGTATGTCATTATTCAAATTTTGTGCCTTCTCGATATAATATGAATGAGATATTTCGATATCTAACTGACAAACCAGAAGATTGGGAAATGCGGGAAGACGGGTATGTTAGTTTCTCTGCATCACTTTTGAATCCTGTCTCAAAGCACTGGCACTTTTTCATCTCATCTAAATTATTACCTACAATGAAGGTAAACAAGGTTTCGAAGGAATGCGGTATATTGAATTATTGTATTCGAAGTGGATTGCTTATTGATGTTGGATCAATAATTGTTAAGTACGCGTTGGGTTTAATTGTGCATGGGTCGGTTCACGGACTAGGACACCCATCTACTAATTTTTGCATTATACGGTCGATACCGGGTTTCTTATGAAGCTTGGGAAAAGGTTACGTTACCTTGGAAGCCGCTTGATCCTACGGATATGTTCCCTACTTTGGAAAATAATGAAGACATTACATTTATCTACGATAGAGCTTCGCGAGAATAATCCTATAGCGAAGGCCTATTTCGGATAAAACGGAGTTACTTATGAAGAAAATTAAAGGAATGGAGAAAGAAGCTGCAGAAAGTGAGAGATTTAATCGACAATATATCGATTTATTTGATCGCATTGGTCGGAGGATGAAGGAACACGTTGATCATTACGGACACCTGGAAGCTAGCTTTCTTCATTTACTAAGACGGAAGGGTTGGATCATCTGAAGAATGCAGCTCGGAATTTCCCTTCGAGCGCTTTACTATAACTTATTTGTGCATCATCGTCATATCGGAAATATCGGAGAAGATGAAGATTCTGACCTTGAAGAGTAGTAGTAAAGATTTCCATAGTATGTTTATGTTTATGTTATTTGATTTGATTTAGATTTTATTATGTGTGGATTGATGATTTGAATATCTCAAACTTAATTGAGATATGCATCATAGTTTTGTATCAGCATTTAGTGTGTCGTGGATTGGTTTGCGATGCTGATTAGTAGTAAGGATTGAAGTTTGAAGTTTGATTATAGAGTCTAAAATTATGTTAGTTTGTATGTCTCATGGATTTCAATATTAAAGTTAATTTGTTGTGTTGTGTGAATTTGTTTGTGTATAAGTAGCTAATCTTCATATTAAATTAATAAATGATATGATCGGAAATATAATATAAGGCAAATCGAGGTTGAAAATGATTGACGAAATTCAAAAATTGAAATTTTTAGGACCTCGCCGACGGCGAGAAAAATCCCGCCGACAGCGAAGAATATCTCGCCGACGGCGGATTTTTCCCGAAACTTTTGCCTTATGGAATTAATTAGCTCGCTGACGGCGAGAAAAATCTCGCTGACAGCGAGAACGCGAAAAGACCTATATTGACCGGTCAACCGAGCACTATTCATCATCCCCTTCCTAAAATTTTCGAAAAAACCGACCTAAAGCTTGAGAGATCTTGGATTTGAAGCGATTTCGACACTTTTTGACACCGGATTTCGTCTTCTCTTGGTAAGAGCTTCACTCCTATGCAAAAATTTTTGATTTTCACCATTGATTTCTTCTACATTGGGATATTTTGAAAAATTTTTGAAATATGAAGAAAATACTTGGAAGAATTTCATAGAAATCAATTTAAATGGATTTTAGTTGTTGTAGGAAGCCTTCTTAGGATTATTTTTAAGTTTAGTAAAAATTTTCATGATTTTCACGGATCGATCGTATGGCTCCACGACAAAAACGTCGAGTAGAATTCGACGAAGACCGATTCATCGATGCACGAGCACGGACTAAATATTTTGAAAATATTCGAGGAAGAAAGTGCATTGCGGATAGGGTTTTCAAAATCCGGGAGGAGAAGTAGAGCGGATTATTAAGGAACGAGGTTGGGAGAATTTACATTACGTTCGATATAGAGCAGTTGTGGAAGTGGTTAAAGAATTTTATGCCAATTTAGCTCACGGCGAGGATGCACCGGTAAAGGTACGAGGGTTTTTGTAGAATTCAATGTCGCGAGAATAAATGCGTTCTATGAAGTTCATGACTCGCCCTTTAGCGAGTATGAAACTTTGGAACGATGGATGGACCACTGGAGGAAGTCATTAACTTTCTCATCGATGGGACCGGAGTTTGGAAAATTAAGCGACAGGAAAGAGTGAATTTTCCTCTTTCTAAATTAAATGCATTCTCCAAAGCTCGGCATTACTTTATTTGTTCTACTGCGTTACCTACCTATCACCACGGTGAGGTAACACGAGATAGAAGCGATTCGAATTCTGTATTCAGAATAATAGAAGCATCAACATCGGGAGAATTATTTATCGAAACATCCTGGCCACTCCTCGAAATGAGAGTGGAGCTGGATTGGGACACCCTGGATTAATTTTTTCACTGCGCCGACTCTGCGGAGTTGAGGCTAGAGATAATGAAGAATGGGTAGAACCGATGAAACCACTCACAATTGCTCGATATTAAGAAGTATGAATCTCATGAAGGGTGGAGAGCAGGGAGTAAGAAGTTATTTCACTCGGTCCAGGTAGAGATATACCCTCTACTAGCTATGAACCTCCCGAGCCTACCACCCCTACCCTACAAGATCCGATGAATGAATTGACTCTGCATAGAAGAAGTTTTGAGCGGTTGGAGATACAATGGGGAGAAGATTTGATCATTTTGATCGAATGATTGATAATACTGGAGAGGAGACATGATTATGATAGTGAATACCTCCAGCGACATTCGGAATACGAAATTGCATATTATGAAGGCTCGAACGTCGTTATAGGAGTGGAGATTTAGATGTTGTCTTTCCAGAATGCCCTGGGTACACTCGGTATCACCTACGTCGGTCTTCTCGACGACTTACGGATCGGGGAGGAGATGATATAGTCTGGGACTTTAATGTTGAAGATTAGGATTTTATTTATTTGTTAGTTTAATATTTTTTAAAAAAAAACTTTTATATGTTTGTAATATTCAGTACTTTATGTTTTGAGACATTGGATGTTAGTTAGATTATTTGCTTGGATTGTTATAGTAGTTAGTTTTTGTTTTTGTGTTAGTTAATTGCATTTGTTTTTATGTTAAATAGGATGTTAGTTTTTCTTTAATTTGTTTTATTCTGTATTGTTTTAAGTTTTAAAATTGTTAATCCGATTAGTTCGATTGTTTTTAATATGTTAGTAATTCATAGGTGTAATGTAGAGTTAATTTTAATTGTTGTGTTTAATACTTATCTCAGATTTTATCCCTGCATTTTTCTTGTTATATATATATGTGTAGAATACTAACAGTACAGGTTCAATGAAAAATGAAAAAGCTCGCAAAAATTTCAAAGAAAAAAAATACCTAAACTTCAAAGGTATGATTTATTTACTCTCCTTTTTCATTATTTAGAATAGATATAAAAATTTAAGTTTGGGGGGAGTAAAATACAAATTTAGTTATTAACTTGTTCTCAAATTTCTATTTTCAAATTATTATAAAAATGATTTTTATAGCAAATTATTCAATTTTATTTAATATGAATTATTTTATTTAATAATTATAAAAGGTTAAATGAAATATTTCTAGTACTTTAATTAATTAAATAGAATAAAATATTTGGTTAAAGGGAATAAGAATATAGTAAACTATTTTTAGTAAGAAAAACTATATTTTAAAATTAAAATTCTTAAGTATTCAAGTGAAAAAGAAAAGATTGAAAATCAATAAAGTAAAAACTATGAAGTATATATAAGCAAAGAAATATTCCTAAGTTTCAAATTTAGGAAGATGAAAATGAAGTTCAAAATTATTAACGAGGCTCTCAGGATACGATAATCCTCAAAAGAAAAAGAAAAAGAAAAAGAAAAGGAAAAAATAAAAATGAGGAGAAGCTTGAGGAGATGTCTTATCAAAAATTGGCTTCATTTGAATTAACCTAAAAAGAAAAACTTAGATATTTCCAAACTTATGTTTATGGATTAGAATTTTACACTAATAGTATTTTCTTGAATTTCTTATCATATGAATATCTTAAGTAGTTATTCTTTTAAATATAGTCATTCCTGAAATGAATAGTAAGCTAGAAATCTTAGACACGATAACTAAATAATTTATTTCTATAAGATTAATTAAATTACATGAATTATTTTTGTTTAACTTTATTATGATATTAATTAATCTAATTCATAGTTTATTTAAATTGAAAAATCTTATTATAAAACTCATTATTTTTATGTAGTATTAAAATTACTTGAGGACGAAATAATAAGTAAGTTTGGGGGATTTTGATCGTTGAAAAATTTATTAAGAAATTCATACCTATTTTTTATGAAATTGCACTTTAAAGAAGGGTATTTTCTTTATTTTATTGCGGGAATGAATAATTTAGGTAATAAAAGCAAAAATCATAAAAAGGAGGGAATTTGGAGCAAAATCATGCAATTTAGTCTTGAGTCGCCGACGGCGAGATCGAGCTCGCCGACGGCGAGGTTACAAGAAGAAAATTCGAAGAATTTATAAGCTGTCTCGTCGACAATGAGCCCGAACTCACCGACAACGAGCTAGAGCGGTTTGAAGATCTTACAGAAGCCTCGCCGACAAGCCGAGGTAGTTCAGTCGCCGACAACTGAACTAGTTCAAATGGCACGGATACATTGAACACGGACACTTTTTGAAGAGATGCTTACACACCTCTTGGACCTTTGCTCACCTCTATATATAAGTCGAAAATCGATCTTTTTTGTGTCTTTTGTGCAATCTTTTAGTCTTTAGTGTTAATTTTTGTGCGGTTGTCTGTCTTTAGTTAGTTTAGTGAGTAATTAGTGAGTCGTCTTGTCTTGGAAGAAAGAGTCGAAGGAACTACGAGGAGTGCGTTTGGGGATAAATCGAGATAAGTATTTGTATTTATTGTTTTTAACTTTAAATGAAATCCATGCTTAGTTTAGTTCCATGCATTACGAGTAGTTTATTAGTCTTTCTCACTCGTTTATGAAATTAAGTGACTTGATGAAATTAAAATAGAGATACTTATATATTAATAAATTGTGATAATTTTTACTTAAAAATTAATTTACTTTCAACTGGCCATTTGATTTGTTAAAATATGTTGATTATCAACTATAGTAAAAATTACATCCGATATTCGGGGAATTCAAAAGCCTTGGAAGGAAGGTGCGAATAAATAGGGAAATAATATCCTTTGGGCGTAGAATTGAGCATTTTAGTGTGACGGACTAAAATATTCAATTCGGTCCATTGTTTGAGAGCTGAAGTGTAGATGTTAGCCCTCGGGCGAGGGGAACGTGGGAGCTGCGAAGTGGCGGTCGGTATCCTCCCGACTAGCGCGTGATTCGATGATCAAACATAGGATTAGTCGATATTCTTTACACTGGACGAAAGGGTAAAGAATAGGAATGCTCCTATTTGTCACAATACCTTAAAATTATCTACATTTAAATTCATCGATCACTTAAAATTTCTAAACGAGGGGAAAAATACTTTTTCTGAATAGTTAAGACTTATTTAGCAATTAGTTTAATTTTCTGCACTTTCAATACATATTAATTTTCTACTTAGTTAAGTAACTTAATTAAAATACTTAGTTTACTTTATTGCGCTCAAATTTTAGAATTCCAAATTTTCGTATACTATTTTAAAAAATTATTATTATTATTTTAAAATTAGTTGTTATTTAATTTTCTCTTTCACTGTGGGATCGATAACCGAGGACTCCACTAGAGCCTCGTATTACTTGATACGATACGTATACTTGCGTAGCATCCACAACATAAACAATTACAATTCTATACATATAAATAGCGGGGTCAAGTTTTTGGCGTCGTTGTAATTAAATTAAAAATATCATAATATAAAATTGTGGGTCAATATACATTGAGGCTCGGTCTTGTGAATTATATGGCTACGGTTTTGCTACAACATGAGAAGATTTGGCTCAGCTTTTTGCTCGATTTTGAGGATGTTTTGGTTCCTGTTTAGGCTCGGTTTTCATGCTGCTAACATGCTTTATACCTGCTTGGGAGGAATGGAAATAGTGGTTGTTACATATACATATGCTTGCGACATCTCTTTTTATGCAAATTGCAGGTGTGGAAAATTCTTTTTACGCCGTTATTCTGCCCGACGTTTCTTGGATGGTTTCGTTCTTTTTTTACTTCATTTCTACTTCACTCCACTTTACTTTCCCTTCCTGCGGCTGTTTTATGTTTCCCTTATCTTTGCCATTACTTGAGTGTCATGGGGATGGGTTTAGCACCACCCTAGAGGCCTAGGTCACTTCACGAGCGTGGCAGCACTTTTAGGTCTTTCCTTTAGGACGAGTGAGGATTGTCGGGAGTCGGGGTGATTGACTTGAGTTGATTGATTTTGAGAACCAATTCACCTCGTTTTACGATTTTGTGTTAGGTGAGTTGTTTTCTCCTCTCTCCTTTCATTGATCCCTCGTCCTTGATTTTCTCCTTGCTTCTTGGTTCAATGTCCGCACCTACAGGGGACGTATAGGTGTGCACATATAGCCTCTTTAAACTATATGTGGGGCCATCAAGCAAGGCTGTAAGTGCGGTGGGGACATTGATGAGACTGCAAAAAGAAAAATTACAAGAATCATAGAATGGGGCCGCCTGACTCAGAGACTCTGTAGAGAGTAGAGCAGGAATCACGGAACCGTTCGACCTTCCTTGGGGTTTCTACTACCGACAGTCTAATGTTCGTAGACCTAGTCCTATTAGGATAGTCAACCCGTGGACTGAAATGTTTTAAAACAAAAAATACATATGTTTGAAAAATACAAAATCACCTCCACTACTACACAGCCTGCCTACCTACGGTTTTACTTGCATGCAAACAGAAAAAAATGAAATGTGTGAAAAATTTATAAAGGTCCACGGTTGGCTATTCAAGTCGGATTAGGTCTGCCTTCTGCAGAAAGTTGGTCTAATAGTCAGCACTCAAGTCCGGACATTAGCACAGCTCTGAGTCCGAAACACCACCGTGCTTACGGGTCTTTCTTTCCAGAGGCCCATGGCTTTCTTACGGTTTGTCGTGAGTTTAGCGGGCCATCTGTGAGTTTCTTCCAGTGTTCTTTGCGGTTTTCTACGACTTTGTTTTGTTTTCGTTCGTGACCTTTTTCGGAGTTCTCTAAGGACGTTCTTTTTCTTTCCTTCTTGATTTTTTGGTTTTCTCTCGTGATTTTATTCGCTCCCCTGTCGTCCTTCTTTTGTTTTACTGTTGGGTTTTCATACTTCGCTACTTTCGTACGTAACGTAGTATTCCTGTTGAGCCATGTGTTTGCCCGCTACTTGTACTCTTGTTTTTTTCCTCGCGCTAACGACTCTTCCGCAGAAATATAAGAAAAATATGAAAATAATAAACGAGAATAACGAGTACTCGTCGGATGAGCGAGAGCATACGGTATTCCCGTGACACGCTTTTACTTTCTTTATCGTTATACTCGCTTTACTTTTCAGTACATACTCCTGCTAGTCTAGCCTCGTTTACTTTCGGCTTATACCGTTACGCATGCCTTACTTTTCAACGATATACTCTTGCTAGTCTAGCCTCGCTTATTTTCGGTATACATACTTGCTTAGCATGTTTTGCTTGTTGTAGCATGTTATTCCTGTTTAGCTCAAGCATAACCTGCTTGTGATACTTGCTTCTCGTTGTTTGCTATAAGCATATTCTCGCTTACTTGTTTTCTCGCTTTCTTTTGCTACACTCCATCATCGTTGCACACACTCACTCGTTGCAATAAAATGATATTAAAAATGAAATAAAACGATTTGCATGTTCACTTTAACTTAAGATTTAAGTTTAAACTGCAACTTTGCTACGACGTGGAGCACGGAGCACGACTTCGAGGGCAAAGACGGCCATCGTCAACAACAAAAACTCGTGTCAACATCAAGCAAAACTATTCTTTAGTTTAAACAACAAGCCATATGATTCGAGGTAGTCCGCCTAGTGCGACATAAATCCTCACCTGTTCTTTTAGGCCTTTGTACAGCCTTGCTGTGCAATATAAGCCCTAACTCGCTTTAGGATTCCGAGGTCGTCGTCCGATACGATGTAAATCCTCCTACCTTTCGAAGTTATTTGTATAATCGAGTGATTATGTAAATGTAATTCCTATAATTAATTGGCAGGATTGAAACTTAAATAAATTCACTTCCGAAATTTAAAGCCTAACAAATAGGATAGTCGAGAAATTACCGAAGTTCGCTTCGAATCTGTGATTTCTCCTACCTTCCTTCCTTTGAATTCCCAAAATAAAAATGTTCCAAAATTTGATCCATTCCCTATTGAAATTCTAAAATTCAATCCTCGAAAACTTAAACTTTGAAATTCTCGAGAGCAAAACCACTCGATCATTATCGAGAGTTTTCTTAAATGATTCCCGTCATTTAAAATGTAATTAACTATAGGGGCTTGCCCTTATAAGGAACTTTAAGAATCCGGGTAATATAAACCCTCGCTTAATTCATTTATATTAAGCGGGGAACTCGTCGGCTTATAAAATTGGTTCGCAGACCAAACGGATGTCACAAATCTCTTAGTTTATTTAATCGAGCCCCATCATCGAGCGAGTGTGTCTATTCTTCGGGATAGATACACGGTTTGTGGTGCGGTGCTCGTTTGTATAAACTATTTGGGATGTGAGATCGGTTTGATTTCATATCTTAAAACTTCTAAACTTAAAATTACTTTCAAAAATCAAATGTTATCATTTAAACTATAAAATATGAAAATTCGCCGACAATTTCTGTAGGCGACCCCTTTTCAAAACACATAACCTAAAAATATGCCGACAATCGATATACATTGAATTTAAGTTCCGCTGATTTTGGACGCCGGCGGCGCTGGATAGGGCGCCAGCGGCGCTAGTCCGCCAAATAATTGTTTGAACTCTCTGGAATTTATGAAGATCCACAGTTTTCTCCAAAATTCTTTTAATTTCATTATTAGACACCTCCGTTAAACTACTAGTCTGGGATGATAAGCAGTAGAGACTCTATGAATAATATTATATTTTTCAACCAATATCTGAATCTAATTATTCCTAAAATGTGATCCACCATCGGTTATAATTACTATCGGCATTCTATATCTTGTAAAAATATTTTTCATTAAAAATTTTGAAACACACCGAGCATCACACATGGGTTAAGTAATTGCTTCAATCTATTTCTAGACATAATCAACAACAACCAATATATATGTATTTCCAAATGAAGAAGTAAATGGTCCCATAAAATCCAATCCCCATACATCAAAGATTTCAAATTCTAATGTAAAATTTAAAGGCATTTCATTTATTCTAGAAATATTGTCAACTCTGACATCGATCAAATGTTTTTATATACTTGTATACATCTCTAAAAAGTGTAGGCCAGTAAAATCCAGATTGCAAAATCTTATGAGCAGTTTTATCAACACCAAAATGTTCTCCAAATTCAAAATCATGATATCTCTGAATAATTAGTTCATTTTCTTCATACGACACACATCTTCTAATAATAAGATCCTTACACTGTTTATATAGGTAGGGCTCATCCCAAAAATAAAATTTAACATCATATCTCAATTTATTTTGTTGTAGCCTTGTTAAATTAGGTGGTACAATGTCACCTATAATATAATTCACAGTATCATCATACCAAGGAAAATTCATTTCCATAATAGTATAAAATTGCTCATCGGGGAAAGTTTCTTTTATTTCCTTCTCAAATTCAGATAATTTATAATACTCCAGTCTAGACAGATGGTCAGCAATTTTGTTATCAGATCCTTTTCTATGAACTATCACAACGTCAAATTCTTACATTATAATTATACATCTGATCAGTCTTGGTTTAGCATCCTTCTTTTGTATTAAATATTTTATAGATGAATGGTCAGTATGCACTATGCATTTAGTTCCAATCAGATACGGTCTAAACTTTTCAAAGGCAACACTATAACTAATAATTATCTTTCATTAGTGGTATAATTAATCTGAGCTTCATTAAGAGTTTTACTAGCATAGTAAATAATCTTGAACATTTTATCATACATGTTCCCTAAAGCAACTCCAATCGCATAATCATTGGTATCACACATAAATTCAAATGGTCTCTCCCAATCGGGTGAAACAATTATAGTGGCAGTGATTAATTTTTCTTTTAATTGTTCAAAGGCATTCAAACATTCTTCATTAAAATCAAATCTCTTATATTTTTCTAAAAGTTCGCAGAAAGGTTTAGTAATTTTTGAAAACTCTCTAAAATAGCGCCTGTAAAATCTAGCATGTCATAAGAAACTTCTTACCCCTCTCACAGTAGTAGGAGGTGGTGATTTCTCAATAACCTGAATTTTTGTAGGGTATACCTCCATACCAAGTTCAGAAATTTTATGCCTAAGCACAATTCCTCCTGCAACCATAAATTGACATTTTTCCCAATTCAGAACTAAATTTGTTTTCTCATAAAGCTCCAAAACTTTTTCTAAATTATTCAGACATATGTCAAGTGAAGTTCTGAATACAGAAAAATCATCCATAAATACTTCTATTCCATTATCAATCCGATTACTAAAAATAGACATCATGCATCCTTGAAACGTTGCAGGTGCATTACATAATCTGAAGGGCATTCTTCGAAAAGCAAAAGTTCCATAAGGGCTAGTAAATGTAGTCTTCTTTTGATCCTCAAGAGTAATAGATATTTAATGATAACCAGTATATACATCCAAAAAGTAATAGTACTTGTGTCCGACAAGTCTATCCAACACTTGATCTATAAAAGGAAGACGAAAGTGAACTTTACTGGTGGTGGCATTTAATTTTCTATAGTCAATATAAATTCACCAACCATTAATTTACCTTTTTGGTATAATTGCATTATGTTCATTCACATCAACAGTCACTCCTCCCTTCTTAGGAACACAATGAATTGGACTTACCCAAACACTGTCTGAAATTGGGTAAATAATGCCAACATCAAGCCATTTTAAAATTTCCTTCTTAACTACTTTCATCAATGGATTCAGTCTCCTCTGTGGATCAGTTCTAGGTTTATGTTGTTCATCCAACAAAATTTTGCGCATACAGATCAAATGACTGATTCCTTTAATATCTGCTAAGGTCTAACCAAAAGCCTTTTTGTATCTTTTTAAAGTCTCCAATAATTTTTGTTCTTGATATTCATTCAAGTCCGAAGATACAATGACTGGAAATGTAGATGATTCTCCTTAAAACATATACTTCAAATGATTAGAAAGAATTCATCTCAAATTCAGGAGGTTTTATGATAGATGAAATTAAACTTTTATCACCTCTTTCCATAGTATCCAACATTTCTAATCTTTCCTGAACATAGTCTAACTCTTCATTCTCCATATCATCAAAATCATTTTCTATTTCACTTTCATCCTCACACTCCACATTTTTATATTCTATTTTCTATTGTAACACTTCTTTAAAATGATCATCTCTTAAATAATCGCAGATTTTCATTCGAAAGCATTCATCATCTTTTTCTATTGAGGGATATTTCATAGATTTCAGAATATTAAAGGTCAACTCTTGATCATTAACCCTCATAGTTAATTTGTCTTTTTAAACATCAATCATAGCTCTCCCAGTAGCAAGGAATGTTCTTCCCAAAATAATTAGAATTTCATTATCTTTCACTATATCTAATACAATAAAATTCACAGGAAAGATAAATTTATCCACTTTCACTACCATATCTTCCACCACTCCTTTAGGATAAGTAATGGAACGATCAGTCAACTGAAGAGTCACAGATGTAGGTGAAATTTCTCATATTCTCAATCTTTTAAAAATTGATAAAGGCATAAGATTAATACTAGCTTCTATATCACACAAAGCTCTTCCAAAAAATTTCTCACCTATAGCACAGGAGATATTGAAACTACCAAGGTCTTTAAGTTTTCCGGGAAGCTTCTTGTAAATAATTGCACTACACTCTCCGCTAAGTGCAATAGTCTCGTGATCTATGAACTTTCTTTTCCTTTTAAGAATATCCTTCATAAACTTCGCATAATCAGGCATCTGCTCTAATGCTTCAACAAAGGGAATATTTACGTTAATTTCTTAAGGATTTCCAAAACTTTTGTAAATCTATTATCCCTATTTTGTTTTTTCAATCTTTGAGAAAACGGAGGAGGTGGTTTTTCAACAGTAATATTCATTGGTTCAAGCGGATATTCTAAGTCTGGATATATCTTATTAGAACCTTTTTTAATATCCACCTTCTCTTTCTCAAATTCAACTTCTATTTGCACTCTTGTTTCTAATTCCTTCCACTCCTTAATTGAATAGCCTTAATTTGCTCCATGTTTTGATCTTTTGGATTGATCTCGATTGCTGGGAAGAGCTACAGAAGGTCTAATATTAAGTGCATTGAAAATATGTCCTAATTGATTCTCAATGTTCTTAATCGCAACACCTTGAGCTTGTAATTGATTACCCATGTTCAACATTAATTCTTCAGTAGACAACTTCTTCTCCTTAAATTGTGGGTTACTATTAAAGCCAGGAGGATAAGAAGGTCTATAATTTGTATTTTCTTGGTTGTTCAAATTTCCAACTGTGTTAATAAGATTGTTTCCTAATTGCGGGTAACAGTAGCATTGTGTTATTGTTCCAGTTGAAATTCGGGTTATTCCTCCAACCAGGATTATAATAGTTCGAATAAGGATTGTTGGGTATATTACTTATAACATTCAAGGTCTCATATGGTGTTTGAGATTCTATTATATGTCTAGTGAATTTTCCTCTAACACTAGGGTGTTTGAGAATAATTCATTTTGTATTGATCTATTTTCTTCGAAAGGGCAGCAATTTGAGAAAATATCATAGTTACAGCATCAGAATCATGAATACTAGCTACTCTCTTAAGACTTACCCGTTTAGAGGGTCATTGAAAATTATTAGTAACCATCTCTTTTATTAACGAATATGCTTCATCAAAAGTTTTTGACATTAATGATCCACGACCAGCAACATCTATAATCAATCTCAAAGATCCCACTAATCCATTATAAAATATTTGAATTATTAACCAATCTGGTAAAGCATGATGTGGACACTTCCTAAGAAGAACTTTAAATCTTTCCCAAGCTTCATATATTGATTCCCGTTCAAACTGACCAAAAGATGTGATATCATTTCTTAGCTTAGCATTTTTTGACGAAGGGAAATATTTTGACAGAAATTTTTGTGAAAGTTCTCCTCAAGTTTTGATAGATCCGGGTGCTAACAAATTTAACCACGCCTTAGATTTATTTCTTAATGAAAAAGGAAAAAATTTAAGTCTGATAGCATCATTTGACACTCTATCAAATTTAAAAGTAGCACGCAGTTCTAGAAAACTAGCGAGATGTAAATTAGGATCTTCGTTAGGTATTCCTCCAAATTGATTGTTTTGTACCATTTGAATAATAACAAGTTTAAGCTTAAATAAATTAGTAGCAACATCAAGATTTTGGATAATTAAGTGAATTTTATCTGCAGTTGAGTTAGCATAATCTCTTAAAGGTCTTGGTATATTTTGATTGTTCGCAATTTTGTGAGGATTTTTAGATTTTTTTTTATTGTTTTCAAATTTTTCTAACATTACGCTATAATTCTGAATCGTAAGGCACTAAACCTACGGATATAATCCTATGCATATAAAATCACACAAAACATACTAAAAAGTAATCAAACACACACACACAATTGTAAACTACAAAGTAAAGGTTTTCAAATATTATAATTTTAACCGTTACTGTTTTATACCTTCCCCGGCAACGGCGCCAAATACTTGAATCAAGGTTTCCGGGTGCGCTGCCTCTAACCTAAATATTCAAAGTATAGTTTTAATTCAATTTTATTCTTCTATTTTAAAGGCCAACATTCTGTGCCATAGAGCATTGCAGTTCTCACCACCAACAAAAATAAGTCGTTATCCCACTAAGTGGGGTCGGCTACATGAATCCTTTCTGACCGTTATGTCCTATTGAGTGTTACATTTTTATTTAATTCTAATAAGTTAAGATTTTCTTATACAATATGCCATGTATTTCTAAGTCTACCTCTGCCTTCTTAACATAAATCAAATCTAAAATTCTACTCTCCTAACTAGATCATCACATGGTCAATCTTTAATGTGCCAAATCGTCTCAGACTACTCTCTCTAATTTTTTCCACCACAAGAACTACACTAACCTGATGATGGGAAATATTTTGACAAAAAGTTTTGTGATAATTCTCCCCAATTTCTAATAGATCTAGGCGCTAAAGAATTTAACCACGCCTTAGCTTTATCCCTTAATGAAAAAGAAAGAAGTCTAAGCCTGATAGCGTCGTTAGACACTCCAGCATATTTAAATGTAGCACATAATTCTAGAAAACTAGCGAGATGCAAGTTAGGATCTTCATTCGATGTTCCACTAAATTGATTATTTTGTACCATTTGGATAATAGTAGGTTTAAGCTCAAATGAATTAGCAACTACATCAGGATTTTGAATAGTTAAATAAATTTCATCTGCTGTAAGGTTAGCATAATCTTTTAAAAGTCTAGGTTTATGTTCATTTTCATGTCTTTGGTTATCTAAATTGTTCGCCATTTTGCTCAAATTTTTAAATTCTTTTTTTTTTTTGAATTTTTCTAACAGTACATTCTAATTTTGAATCGTAAGGTTATAAACCTTCGGATCTAAAACTACGCATACACAAATACAAATTAAAGGTTTTCTGATACTACTAAATTTACTATTGCCTCCCCGGCAACGACGCCAAAAACTTGACCTTTTTTGCTTCAAATTCATTTCTTTTCGCTTCTTTTTATTCTATTTGCCTAAAATCATCATACCTATAGCAAAATATGAAAAATATATTCCATTAAAGTGCAATATCACCAAAAATGGGTACCAAATGTATATGAAAAATCAAATATATTTTTAGTGCATCATAACCCTTTTACGAATATGTTCATTTTGGATTTTATCTCTAAGTGTAAAGACACTTATCCACCTAAGCATTCTCATCTCGGCAACTTTAAAATTAATTTTATGCTTCTCTCTTAAAGGCCAACATTCTATGTCATAGAGCATTGCAGGTCTCACCACCTTCTTATACAATTTTCCTTTATGTTTAAGCGATACTTTTCTATCACATAATAGACCAGAAGCATTCCTCCACTTCAATCGACAAAATTGAATTATACTAATAACATCCCCTTCTACATCACCAACACTTAGAACACTATAACTGAGATATATATGGATTTCACACCTTAGAGATATCCACAAGAAGGATATGAACAACAAAAATCATAAACCAAGGTACATACTCATATAAATGTCCAATAAGAGCATCCAACCATACCTTGACCCTCGAAGCAAGTGATTCACCGGAGCTGCAGTCGCCATGAGAGGGGAGGGGAGGGGAGGGTTAGGGCGAGAGGGAGAGGGAGAGGGAGAGCGAGAGGGAGGGGGAGTGACCGAGAGGGATCAGGGGATTAGAGCAAACTCATCGACGTAGCAAATTTTGGAGGTATAAAGGATTATTTCCGATAGCTTACAAATGACTTCAAATCCATTAGCTATTAACATTAATACTGGTGGCATTAACGGTCAATTACTAAAAAAATCTCATCGGTTAAAGCCCAACTAAATGACGAGTTCATAAATAACTGACGAAATATGATCTTTAGTTATTTTGCTTATAACTGACGGTGCAATGTGTCGATTATAATAAATACCGTCAGAAAATAATCCACTGCTCATAAGAGATAGCATGTCCTGTTGTTATGTCATCGGAAATAACTCAACATATAAGCCACCGTAAATCCGTCAAAAAAAGGAAATTTTTACAGAAGAAAATTTAAGACATCAGTTTTGTCGTCGGTTATAGCATTTTTTCCTGTTGTACCCAAGTGAGACAACTGTTTGAACAAAAGCTCACCTCCTATCCTAACCTTGTTCACCCTATCCGTTTCAACGTACAGCTGGGATACCAAAACTTAATCATAGACAATGCCTAGCTAAGACTAGAGAGACGTTGGCTTTTCTTGAAGGATAGCCTCGCGAGCCCAAACCATAGCTAACTCTTCCTACAGCCGCCCTAGCTACACGTCACGAAGGCGATCATTTTCCTATGTTTATGAAGTCTGTGCTCGATAAAGATGAATCTCTGCAAAGTTAGATGGTCCAGTTACACTGGTTGTTCTCGCTGGATCAACCACTGGACACTTTAATTCATCTCTAAGCGACCCTCCAGAATGCCTGCATCCTCGGCGGACCCCAAATCCACCATAATGTTAGTTTGCGAAGCACCTCACTTAGCAAAGGAAAAGTCTTCGTTCCCTCACCCGAAGAGGGATCTAACATTCAATCTAGATCAAAAGTATTAAAAAACTGCTTCTCCTCCATTCTTCAGCACCACCGACAGAAGACGAGAATCAGATCAGAAGGTATCCGTTAGTAGAGCTTCGGGAACATTTTGTTAATTGATTGTCTCTGACACCACTGAAGGTATCATATTGAAGGCAAGCACTAGATCCAACTTTTCTGCCCGCTTGGGAGAGATCTAATGGTTCGACAACTAGTCAGTTTAATTTCACATCGTGCGATGTGTCTTTATCGGGAAACCTCATTCCCTCACCCGAAGAGGGATCCAACATTCAATCCAGATCAAAAGTATTAAAAAATTGCTTCTCCTCCAATCTCCTGCACTGTCGGCAGAGGACATGAATAAGATCAGAAGGTATCTGTCAAGAGAGCTTCGGGGACATTTTGTTAATCGATTGTCTCCGACACCACTGAAGGTATCAGATTGAAGGCAAGCACTTGGTCCAATTTTTCTGCCCGCTTGGGAGAGATCTAAGGGTTCAACAACTGGTTAGTCTAATTTCACATTGTGCGACGCGTCTTCATCGGGAAACCTCGGGTCATCTAGGATCCCCCTGTAGGACAAACATTGTGCGAATCTGTTGATCCTTTTTCAACCACCGGTTTGGGAGCTTTTACTCTGGCTTGACAATTTTACCGGGTTGTTCGACTTAGAAGTTGTCTTGGTCATTTTCTTCATAACCTGAAGCACCAAAGCACAAGCCTCTACGTAGATGGACTTAGAAGGCTGTCCACCCTCCATATTTTGACCCCACTGAGAAGAGGGAAAAATCTACACGAAAGGAACGCTGAAATGATCAGTCCCTTCATTTTTTTTCTTTATTTATAATGGTCTTCGAACATAAACTAAGAAATAAGTAATTATTGTGCATTAAATAGTCATGAGTACCACAAACTTGTTTTAAAATTTTAGATTCTCTTGTCCTTATCACAACTTTCGCGATCAAGGAGTAAGAGAATTGGAGAACTTTAATATGTATAAAAATGTGTCAGCGTGAATCATAAAGACATCTCACGGTCAGTGGAAGAGGTGACATTGCATCGCGTGGCCCTCTAAAGACAATCCATGACCGCACGCATAGCTGGCCCCTCGCGTACCAAGGTGAAAATACTTCCCGAACGGATAAGAGTAGATCAACTCTTAAAAGATCTATCTGATTAGACTTAAGCAAATAAATCCAGCGTCTTCACCTTTGATGGACCAAATGGATGAAACATATAGTCCAAATCTAGAGAAGTTGACACCCGTCCTCAGCAAGCAGCAGCCTGACCCAATGGCCTCTCGGTCTAACGAGTGACCACTCATTCCAACCAGATGTCAGTGGGCCCCACAGGCCATATGTATAGACTAAAATACCACTTGTTATACCTACACATATTAGGGATACAACATGTAATTGTACAATCCCACATTTATATATATAGGGGTCCATTTCATGAATAAATATTACGCAAATTTACTGTTCAACTGTTTTGTTGCTCTCTTTGCACACATTCTCTCTCTACCTCCAATGCTCTATTCCTTAGACGTGTCTTCCAGATAATTTTGAATTCAACAGTACATAGTTACCTATAACATATTGGTTAAAAGTCATATTATTTTCTATCATGAAATCAAATGTTCAAATCATATATATCACATTTTGAAATCACCTTTGAAAATATAAATAAATAAATTGACGTGCTGAGAACTGTTAATATGATGATTCTTCTTTAAAGGACACGGTCCGTGCATAAACTTTATTTGTTAATGATTGAACCAAACTAAAATATTGATCCTCACATATCATCGTCATGTTCAGTAAAAAAAGGCTCCCACGTGCATACTAAAAGTTGTAGCGCAAAGACCAGCAAAAGCAACAGCAACTAACTACACCAAATCAGAAGAAAAATAAGACAACATATGTAATCACATGTTAATATTTTTTAATAATTAATAACATTCATGTTGGATTCCATAATTTAAATGCTTTAAGCCGACAGTTCAACTACTAACTAATTAGTTTGATGAAGATAAAAATAAAATTCTAAACAACTGCAATGATATCACACCAAAAAGGCATTAACTTGAGTGTTACATTAACGTATTGATTTTCAAAAGAAATTCCTTGTTATTTATATGATTTAAAATATAGTCTATTTTAAATTGATTGTATAAGATCAATTTCAATCTTTATATATATATATATATATATATATATATATATGAAATATCATCACAGGGTATCTCATAAATGATTAAATACCAACCAAAGAATCTTTACATACCAAAAAATCGGTTAAATAAACAAATAATTAGGTAAACTTACTTCTTTAGAAATGCTTGCAGTTATTCAATAGCATCAACTATTCAGTGCATTCAATATTAACAATATTCCATGCAATTCTTTTTGTTCTACTGCACCGCGTTAATCTTTTCTAAAACTACAATTTGATTCGAGAGGGAGTGGAGCTTCGCTAAACAGATGCTCACTACATTACTTAATTCAATATATATATATATATATATATATATTCATTCCTAAATTAAAGGTTGAGATCAAGTCGCTCTAAGAGAAAATTTAACCCCTGTGACGTTAGTATAATTATTACAAACTAACATCATAAAAAATACACATAAATTAAAATATATTACCTCCATAAAGCATTAGAACAAAAAAACACGACGACAATTACAAACCATGCAATATATACATACACACATACAAATACAATATTATCAAATATCATCACCAGTGTATTTGTATCCTTTCCAACTATAGTTATTACCAAATTCAATCATCCAATTCATCTTAGATGATTAAATTTAACTGAACTATATATATAAATTCAGCCATCCACAATACATTAGATAACTCGATTTGCTCATCCGACTAATAAGTAATGAAGCCAAATCCTATATCAACATTACCATGCGTTGTCTTTTATCCCTTCTTCCCTTCTTTGTTGCGTTCATCTTCCATATAATCTGTTACAGCCTCCATGATCCTGACCTGCTCTCTAAGAAACTCTACATAGTCCACAGTTTCCTCGAGCAGTCTACAAAATCCCATCTTTTCTCCACCTGGAACGAGTCTACGTAGCATAACATGACGTGCTCCAATTGCCTTCTTATAAGTTCCCCTGTGATGAAGAAGCCGCGCTCGTGGTGGAAGCTGAAGCCGGCCGAGGATGGCACGGGTCCATAGTCTCCCTGGGCTTGCTGCGAGAGCCATGGAAACGTATGCTGCTCTCCTTATAGCTCTACTGCGGCGATGGAGCGGTGAAGAGTGGGCTGAGTGGTTTATTTGTCGGAGGGAGAGAAGGAAATTGTAAGCCTGCATGGAAACCTCTCTAGGGTTAGGGTTTGAACGTGTATTCTTGTTCTGTTTCATGAGAAATTGGGGGAGAAGAGGGGTTTTTAGAGAGAGAAATGGTGCGAGCAAACTTCACGAATGAATGGGAAGAGAGTGCGAAAGGAATTTATTTGTGAAATTTATATGAAATGTCTCTTTTACCCATAATGCACAATATATTTTAACGTTGTCTCTAGTTGTTATATATATTATGCATAGACGCGACTTTGACCCGCCAACTTATCATGCATCAGGTTCCTTACTTTATTGATTATTAAGTAGCATTACATAATGAGAAACTTAAAGTTTTTGTTTTCAAATTTAGTCTGAGTTTGTAATATCCAAAATAATTATATTACATCCGGAATCCGGACACCTGCGATCCATCAGAAGTAAAAATAAAATGACATCCAATGAATCGCAACAGTTGTCAGGACGTAGCTTACGTCCAGACTCCGATCGTAATATTTTTTCCATAATTTGACTATAGTCACTTTTCTTATATGAAATGTACAGGACACCAGCATAAATGTCGAAATATAATGATTTTGAGTGTAAGGGAAGTGTTAAAAATCGTTAATAACCAATTTAGATTGAAAGAAAGTGAGATGTTTTGTGAGTTTATGTGATGTTTATTCATACAAAATTTCAACATAATTATATATTCATACTATATGTTTTATATACGAGATCAATTAAATAAATATCATATATCATATATGCCACCATATAGGTGTGTTGAGAATGTGTTGCATTAGATAGTGAAGAAAATTATTTCTTATATATCAAGTATTTCAAAAAAATAATGAAAATCATATGAAATATTCTCATCAAAACTATGTTCTAGTGCACAAAAATTACTATATTGATGAAAAATGATGTAAGTATACATCATTTTACATATAATGGTTAGTATTTATGCTCTCATTTTAGAACTCACAAACTTGAATATTGAATATGCATATAAATATCATTCTTAGATATCCAATACAAACACTGTTTACAAAATTTAGCATCTTTGTTTAATCAATTTTTCAAATTCTTCACTCAAATACCAAAATTCACTATAAAATATTAACCTACATTTTGATCGTGGCATAGGTAAAATATATGGGGACCAATTTTATAAATAGAAATATTTTATATGTTGTGTATGTACATAAATATTAAAGAAAAAAAAGGGTATAGCTTTGAAATATTTTGAGTTCCTAAGCTTTGTCCTTGCAAGGATGTATTTGTCAAATTTTTTTCCTTGTTGCATTACATTGATGTGTGCTTAACAAAAAAATATAAATATAAATGGAGCAAAGTATTGATTCGACGCGGACGAGGACCAATGAAACGCTATCTCAATGCATTCTCATTTTTAGTGGGTAGAGTGTAATTTAATATAATAACTCAATAAGGTTAGTGCCGATCATTAATGGATAAAGAGCATTAATTGTAGAGGAGACTGAATTAGAGAGCGAGAGAGAGAGAGAGAGAGAGAGAGAGAGAGAGAGAGAGAGAGGAATTAATATGAGGTTGGAGAGTGGACCCAAACCACCACATGAATGCACATGGAGCCTTTTATTCTTTTTTTTCTGATTGAGGGTAGGGTGCGTTGTGGGACGGCAGTGCGATAGCGGTGTGGTACTTGAAATCTTAGTATTACTTGTTTTGTAAAATTGTGTTTTATCTGGGTTCATAAAAAATTATAACTGAAAGTTGTGTTTTCCCATCAAACTAAACCACCTGCGGTGGCTGCTACAAAACTGTGGTCTGATTTTTTTTTAATATAAATTTTGTATAATAGCCACCACATCTTATTGAATAATTGCTTGATAACCACCGCAGTTTTTTGAACAACAGTTTTTCCTTTAGCAGCTTCACAGCTGCATCTTCAAATAGCTACGGCTATCCCAAACCCCCTGAATTGCTCTGTGTTCATTTATTGGCCTCATGCCCGCCACCTTCACTCCTCATCATAATTCACTCATTTCATGTGCATCAATATAGTTGTAAATGAGCCTAATTTGGGCTAGTTTAGATTTGGTTTGTATTTGATTTATTCGAAACTAATTCTGATTGAAATTAACTCGTGAAGAATGTGTTCGTATTTGGCTCAATTTAGATATTCCTGTTCGTGTTAGCTTGACATTGGCTCATTTAAATTAATTAGAAAACAAATGTAGGAGATTGGATTTAATCTATACCATTTCTATGCAATAAAAGACACAATTAGTTGACCAAACAAGTTATAACAAACTTATATATATATATATATATATATATATATATATATATATATATATATATATATAATTTTTTAATTTCGAGCAAAAATGATTCGAACACGAACAAACAAAGGGTTTTTCATTTCTGGCCTTTTATAACAAAAGGTTAAAAAATCTATTTGTGTTCAACTTGTTTATTCAACAAATGATTTGAATATGAGCTACTAAATGAGCAGAACATTAATTATTCGCAAACTGCAAGCTTTTTTGACAAGCCTAATTGCCAGTCTAACTTGATTACATAAGAAATATGTCATTAACTAATTTTAGCATCTTATCCAAAAATTAAAGCCAAATGAAAATTATTAATTAACTTTTTCGGATTATTATAATTTATAATAAATAATATTACATGTATGAAATTGTTGAAGCCTAAATTATCTTCTTGGAAGTACACCTCCAGAGTTATAGCTTGTGAGGAAAAGAGAGAGAGAAAGAGAGAACTCTTCTGTGTCTGAAAATCCAAAAGTCTCTTTATTGATATCATGACCTCCTATTTATAAAGGTCTCATAATATATTTATATAAAAAGAAAGAACGGTTACCATATCCAAATAATTGAATTGATATGTATGTCGAATAAAAATTACATTACAATATGATTGAGAATCTAATGTCGGTCTGCAGCCTAATGTTTGGGTCAGTTAACTTTATCAGCCACTCGATATTCGAGTCTGCTGATTTTGTCGATGAGAAATTTAGCAAAAGTGCTCGTTCACTTGATTGTGTTCGCTCATTTGGTGTATCTATCAGTCGGAAACCAATGTTGGTCGATTCTTCTATAAAGTCGATCGACTGCTTGCGGGTGAAATTTTTGTCCTTTGATATGGAACTTTGTCTGTATGCCTTCTTTTTACTAGTTGTCCAATTCCTTTGAGATTCGTGCTGACATTTTTGTAGTTTACATATTAATTATCTTTTTTTATTGCTCCTTTATGATGATAGCTAAGATAATGAAAGGAAAATTATTAGACAATAAATGACATGATAATCGAAAAAAATTACTTTAATAATCAATTCTCTCTTGTTCTTTGTGCCCAGCAACCCTGTAAATAAGGGCACATGCCTTTGAGGTCATCGCTTTCAAATTTTTTTTTTGCAATCCATTTATCAACTTCATGGTTGATGATTCGAATAAGAAGAATATTGACATTCATCTTCTGGCCTTCGACGGCCTTCGACTTATCGCACCAGATATGTTGGAGAAAAGAAAGAAAAATACCATTTTAAAAAGAAGCGAGCGACTCCCATACCTGAGCTGGTCGACCAAGTTGCCTCTCCGGACAGTCCTAACACTCAGCCACTGAAGAGGTCGTTGAAGGTGTCCGTTCAACTTCTAGCCCAACTGTCTCTGGGAATGCTGACAAAAGTAAGTGAGATACTCCTATTGAGGGTGGTCAAGGGGGGTTGAATGAAAAGTGGGTTGTTAGTTCTTCCCCTTATCCATAGCAAAATATGGATGGAGGTCCACTGGCTCAAGGAGTGAAAGATTTCTCTATGAACCTTTCTGAAATAAATGGATTTTTGGATATGTAAAATATATTTTATTCAAATTTTTTTTAATAATCCTTTAACTTCATTTTTTAATACAGAGGAGTTCGTTGTCCTAGAGGCTCACACTAATGACGGTCTATCGAAGAACAATGTAGATCATTGTCAGTCGCCAAATTAGAAATTGTCGGTCGCTGGAAAGAGTATCACGACGCTCGATTTAAAATAAATTTAACATATATATATATATATATATATATATATATATATATATATATTGATGGCGGTGTCGTTGCCGTGTCGGAGATTTTTCTCGGGATGTCGATGTCGATTTGGAGTCGCCACTCTGTTTATCTATAATATTGCCCTAATATTCAATAAATCTTACTTCTTTAGATCCTGTAAAATAATCTTTAGATAATAAGAAATTTGAAGAAAATAAGAGCTAATATAGAAAACAGTAGAAAAAGAGGTGTTGGTAATAATCCTCGAAATGAAAATTCTAGGATTGTCTTATCCTAGAGATTTTGTATAAGGACTTTGGTAACCAGAGATTTTTAGATATAATATCTATTCTGAATTCTTTAATTCTCCAATAAGAGCATGCTCCTATAGTTAATTACATCTTAGGCAATTTATAATTGTCTAAGAAAACTTCTGATTAATGTTAATCACTTGTTTTCTGAAAAGTTTTTTTTTAAGAAAAGATGTACCCACTATATCAATTTTATCTTGTTGTCTTGTTGTTTATCATTTTTTGTTTTGTTGTTTGTCATTTTTTGTTTTATTTATCGTTTTTGTTTTGTTGTTTGTCATTTTTATTTGGTGGCTATCGTAAAGTTTTGGTTTTATTTTTGTCTTGGTTTTGTTATTTTAATGTTGTTTATTTTATTTTGTTTTGTCAAAGTTATTATTTTGATATCATTGTGATTTTGTTTTGTTTTGTTGTCGTTTGTCTGGTGTTAAGAATGTTGTCCTGCAAAACAGAGTTAGCACACCCTATAACATGCAAAGGAAATCTAGAACGAAACATATTTTTATCCTGCAAAGAAAAACAGTGTCAAATTTAAAAGAAATAATGTCAGTTTTATCTCTTCAATCTTTTTATTTTATTTAGTTATATTTTTAGATAACATAGTCAAGATGTCATTGGCTCTGTCGTCCCAAGGTAATCAGGGGCCTTGATTGTTATCTGTGATTTAATTTGTATTTAGTTGTGTTTGTAGCAAACTTTATGTTGAATTGTGATGTATGTGATGCGATAGTAGAGTTTACATGTGTTTAGTTTGTTAATTTAATATGTGATAGTAACAGTTGGATGTTAATGTTGTGTGCATAATTTATGTCTTATGTTCTTAAACTTCTTCCCTTACAAATTTCTAACCCATATTTGTGTATAGAAATGCTCTTAATTATTTCAGACCAACTGTTCTAATTTATGAAGGAAAATCTGCATAAACTCAAAGGTATGAAAAACCCAACATATTGAGGTATGAGTTATATATGTTTATATCTTTTCTTTCTTCCCATGTTAATTATATTGATCTTCAAAATTTTAAGCTTAAGGGAGAGAAAGAATTAACTATTAATCGTTCTCATTTAAAAGTATTTTCAAAATTATTAACATGATTTTCTGTGATAGAACTCAATTTCAGATAATTGTATTTTGATTTTATTTAAGTATTTTGTGAAATTGAATGAAATTAATTGATCATGAAAAGTAATTTTGTAGGCTAAGATATTTAGTATAAGAGAATAGGACTATAGTCAACAATTCAAAGTAAGACAAACTGTATGTTTGAAATATTAAGAATCTTAAAACTTTATGTGATAGAAAAGGATTGTGACTCTATGATGAATCAATAATAAGCTAAAGAAATGCCTATAAGGTAAAGGATTGTGGTAAGTTTCAAATTTAGGGTGAGAATGGTGAAGTTCAAAATTAATAAAGGCTATCCAGATACAGTAATCCTCACTTGAAAAAAGCAAAAAAGTAAAAGAAAGAAAAGAAAAGAAAGAAACAAGAAAAGAAGAAAAAAAAGAAAGTAAAGTGAGAAGAAGCTTGAGGAGATGTCTAATCAAAAATTGGCTTCACTTAGACCTACCTAAAGGGAAATTACTTTCCTGAACTTATTGTATGGATTAGCATCTTTACTAGTAATGTTCTCATAAACTTCTTTTCATGTAATCCTTTTAAGTGCCTTAATAAGACAATCTACAGTCATTTTTGAAATTAATAGAAGGCTAGAACTCTTAGACTTGATTACTAGATAGTCTTACACCCACAGAAATTCAAAGATCTTTCTGAAAATTTTACTATTATACTTATCTAAGTCAAAATTATGATATTCTAGAAAGAAAGTTCATTGCAATAAATCATTATTTTATGTATTAACTAAAATTATTTGAGGACAAGTAATAGTTAAGTTTGGGGGATCTTGATCCATTGAAAATTTGATAGCTTTTTACTATCCATTTCATACATGTATTTGATGATATTGCACTTTAAAAAAAAGGTATTTTTCATGATTTCTTGCAGGTACAATATTTTTAGGCCTTTGGAGCAAAAGGAAGTGAAAAGGAGCAAATTTGAATCGAAATGGGGGCAAAAGTGCATTTTATTGAACTAGCGCTGAACGGTGCTGTCACCAGCGCCGGACCGCGCCGATTTACAGAGACTTTGGACCAAAAAGACGGAAAATAGTGTCGGACGGCGCCCTATCCTGCGCGACGAACCGCACCCTATCCCGAATTCAAACTAGATTCAATGTATTTGGCCGGATTTTGGAGGGTTGCTTGAAGAAACTCTTGGGAAATCAGTTATAGTCGGATTTATACTAATTTGGAGCCAAATTTAGTGAGGGGGAGAGAGTTTAGAGTGAAGAGAGAGTGTCTTTTCATTTTGTATTCTCTTCTAAGGAGTATAGGAGGAGAGGGAACATGTGAGATTTCTTCTTCCTTGATTATTTAAAGATAGAATTGTGTGTTGTTGTGAAGAAAGAAGAGGAGTCAAATGAATTCCTTGAGATTCGCTTGGGGAAGAGTTTGAGATAAGTTGTTTTTTTTTTACTCTATTTGTATGACGTTGCTTTTATATATAAAATCCATGTTTTGTCATCTTTTCCTCATGAGTCTTGAGTAGATTTCTTTGTCTTCCTCCATTTCATGTGATGTGTTGATGTTCTGATATGGAAATGATGTGCCGATTTATTATAGAGAATTTGTGATGACCTTTTCACTTCGAACTTCATTTACTTTTTGATCTGGCCAATTAAATTGTTAAAACATGTTGGGAAACATATATTCCGAAAGGATTATGAGTTCCACAACAAAAGTGAATGTCACATTCAATGTCCAAGAATGAGTGATGTAGTTCATGAGGGTTGAGTGCAAAAAAATAGGGAAATATACTTTGGTAGGCGTAGAATTGGAGATTTCAGAGTGACAGGCTGAAATTCTCAATTTGATCCTAGGGTTTAGAAACCAAAGCCAGAGTTAGCCTTCAGGGGAAGGGAAGTGGGAGCTCTGGAGTGAGAGCCAGTATTCTCCCAGCCTAACCACGGATTTGGGGACTAAACATATGATTAATCAATGTTCTTTATGTGCATGGAAAAGGGTAAAGAATATGGATGCTCCTATTTGGCACAATACATTTGCATCACTGCTCTATGTCACAAAAATCATCATATTATAATTGGAGAAGAGAAAGATTCATCTTACAATTGAACTTTATTATAACTTTAGTGTTGTGTTAGTTTAACTTACTAGAAGGTTAGAACGTACTTTGGTAAAAGTAGTAACTACAACTGTTTGTCTCTATTTTAAGAATTGAAATTACTTGCAATTGTGCTGTGATTCGAGAAGTGATTTTTGTGCTACACTATAAAATTAATTGCCTCCCTGTGGGATTAATATCCAGGACTCCACTAGAGTCTTGTATTACTTGAGTGATACGTATACTTGCGTTTAATTATGTGACTCAATAGAAAACTAAATCAATATATATAAATCTGAGTTCATAAATTTTGGCAAATTAAAAAAGTCGCACCAAGTTTTATTTTGATCTACTACAAATTTGATTGATTTTTAGTATCTATTTCATACATGTTTTTGATGATATTGCACTTTAAAGAAATGAATTTTTCATGATTTCAAGCAGTTACAATGATTTTAGGCCTTTGGAGCAAAAGGAAGCGAAAAGGAGCAAATTTGAAGTAAAATGAGGCAAAAGTACATTTTATTGAACTAGCGCTAAATGGCGCTGTCACCAGCACCAGACCGTGCTAATTTGCAGAGACTTTGGACCAAAAAGGTGGAAATAGTGTTAGACGGCGTCCTATCCTACGTCGGAACACGCCCTATCCGATTTCAAACTAGATTCAATGTATTTGGCCGGATTTGGAGGGTTGCTTCAAGAAACTCTTGGGAAATCAGTTATGGCCGGATTTAAACTACTTTGGAGCCAAATTTAGTGAGGGAGAGAGAGTATAGAGTGTAGAGAGAGTGAAGAGAGAGTGTATTTTCATTTTGTTTAGGAAATCTAGGTTTTGTGTGTTCTCTTTTAAGGAGTGTAGGAGGAGAGGGAAAGTGAGAGATTTCTTCTTCCTTGCTTATCTAAAGAGAAAATTGTGTGTTGTTGTGAAGAAAGAAGAGAAGTCAAAGGAATTCCTTGAGATTCGCTTGGGGAAGAGTTTGAGATAAATTGTCTTTTCTTTACTCTGTTTGTATGACGTTGCTATTACTAAAGCTACTATTACTAAAATTACATTCCATGTATTCAGTTTTAGTTCTACTCAAACGAAGGCCCTTTAGACTCCAATGTAGACCTCCATAATTCAAGTTTTTCCTGGGCTTTTTCTCTTATCTGAAAATAGATAAGAGGATCTATATAATAAATAGGCAAGCAACGAATTATGAATAAGTCAATTGGAAATCAAATTCTTTACATGAAATTAAAGAATAAAGAACCGCAGGACCAACTCAAACTTGTGATCTCTAATTTAAAAATCATTAAATTTTTTTTTTACTTAATGTGAAATATTCCAAGCAAACAAATTTTTTTTTAATTGCAAAATGTTATTTTTAGATTAAATTAATAAAAACTAGATAATTATGATAACATAAGTGATATTAATATTTTATTAAAACTTTTAAAATTATGTAATAATTAATTACTTCTGAGAGGAGATTTAAAAATGTAGTTTCCTAGTTTAAAATTAATGTTATGAATTGACCAAGAAAAGTCCAGTAATATATCGTTTAAATTAGTTCATTTTATTTCTTAAATTATCTGAGTAGGCTTTTAATATAATCAGAGTTTTAAATTTTTACTCAAATTCGTTTATCTTTTTCCTTTTTTTTTTTTGTGAGTTTGATTCATTATCGAATTTCAATTGAGCCAAGCAAATTATATATTGGATTTTAATAATTTAAACAGTATAATAATTTTTTTTTATGTTTAATATAATTTATTGGGCAATGTTTATGTAAATTGACAAGTTCGAATATTAATGGAAAAATATTTTAATCTATATATCAAGCTATTTATTAAATTTTTTTATTGCATTTATACTTCAAATAAGATACCTAATTATTCAGATACATGAGGTACATAAAAATTAATATAAGAAAAGAGAATATATTATCAAATGAATAATAATAAGCATTTTATTGAGTTTATAAAAAGATGTTTATTAAAAAAATGAGAAAATAATAAAAATGGGTATAGTTGCAAGATCCAAAATTATCAAACTTTATCCAACTTAATCACAAAATATTTAAATAAAATCAAAATGATCTTATCACAACAGCTTAAGAGTGTGTTTGGGGCGGCTGTTTGTTTCCAAGAAGCAGCTGTTAAGCTGCTTCATGGAGAAGTAGCTTTTTAGGAGTTGTCAGAAAGTTGCTTATGAAGAAAAATGAATTTGTTTGGAAGATATGTTGAATTGCTGTTGTTTTTAATGAAAATGACAGTTTTGCCCTTATGTATGTAATATATGCAAATAAGTGCAGTTTTCAGAATAATCACAGCTAAATAATATAAAGAGGCTGTACTACTAAAAAAACATCAGTACAGTATAAAATACTCTAATACATAAAAAGTGATCAGTTATTTGAAACATATAACTACAATAATGAGGGCAATCACAGTCACCAACAAGCTTAGAATGATGTTCGTCATCAAGTCATGGTGATCAAGTCTTCGAGAAATCTCCTCTTTATGCAAGCATCTCTCCTCGCCTGATCACGGTTTGGAGGGAACTCATCAATGTCATCAATCCAACTGAAAAAGTCGTAATCTGCAAGAGTCTTGTTTCTGAGAAAAGAGTAAAATTTTCTCCCCTAGCAGATTTCCTTTCTCGATTGGTACTGAATACATCTATCACCATAAGGGTAATATGGAACTTTCAAAGTATCGGATGCTCTTGAACTCATATTTCATGTTATTATAATATATTATTACTCTAATTAATAGAAAAAGTAGATATAAAATTCAAGAAATAAAAAAAAGTAAGCAATCTTAAAATTTAAAAAAAAAGTTTGTCGAGACACATGAAGAAAGCTACGATGCAGACTGCTGCAAATATTTAGAAAAATGTACATCCAGAGAACCAATGTAGAGCTGAAATATGAATCATCTACAATAAATAAGTAGGTTATGCTATATAAGTACGGTCATTGCATTTTCCAAAGCATCGGTAATCTCTCCTCTTAATTGTATCATCTCCTCGGTTCCTTCTCCCTCAGAATTGTTGTACTCGTTTGTACTAAAATCCTCTTCGTGCACTGAAGGTCCGGCCTGATACCGAGTAGCTTCCTCAGGCACAATGATAGGATCTCATCTATGACCTCGAAATCGACATCAATGCATGCATATATAAAACAAATTCACAAAAAATCTTGAAGAAACAGTATAACAATGCTCACATGTATATCCTTCAATATTTATTCTGGTTGATTAGTATAAGTATAGATACTTCTAACTTATCTGACATGTAAACTTCAAGTTTGCATTAAAACATATGTAATTCCAATGGTATAAATCTATCAAATAAAAAAAATGAAACCATTACTGAAAATTCTTCCAACAAAATGTTCCTCCAGACTGAAGAAAAGACAATAGCAATCAATTCGACCCAGTAACATGAGTGCATGCATGTATAGAATAAGTCCACAAAAAAAATCTTAAAGAAACAAAAAAATAATCTTCATATGCATATGCTTCCATAAGTTCTCTTGGCTGATAAGAATAAGTATAAATGCCGCTAACTTATCTTTCATGTAAACTTCAAGTTTGCTTTAAAACATATGCAATTCTAATGATAAAAACTACCAGCGCTCAAAACTCTACCCCTAATAACTTCATATATACTAAAGAAGAGACGAGAGCAAGCAAATCGTCCCACTAACATCACTGCATGCATATATAGAGCAGAAATTCTCAAGGAATATATATTCTTTCATAACTTCTCCTGGTTAACCAGGATAAGTATAGATGTGGCTAACTTATATATCATGTAAACTTTAAGTTTGTATTAAAACATATGTAATTCCAATGGTAAAAATCTTTCACTTAACATTAAAAAAAAAAAAAATAAATAAAAATAAAAATAAAAATAAAAATAAACAGGCGTATCAAAAACAAGTGCAGCAAAAATTCTCAGAGAGATGGTAAAACAATACTCATATATTTATCATTCCCAAAATTATTCTGATTTATCATCAGACAAATAGATATTAACTTATTTGACATATAACTTTCAATTTGCCTCAAAACACCTGCATTCTCAATAGTATAAATCTTTCAAAAAAAAAGGAACTAACATTCAAATTTCACCCCTCGAAATTCTTATTTAGACTGAAGAAAAGGCAAGTGCAATCAATCTGATCTACTAAAATCAGAACATGCATATAAAAAAAATGTCCAACAAAAATTCTTTGAGAAGCAGCAAAATGGTACTCATATATATATATATATATATATATATATATATATATATATATATATATATATATATATATATATATATCAATTTATGACTTCTCCTGAATGTTTAGAAAGAAAATAGATGCTGCTAAATTATTTTTCAAGTAACCTTCAAGTTTGCATCAAAATAGATGCATTTTCAATATTAAAATTTTGTTCAAATAAAAAAAGAAAAAAATGTACCAATGCTCAAATTTCTCCCCCCGAAATGTTTATTTAGACTAAAGATGAGGCAAGAGCAAGAAAATCAATCTACTAACATCAGAATATACATATAAAAAACAATTCCAACAAAAATTCTCAGAAAAACAGACAAACAGAACATAAAAGTCAAAAATAAAAGTAGAGCGAGACAACGAAGTCATAAAGGAAAAACCCTCACCGGACGGAGGCAGCTAGACGACGACACCGATAACAGAGGGAGGCGAGCATAATCAAGGTTCAACCCTAAAGACTCATGACGAACGAGGAGAGGGCAAGGGGTATTTGCGGGGTTATTGGACTAGGATTACGGGAATTGAAGAGGGATATCAACGTCAAAAACTAATCGCAATAGAGCTCCCGCTGCAAAACACAAAGTTTCCCTTTTGTTTCGGCATTTGCTGATCTGCGGCCCGCCGTTGGCGAAATGCACGCAAAATTTCGCTCCCAAACACGTTGTTTGCCGTTCCGGAAAAGCGAAGTCGAAGAATGGGCTCCCAAACGCAAGCTAAGTCCCCATTTGAAGACTTGCGATTATTTTAATCCTAATTAAATAGTATCGAGTAAGGGCCTCTTTGGGGCTGCTTATCTAATGTGGTGGAGTTTTGAAAACACATCAGTTCTGTTTGGATAAATTGTGTTTTAGTAGCTTATGCGTTTTCAAAATGCTGAAAATAATGTTTGAACACCGCACCTCTAAGTGCGGTGGCAGCTTTCTGGCTACGATCTGACTTTTCTAAAAAAAAATTGTATTAGTAAATTATTTTTAATCAATTTATTAGCAGATTATTTAACAAAGTGCCTCTGCTACAAACAGAGCCTAAGTGAGCTTTGTACAAATTTGGGATTATTTTGGTTCACTCCGAAGACCACTTCAAATATTATATCAACATTTACATATTCAAATAAATAAATAAATAAATATTATTTTTCCAAATGCAATTATCTATAATTAAAATTTATTATTAATTTTTATTTATTCAAATTATGTGAATAAATAAATGGTGTAATATTGAAAATTAAAATCGAATTCGCTTGTTTGTGGGCCTACTAGTCCAAAGTAGGTTCAGATTGATTCGCCTTGAAGTCGATATTGGCAGTCGCCGAGTGTGAAAGGACAAAATGTGGGCCTACATATTCTCCATCCCACGTGGGCTAACGCACGTACACTTTTCAACAATTAATGTTCGATGGTCCACTCTTTAGGTTTTGGTGCTGGCTCATTCAACTAAGACGTTCTGCGTGCTTTTTCAAGTCACCTAGATGGTGTGTTTTATTTACTTAATTTTCTTTTTCTAAATTTAAGCCTAAAAGTTTCAGCTTAAATTAAAAATTAAAATACGTGACCAATAAATTTTTACCATCCAGGATGCATCTTTTTAATAAAATAATATTTCATATTCAAATAAAATACCATTCGGACCCTGATTTCAATAATTATAATTAAATTGACCGTCTCGACAAATAAATCAAATGATACTAAAACTAATTTAATTCAAGTGTAACCAAATCTAGATGAGACTATTAGAACAGATTAGGAGGTTTTTTATATCAATTGAGTTGTTAAATGAAATCTTAATTTGACATACTTATAGTCAATACGAGCGTCTCAAGGAGAGGAATCCAACGACCCTAAGCTCGTTCGATTCTAAGATCATGAAAACACTCAAATCATTAAATAGTTACCTATGATCTCCCTAACTAGCTAAAAAAATGTCTAAGATCGTTCGATTATGAGAGCAACAACTGATTGAAGATCCCCTCTTACTAGAGTTTCTAGTAAACCTTGTCAAGAAGAAGACCCTCAATATTATTAGTTCCACAAAATTATCTCCCTAACTAGCCTCCAATTCAGCTTATGTTGTCACTTCCACTAAAGTACAATCATAACACCAATAAATATTTTCAACTTAAACAAGAAATCAAAGGCTAATTTGACAATGATATATAGGTTTTTTATACGAAACAATTAGGCTTGGATGGATAATAACCCCACTGGGGTTCAACAAGTTCAAAAGCAACAACAAAGAAATTGTCAAATACCTTTTTGGAGTATGACTACAAAAACATTTATGACACCTCATCCTAAGCTCAATCAATCACAAGGGCACTCAATTCGTTCTCTTCCACGCATGCTAAATTGGTCAAGCAAATCCTCCGACTTATACTTAGGATAAACCAAAATTTATTGGTGGATTTCTTTCTATTTAATCAGCACAAATTAACATCATCGAAATTATCTGACAAAAAAACTTAGGATGTGTCTAACATCCTTAGTTGATTTCTTGAGTTTAACACCATCGAACATATCCAATAAGACAATCTTGGATGGATTTAACATTTTTGATAGATTTCATTCAACTTTGTTCGCACAGGTTAATATCATTAAACATTTCCGACAAGATATCTTAGGACAAGACTAACATAATTGAGGATTTAATATTGACTTTGTCCACACATGTTAACACTATCGAGCATCTCTGATAAATAACCTAGAATGTGTTAATGTCATTTGAGCAACTCTAACAAGGAACCATAATTAGATCCAAAATTTTTGCTAATGTCGAACCTTTCTATTTACATGATCTGAGCTGAGCTTTTGCTACAACATAAGGAATGAAATAATTATAAAAAAGTGTATTACAAACAAAAAATGATTGATTCCAAACACATGCAAACATACACTATAAGAAGTTACACATAGTACATCAAATAGACAAAAAACTTTTAAGGCAAACACATTATCATAAAGTACAACAACTACATCAAGAAGGCCATAAGCCTTAAAAACACATTGACATGAATTACTATAGCTATAATAAGCATGCAAAGATAAAAAAAACTAATCAATATAAGCATCTTCCTCCTCCTCGTCAGTGGCATGCTCATATAGATCACTCTCAACGTCTTCACCTTTCGAATAAGGAAGGTCTTCAGATGTCTGGTTAGAAGATAGGACCTTGATGTCAACCAGTCTGATGGTTCACCATATAAATCACCTTCTTGAAGTCTCATATGGATCCTTCATTGATGTCTTAATGGCGCATCCCCTTTACTTCAAATCGTAGATATGGTAGTGAGCCTCTTGGACATGATCCTGAAATATTATTTTAATGTCAAAAAAATGTTTTTGAAGTCTTCAATGACCCTTGATCCAACTCCAACAAAATTATTCTCATTCTTATACCTCAATCTCTTTCTCTCCTCTTCAATGGTAGACATCGTTTCTTTTGAAGCTTTCATGCTCTTGTTACTTTGAATAAAGCCAGCTCATGAGTTCAATTGCTCTTTTCGAGTTTTCTCTAGATCATGATGTTGTAAGTAGAAAGAAGTCTTTATAATATACAGCTTGATTCTACATGTTGTCAACCGGTGCTCTAAGGCTACACCATCTTTAACATTAATATTGTATCTCCACTTGTATTCACCTATAAATAATTTGACTTTCACAAATTTTGTATTTTATACTTTTAGGGCAAAGATTCAACTCCACATCAAGGTTCATCTTTTATCATCTGAAATAGAAAAAAGGAATTTATATGTATTACACATTTCTTAGCTCATTAGAATCTAGTACATAAGTGATTCAACACCTCCTCTGAAATATGAAGATTTAAAGGGATAGTGAAGGAATTTTATCCCCATTAATTTTGTAACTTTACTTTGGAGGAAGAATTTCACAATCACTATCCAGTAATGGTTGCTTTAAGCGGACAATAGGAGCTAGTTTAGGATGCACTTTTTCACTCTCCTTCAACATCATGGCATAAGATCTTTGAGGATGAATATAGAGGCTTGTTTCAAACAAAAATTATTTATTTATAACATTATTTATGTATTCTATCTCAAACTGCAGATCTTTGTATCCTTAAAATCAAGCATCCTCAATACATCATCTATAGTAGTGTGAAGGAGAATGAGGTACTCTTGTAGTTTCCCTCGACTCTCATTAAGGCCCCATTCATTTTTTCAATGAGAAAAATTTATCATTCCAGTTTCTTAATGGATCATTCATTATAAGACCAAGAAACTTGCTTCTGAAAGATGTATGACCATGCACATCACCAATAAATATGTCTATCCTAGTTAAAATCTTCAATGTTTGTATAGCCCTACATTTTATAAAAAAGGCAATCAATCCAACATCGGTCATCATAACCCAAAAAGAAAATTCAGAAATACAAACTTCAGTCACTGATAGAACATCTTTCGATTCAGGCACAGTTGGAGATCGAAGTTCAACACGCAAATTCACCTCATAAATTGCGATATATTCAAGTGGACGTGAACGAGCTCGTTTAGATGGAACAGTCAACTTAACCACCATATCACTCAAAAAATGGAACTTCTTTTAGAAAAATATCAAAGAATCCCCAATAAGTGTCGGCACAGTCTCGTAAGATTTTTGATATTTTTTTTGACCTTTTGGGCTTAGGATTCCTTACACATTGGAACTCCAATGATAAATCAAGCAAAAAGACCATCCTCTTAAAGGCAACAATAGCCTAAATCGGGGAACACAACAACGACCCGCGTCAGGGAAGGAAATAATAGCCTAAGTCAGGGAAGGCAACAAAAACCTAAGTCATTAAAACACAATAATAGGCTATGTGGGGGAAGACTACCACAAGTTGCATGGAAAAAGCAACAATAACCTAAGTGGAAGAAGGCAAAAACAATCTAGAAGATATTTCAATATGTGGAGAAGTGATGTGGCTTATCTCTCTCTCTCTCTCTAAAGGGGTATTTATAGGTAAAAATTTGGGAAACTGAAAAAAAAGTAAAAATTTGGGGTTTCTCTCTACAAGAAAACGCGCAGGTGCATAAGCGCGCGCAGCTGTGCGTAGTAACAGTAGCACAACCATAGTTGAGGCTGTGCAAGCACACTTTTGTGTGCCTACTACGACGCACACATCTGCTCTTCATTTTGAGGAAGAGGAGAAGAAGAGAAAGAAAAGTGAAAGTTCAGAGCAAGTTGTGCAAAACACCCAGCGAGTAACATATGGCCTCCGTATCTGTTGACCATCGTCTCTAATTCAAAAGAGGATTAGAATCACAAATTACATTAATTCATCACGTCCTAGTGATTAATGTTTGCCTAAAGTCTGCTTTCTTGATGTAAAGATCAAGCATTATGTTTTTCCACCCAATTAAAGAGAAATTGTCAAAAGAGTTCTCTATCCACAATTTACAAAAGATTAAATTAGTATTATCCTAAAAAACAAATTAATAAAGACGGAAGGTAAATTTGAGCTGAACATACATCAATTTTCCTTGTCTAATTTTACATTTTACATTTAAATTTCATGAAAATTCTATTTTTTCTCAAATGTAAATTTTGTTTATTTGTATTATACACTACCCACTCTCACTCAAAACGTGTATTCAAGTTTCTTAGAAAAAAAAATGAAAACTTAAGAAATTCAATCCATCCTCCATCCTTAGTTTAGTTATGCGTTAGCCTTCACCTTACTCATAAAATATTTTAAAAAATATTAATGGAGTTCTATCTTTTGGATGACAAATAAATTAGCACTAATTTTTACCAAATCCACATTAACTTTTACCAAAACAACAAGAACATCACTTGATTTTCTCATAACATTACACCAAAGATGCAATTAAAACGTGTGGCCTAAAACATAAAATAATGTTTTGTACGAAATTTTTTCAACTTTACAATGATTGTTAAGAAGACAAATTAACAAGTACTCAAATTATACACCTATAGTTGGTGGGTTAAGTTACTTAACAGATATTAAAAATCTAAAATCGGTTTACCAAATCACTAGTATTAAACAATTTAGCTGAAACTTCAGCACGCCTTGTCATGTAGCTCAAGTCATGAATTTGTTAGAGCTACTTTCAAGTTAAATGGCTAAAAGTCTGTCAAAATAACTAGCTTACACTTCTAATAAACTCATAAAAGCATTCATCCAGTTGGATTCAACGTCATAATATAACTGTCCAGAATAAGGATTTGAAAAGCTGTACCAGTCGGTAAGAATTGTTCATTTTACTGCAAGAATAATAAATAATTGCTACATAACCTTACATGTATTACATTTTAGCAATTCATGTAGTATTGAACATTGAACTAACAACTATTTAATATGAGGGATCGGAAGATAAGCTCAACATATTTTAACAAGTTTCTGTCACTTCAACTCTGTAATCTTCAAACTTTAATACTATTCTTAACGCATCTCTCAAAAGTTTGTTCTTTCTCTCTTTTTTTTCTCTTTCAATTCGATCCATAATTATTAAGATTGTAATGTTGTCAATAAATAATTATGGTTCTCACACAAGATAAGCTAAAAAAATTAATAGATAAACAGTTTTGACATAAGAATTTAAGTAAATGAATAATTGTCAGTATTGGTATATTAAAAGCTAGCCACTTATTTTTAATTTTGTTGTTGAGATTTTTCTTTTTCACTCATATGTATAGTTCAAAAATCCCCCCTTAGATGACTATCCCTTGCATCAATCATCACTTATCCTCAAATAAATTTTTAACACCGATTTTTATGCACTGAAATCTCACTCTATAATGTGAAGCGTATGTGAGATTTGCTCTTGAATCTTGTTTAACCGTGCATAATAAAAACAAGGGGCATTTACGTACATACCGAACAATTCTTATGTATTTATATGTCTAACGGTCTAGCTTATATATTTACATATATAACATTCAAATATTTAAGATCACATAAAAAATATCATCATTAATAATTTTTTTAACAGTATATCACATCTTTTCATGCATAGATTTTTTATATCAAAGTGTTATAAATATAAATATCAAATTTTAGTTGTTGGATATGCAAATACATAAGAATTGTGTTGTATGAAAATTTTCCTTAGAACAGCTAATACTAAAATTTTCACTTCAAACGTATGACTTTCTATTCTTATATGTAACTTGACAACCAACAACAGCAACAACAACAAAGTATTAATTTTGCTAAGTGGGGTTAGGTACATGAATCCTTTTTCTCCATTGAGTCCTATTTAGGAAGAATTTTTCCATCAGGACTCCGCACGTAGAGCTACGTGCGGAGTCCGATCGTTGCCGCACATCGCGGCAGCGATCAAATTTTTTTTTTTTTAAATAAAAATAAAAATGGGACCGGCTCCCATACACTGGTCGCGGATGAGTGGTGAGGATCGGACTCCGCACGTAGCTCTACGTGCGGAGTTCTGATGGAAAATTTTTTCCCTATTTAGTGTTATATTTTTATTTAATTCTAATAAATTAAGATCATTTTTTATACAATAAACCCAAGTCTTCCTAGGTTTAACTCTGCCTTTCTTAACATACGTCGAATCTAAAACATCTACTCTCCTAATCGAATCATCAGATGGTCGATGTTTATTGTGACCCAACCATCTAGGGCGACTCTCTCTAATTTTGTTCGTCACCGGAGCTACACCAACCCCATCACGGATATATTCATTTCGCATTTTGTCTCTAAGTGTAAAGCCACTCATCCACCTAATCATTCTCATCTCGGCAACACTTAAGTTAGTATTATGCTTCTCTTTTAAAGGCCAACATTCAGAACCATAGAGCATTGTAGGTCTCACCACCATCTTATAAAATTTTTCTTTTAATCTAAGCGGTTCTTTTCTATCACACAATATGCCCGAAGCATTCCTCTACTTCAATCGCTAAAAAAAAATTATTACATGTTATCGACTCCTCTTGCCAATAATATTAGAATTGGAAATTGGAAATTATCAGGTAAATAAGAAACAATGGAATGAAACATTTTTTTTAAGTTATTTAAGCTTGCATTTCAAACTGTAAATATATGATAGTACAGATCAAAATATTTGAAGACTCGTTGAATACCCCTCGTGTTTGGTATTTTTGCTACAGTAGAGATGATCTCTTGTGCACAAAGTAAAGAACTCTAGCTGACTCTTAATTCCCCAAATAGTAGGCAGAGATTTGAGTTTGATCAAGTGAGGGTTTTTCTTGTTATGTAATGATGTCTCATATAATTGATTATACATTTTTTATACAAAAATTCTTTTGAAGTTTATGTCATCGTGTTTTTTCATTATACACTAGCAAACCAATTAAATTTAGTTCATCTAATGATCAAGTCCAAGATAAAACTTTGTTCATGCAGTTAAGATTGTGAGAAATAAAAATTAATATTTAGAATACATCATGTTGCTATAATGTGGAGTCTGATTATGTTGATCAATACCATCTCAAAGCCCTAATTTTTTGTCAATCAAACTCTCCCCTAGAATTTTGGAGGTCAACTTTAGAATCTAAAGGCTTTTGTTTGAGTAGATCTAAAACTGAGTACATGAAATGTTATTTTAGTAATAGATCATCTAGGGGCGAGGTTTTAACAATTGATCATTAAGTTATTAAAAGGAGCAAACATTATGGATATCTTGATTCTATTGTACAAAGTGATGGTGATATAGATGGGGAAATTATAAGTAGAATTCAAGTTGGATGGTCAAAGTGGAGGAATGCATCGGGCCTATTATGAGATAGAAAAGTATCACTTAGACTTAAAGAAATATTTTAGAAGATAGAGGTGACACTTTATTGTGCAGAATATTTCCTGTAAAAGAGACGCATAAATTAAAGTGTTATTGAGATGAGAATGTTGAGGTAGAGGAGTGATTTACACTTAAGAGACAAAATGTGAAACAAATATATCCTTGAAAGGGTTGGAGTACCTCTAATGACAGACAAGAATAGAGTGAGTCACCGTAGATGATTTTGTCACATTAAATCTCAAACATTTGATGACCTAGGTAAATGTTTTAAAAGTAACTCGGGCATGTTTTATAAAAATAATCTTAATTTATTAGAATTAAATGAATATATGGCACTCAAAAAGACAAAAAGAGAAAAAAGCTTCATGTAGCCAACTCCACTTAGTGATACAAGGCTTTATTATTGTTGTCTTACTGATGAGATTGTTGGGTTGCGCTAAAATGAGATTTGCTGGTAATTTTCTCAAATGGGCTAAAATGTTGTAGTCTATCTTGTTTTGTGACCTGTCGATGTTTTCATGAGCTAGTCTTTCTTACACCGGTGAAACTGCATCTTCTTGTACAATCATTTATTTTTCTTTTTCTTTCGGAGCTGTTCTTGAAGGTAGACATTTTCCACTCCGTACGTTGGGCATTTGCATTGTCCCTTTGCATTGGGTTCATGGGGTGGCGGGTGTGCCCCGGAAAATGTACCTAGAACCCCACCACCTAGAAGACAATGTGACCACATCCAATCCAATTTCCGAACCCAAAAGCACAACAATGCAACGCCCGGACGACAACGCCCATTGGAGCGCCGATCGCCGCCATTATGGCGCCCAATGCCGGTAACAAACTTTGGATAGTTTTTCAGTTACAATTTTGGTTTTCTCAATTGAAGTGGATTGATTTTAATTTTTTGGTACAAAGGAGAGCAAAAGGAAGGCCTTGAAGTTTTCCAAGTGCAAAGACTTGCATGTGGTGTAATTTATACGATTCTTCTCATTTTATTCATGATTGATTTCTTTGTGTGGTGTGGCTCCATCATTTTTTCCCTTTCTTAGTTTTTCCACGTTAAATCATATGCTCTATATGGTTTTCCAATTTTGTACGTGACCCACAATTTTATATTATGATATTTTTAATTTAATTGCTACTACGCCAAAAACTTGACCCCGCTATATTATATGTATAGAATTGTAATTGTTTATGATGTGGACGCTATGCAAGTATACGTATCGTATCAAGTAATACAGGGCTCTAGTGGAGTCTCGGTTATCGATCCCACAAGGAAAGAGAAAATTAAATAACAACTATTTTAAAATAATAATAATAATAAAACTAGTATACGAAAATTTGGAATTCTAAATTTAAGCGCAATAAAGTAAACTAAGTATTCTAATCGAGTAACTTAACTAAGTAGAGAATTAATACGTATTAAAAGTGCGAGGAATTAAACTAAATAAGTCTTAACTATTTAGAGAAAGTATCTTTCCTTCGTTTAGAAATTTAAGTGATCGATGAATTTAAATAGATAATTTTAAGGTATTGTGACAAATAGGAGCATTCCTATTCTTTACCCTTTGGTCAGGTGTAAAGAATATTGACTAATCCTATGTTTGATTACCGAATCCGCAGCTAAGTCTGGGAGGATACCGACCGCCACTCGGAAGCTCCACGTTCACCTCGCCCGAGGGCTAACATCTACACTTCGACTCTCAACACATATGACCGAATTGAAAATTTTAGTACGTCACACTAAAATGCTCAATTCTACGCCCAAGTGATATTATTTTCCTATTTATTTGCACCTTCCTTCCAGAAGCTTTGAATTCCCGAATATCGGATGTAATTTTTACTATAGTTGTAAATCAACATATTTTTAACAAATCAAATGGTCGGTTTGAAAAGTAAATTAAGTTTTAAGTAAAAATTATCACAATTTATTAATATATAAAAGTATTTCTATTTTAATTTTATCGAGTCACTTAATTTCATAAACGAGGAGAAAGATCTAAATAAACTACTCTGGAATGCATGGAACTAAACTAAGCATGAATTTCATTTAAAGTTAAAAACAATAAATACAAATACTTATCTTGATTTATCTCCAAACGGACTCCCGTAGCTCTTTCGACTCTTCGCTTCCAAGACAAAGACGACTCACTAATTACTCACTAAACTCACTAAAAACAAACAACTGCACACAAAAGACTAAAAGATTGCACACAACACAAAAAAATAACACACTTAGAACACACACAACACAAAATAACACTTAGAGACACACACAAAGACTGATTTTCGGCCTCTATATATAGAGGTGAGCAAAGGACCAAGAGGTGTGTAAGCATCTCTTCAAAAGGTGTCCAGGTTCAATGTATCTGCACCATTTGAATTAGCTCGCCGTCGGCGACGAACTACCTCGACTGTCGGCGAGGCTTCTGAAGGTCTTTCAACCGCGCTATCTCGCTGTCGGCGGGCTCGGGCTCGTTGTCGCGAGACGGTTATAAATCCTTCGGAAATATCTCCATAAGTAGCTCATCGCCGTCGGCGACTCAGGCCGAAATTGCATTATTTTCTTCCTTTTGCTCTAAACTGCTCCTTTTTATGATTTTTGCTTTTATCACCTAAATTCTCCATTCCTGCAATAAAATAAAGAAAATACCCTTCTTTAAAGTGCAATTTCATCAAAAATAGGTATGAATTTCTTAATAAATTTTTCAGTGATCAGTACGCTCTTATTCAAAATTTTATTTCGATTCTTTTAAATCTGTTTCAGCAATCCACATCTCTCACAATACATACAAGTAAGGAATTGTTTCGTTGGCTGATTTATGGTGTAGTGTCAATAGGATGTAAGCTTTTTAAAACTTTTGTATTTGGTTGGGTATTGAAAACAAAATACTGTGCAGGATTTTTGTGAATTTAGAATTGTTCATATAATCCAAAGATAGTTTATTCCAGATTCATCAAATTTGGGCGATTTTCCAGAGCACTACAAAATTAAGATGATTGTCGTAACCAATATCGTTGTTGACCACCAAACAATTTAGTCTTGCTCCATCCACCTTTGTCGCAATCCGGCCTCCCATCATAGTCGTCGTCCGCCAAGTGTTTAAAGTCGTGCCACCTCTAAGCGGCCTCAGCATCCGCCATCAATCATTTTCTTCAAACTAAACAAAAAATTATGAACACTTACATTTATTTTGCACTGAATCAAACAACTTCAAAATATTTCAAATACCCCACTTTTCAATTATATTCCTTTTTTCCTATTATATTGCATGCCTTTTCTAGTAAAGCAAACAGACCCTAAATCCTTCATAAGAAATGAATAGCTTTTTCCCTCCGTCTTTCTTAAATAGAGACTTTATATATATATATATATATATATATATATATATATATATATATATATATAACAGAGCAATAAGCATTAATGTTTGTACAAGTTTCTCCATTACATAGTTACCAAAGTTTATTGGTTTCAATTTTCTCAAGTTATGAAATTCCAAATGACTCGATCATCATTGTGAATTGCAGAAAAAGTAATATGAAATATTTATCGCCAATATTACAGTTGATATGGCATGATATGCTTCTACATAATTATAAGTTGTTCATATACTATAATTTCTTCTCCATTGCCTCTTCACCGCTCTTACATGCAGTGCCTTCGAAAGAATCACTAAAGTAACCTTCCTTATATTAAAAGTTTGTCTGAAGATTATTATGTTTGATGTGAATCAGTAGTCTCGGCAGCGGATTTATAGATTCAAAAGAAACTTAATAAAATGATAGAAGTACTAATACTCCTTAAGCTATAAATATTGCAATATAAAAGCATTAAATTATTGAATCCCAAAATAGATTGTGCTTGTTTCTCAAAACAACAAGGGAGGCACCAAGTAGCCAAAATGCTGGTGGATTTTATAAAACGAATTTATAAGAAACAAAAGGGATAAGAATTGTGTGAATCCTCTGTTGAGAGAGAGATGCCGAGAAATTGAATGGAAACTGAATCGCGAGGTCCGAAGCAAAAGATTGAGCAACACAATATTTAACGTAGAAAAATCTAGGAGCAAGAAAAAAATCACAGATTCACACCTCACCAAGAAATCTACTAAAAACAAAATAATGAGAATTACACAAATTATACCACACTCAAGCATTTCCAAACTTTGCAACACTTAAGACACTCATCTCCTTTGCACAAAAGAAAACTCGAAATCCAACCTTCAACAAGCACACAATCTCGTAGGGAAGCTGAATCTTCTAAGTAAAAACAATCTGAATTTTGTTAACAACACTGTGGAGCTGTGAAAAAACAAAGACAATAAAGCGAATAATGGAACGAGAAAAAAATTGCACGCAAAAAAAACACCAAAACGACACAGATTTACTTGGTTCAACAAATTTGCATATGTTCACGGAGCTGCAGAGAATTTTATTACTTTGAGGAATTACACTATCGAGCGCCTCGACATTTACAAGAAAATATCAATTTTCTTCTCTCCCTTACTCTCTCTCTCTCTTCTCTTTTCTCTTAGAGTACTTGGCTTGGCCTGGCTTGGCTCTTGGCTTGGTTCTCTTTTTCTAAGCCAAAAGAGGATATTTATAGAAACTAAGATAGTGGTAGGTGGGTAGGTGAGCGGTAGGTAAAATGTGGTAGGTAGGTGGAAAGGTAGGTGGGAGGTAGGTGAGCGGTAGGTGAGATGTGGTAGGTGAGATGTGGTAAGTGAGCGGTAGATGTGAAGGTAGGTGAGCGGTAGGTGAGATTTTTAATTAGGAATCTAATTAAATTAATGTGGATCAGGTCTCCACATTATCCAATAGTTCTCCCACTTGGAGACTAAGACATTGACTGCATCACCTACTGGCTATATCATCTACTAACTGTACCGACCTTTTTCCTCAAACACGATATCCTCTACCTCATTCCAGAAGACCAGCTGAAGTTGAACACAACTTTAGCTTCTCACGAGTAACACTCTTAGTTGTCATATCACCATCAATGTAGCCTTGTACCACCAAGCTCTTTCCTGGGTTACTCATGTATCTGCTTACAACTCCCACTGCATGAGCACTATCATGCCCCTGCTGAAAGCCCTTTTTGAACAAGTCCAACCTTGTACCTCTTATTGCCACCAAGCGCAGTCTTCACCCTGTACACCCACTTATTGTTCAATGCTTGCTTACTTGGTGGAAGTTCTGTCAGCTCTCAAGTCTGATTCGTTGGACAGGGAAATTGTCTCCTCCTTCTTGATCAGCTTCCACTTGCATGAATTCTCATCTTGCAAGATTTCTTCATATCTCTCTGGTTCTCCAACATTTGTCTGTACAAGGTCCAATTTTCCTGCCTTTGGCGCTCTACCACTTTTCAAATAATTGACTTTCTTCTGCTTCCTCATAATGCACCTCTGACTCATGTGTCCAAGATTGAATACCGTAGATCTCTCGTGCCTCTGCAACTATAGTAGCAACAGTGTTAAGTAAATCTGTAGTCAATATATTGTGTCAGTTTTCTTATCCCGAGCCAGTACTAATGCTCCTTTAGTAACCTTCCAAGTCTTTATCTAAGAACACTGTCGAATGACCACCCTCATTGAACTGTTCAACAAAGATGAGGTTTTTCTTCAACTCAGGAACGTGTTTGACCTTTTGCAAAGTCCATTTGCTCTTGTTAAGGAGTGCAATATCAACGTCTCCCATCCCCACCACGTCCAAATCCTTTCCATCAGCCAGATGTACTTTCCCAAAGTCGCCTGCAACATAATTTTGCATCAACTCCCGGTGGGAAGATGTATGGAAGGAAGCCCCTAAATCCAATATCCAATCATAAACAGAACCATGAACTACCAGCAATAGCGCGTCCTGTATTTCTTCAGTTACAACATTAGCGTCATCATTCTTCTTTTTTTAGGATTCCTACAGTTCATTTTTATGTGGCCAACCTTGCAACAATTTCAGGAAGTTTTCTGCTGACAAGACTTTGATTTTGATCTTCCTCTGTTTAAGTTCATGTCTTGTGATCTCCCTCTGGAATCAACAATCAATGTCGAACTCGAACCCGAGGTCTCGCCAGAATCTTTTCTGCGCACCTCTTCAGCCAAAATTAAATCACGAATATCATCATATTTTAGCTTAGATTTACGTGCAGAACTGCTAACTGTCATCCTCATGGCTTCCCTGCTATTTGGCAATGAAGCCAATAATATCAGTACACGTATCTCAACATCAAAATTATTTTCAATAGACGACAATTGATTTGTGATAGTGTTGAAATCATTAATGAGTTGAATAACAGACACACCTTCCACTGTCTTCAAGTTCAGTAACTTTTTCATCAAGTGCACCTTGTTATTCGCCAATGGTTTTTCATACATACCTGATAAAGCCGCCATGAGATCTACAATAGTCTTTTCCTTGATGACGTTGTGGGCAACCAATCTCGACAGGGTAATCATATAACCCCAGAACCAGTCGATCCAACAGATTTCATTCCGCCTCGTCCATCTTTTCCGGTCGCTTTCCCAGTAATAGAAGATGAAGTTTTTTTACCCATAGAGGTAGTCCTCTATCTCCATCGTCCAGTAACCAAAATCTGTGTCATTGAACTTCTCGATCCCCAATACCATCACTCATCTCCCCTCATCGTTCTTCTTTCAGCTTCGAACCACAGCTATGATACCAGTTGTTGTGAAAAAACAATGAAAACAAAGTGAATAATAGAACGAGAAATAATTGCACGTAGAAAAACACCAAAGCGATACACAGATTTACAAGGTTCGACAAATTTGCCTACGTCCGTGGAATTACAATGTCGAGCGCCTCGACTTTTACAAGAAAATCTTTATTTTCTTCTCTCCCTTCCTCTTTCTCTCTCTTCCTCTCTTTCTCTCTTAAAGGACTTGGCTTGGCCTGGCTTGGCTCTTGGCTTGGCTCTCTTTCTCTAAGCCAAAAGAGGCTATTTATAGAAATCAAGAGAGTGGTAGGTGGGAAGGTAGGTGGGCGGTAGGTGAGATTATTAATTAGGAATCTAATTAAATTAATGTGAACCGGGTCTCCACATTACCCAACAAATGGTGTTGTGGCACTCCACACACCCCCCCCCCCAAACAAAATCCTCAAGCTGTCAATGTTAATTTTCAAAGAATCATGTTGATTCCTCCACCATGAAAGAACTTCCATTCAACTAAGTATAGTTAGGTATGTATAAATTACAACGGGTTATTTTTAAAATTGGCTATAAAAGTGCAAATCTAAATTTCCCCGCTTATATAATAGCCTCCACAAAATTAAAAACTGATAGAAAGAAAAAAAAATCATATTTATTGCAAGAGCATAAACAATATCATCCTCGCTGTTCATTATCAAGTATCAAATAGCAAATAAAATCAATTCCAAAAGTATCATCCAAAAAGTAAACACATTGGTAATTATTAGAAGAGTTAACAGTATAATTCATCACCAAATTTTAGAATCTTTCTAATCCAAATGATCTGGTGAACTTGAAGGACAATTGTAGCGCTTCAAATTCTACAATATTGTGAATACTAAAGAGTGATACATGCATAACATATATAGTAGCTTTCATCCTATACTGTTACAAAGTATCAGGGTTAAGATCAAATATATTATGTCAGGTTTTTAATTCTTGATTGCAGGATGATCCACGGTCACCTATTAGGGTGGCATGACACTCCACATAAACAAATGAAAGCTTGAAAAAATAACTATTCAAATCTTCCAAAGGATGTTTGGATCTTCTTGACAAAGATGCTAAATGAAGGCAAATTGGTGGTTTTCTTGTTCGATTTATTGATGGGGGGAGTTTATATGGAGTATTGTGTAAGCGATTACAGGTTGTATGAGGATGTAGTGGTTGACGAGGGTAAGAAAGTTGGGATTGGCTAAGAGATAGCAGTAGAAGGGAGTCAAGAAAATAGCAAAGAAATGTAAAGGATAACTATAATTTCTTAAAGCCACACCAAATAATCCCCAAGGAAAAAAAGGCCAATATGCTGACTTTACAAGAACTGGAAAGAGTAAAAAACAATCTTATTTCTTTTGGTTATATAGGCATGACATAACATAAAATTTTGATGAAAAATATTTAAGAGTAAAAATGGTAGTATATTTGATGTGGTGAAAATTTTGGATGGTATAGATGTAAAAATTAAAGTTTAGGTGTTAGATATTAAAGACATAAGAATTGGCTGGTGTGTACGTGAGTGCCCCCAATAAAATAATGATTTTTTTGATTCTCATACTAAAGCTTTTAACCATGAATTTAATGATCAAACTATAAGTTTGTAAGAAAGCATTGACCACTAATTATCTTAAAACATCTCAGCTTATTATGACTTATCCATATATTATTGAGAAAACTCAGAACTAAAAATTAAGAATATATTGATAACAGAACTTCAATCCCTATTGTCATCATTCCTAATGATCCTATCCTAAACATTGTTGTAAAAGGTGTTACCTCTATGAAAGATGGATTTGTTTACTCCAAAAAAGGATAAGATGAAGAATTAAAAAATTAGTAAACTAAAAAATTAAATGACCAACTTATTTAATTCTGATCAATATATTAATTATGGCAAATTAGAAGTATTAATAAGCCCCAATCCAATAAAAAGAGCTTAAGAAGCTCATCTGAACACACAATAACAATATTATCCTAGATCCCATTGTGAATGCTAATAAAATTAGAATATATAAGAAATATATTGACTATAATGGCAACCTTCCTAATTTCTAACAAAATTTAGATCTTTTAGAAGGATCCTATTGTCTATAGTTCTATTGATGATCTTAATCAATTTTTTTGCACACACATCGCCTATAAAAGCTTTAACATTTTCATTTTCATTATATATGTTGATAAATTGATGGTTGGTAGACCTACTAATCTATGGATTTAATTCGGAACCAAATTGCCAAATCCTACCAACTTTTATTGATAGTTGGGGAGATTTTAATATAGTTATAAACAAAGATGAAATATTAGATTATGCATCTAACAATTGAGATTCATGAAAGATAAGGATATTACTAAAAATTGTGAGCTTACGGATACTAAATTTATTAGATTTATATATGCTTGGACAAACGATTTTAATTGTGCTAGCCTGATAGAATCTCATCAATGTAATGACTATCAACATGTTGGCCAGACTTATCTTTAATCAAATTATTTTTAAAATCCTAACTATCATAATCAATAAGTTATTGGACAAAATGTTCTCTTCTAATCCAAGTAACTTTATTAAAGTTTTCATCAACGTAGGTAATATTTTTTTAGCTGAAGAAATTATTCATAACATCATTTAATAGAGGAGTTTAAATATAGCTAGCAAGCTAAACATAGCCAAAATCTATTGTCATGTCCTATGACATTTTCTTTTGCTATTTTAGAAATTTTTGGTTTTCACTACAATGTTATTAAGAGAATTAAATCTTTAATAGTGAATGTGTAATTTTCCATCATCATTAAAAAAATTTGTCATTATTTCTTTATCTATAATTGGGGACTTTGTCAGAGAAACCACATACCCTCCTTTTTAATATCATGTTTGAATAACAATTTAGAAAATTAAATAAAATATTTCAAGAAAATCCAACATCTAGATTCAGTTATATTTGCAAAATATAGATGACATTATTGTGTTCACTAAAGATGATCAAGCCTTTTGAAAAACTATTATGAAAATCCTTATGAGCATAGAATCCATATCTAGCGAATCAATGAAGACTGAAAAGCCTACTTTTATAGCATATTTCATGCATCCCATAAAAAACGATTGGCACTATTACCAATGTTATCAATTTTACTAATGATATTTTGCCTATAATAAATCTTGGTGTCCTTTTTTTCAAAGGCTATAAAAAATTTGCCCTATTTCAATATTTATTCCTTAAAATTCAAATTAAATTTCAGTTGAGGTAAGAATTTTTTATCTCGTGAGATAAGCTAACTGCAATTAAGCATATTTTAGGAATCATCATTCTCTATCTTATTCAAGCATTATAACATCTTACAAAAGTTATTTATAAAATTGTATATTATTTGAAAATGTTCAATAAAAGGTCAAGGAATTCAAGAGAGTAGAATTTTATGGACTAGTTTGGATAAACCTTTCTACATGATTAACGAATGAAGTCATGGTGTTAGTTCTCTCCATAATCTTATTAAACCTATAGCTATTAAACTCCTTCTTATGAAATATTGCCACACTAAACTCTCTCTTCTCTTATTAATAATGAGATTGTTAACTCTCATATCTTAAAAATGTTGTGTTCCATTAAATATGAGGATAAAAAATTCTATTCTTCTGGATTGGGTAAAGGCGAGATATCATTTTGAAATGATATAACTTTACTAATAACAATCTTAAATCATTGTTTTAATAGGAAATGAAATATTTCCTTGCTCTTGAAGTACAAGCCCTTAGACATGCTAAACAGATAAAGTATATATCTATCATGATTTATAATGCTGAGAATGATGTTGTCTTTTTTTGGAATAAGGGAGAGGAATTCTCCTCTACCTTTATAATACATGAAATGCCATTAAAGAAACCTAAAAATTTTATGACATCATTCTAGACTAAAACTACCCCATTATACCTATCTAATTTTATATGGAGAATCTTTAATGTTTTTATCATGTTTACGATTGCTCTGCAAGACAAGGGCTTGATTTAGTTTTTAGATGCCAATATGGCATGCATTTTGATTTAGCACATTTACCACTCATTTTGCTTATTATTGCTATACTAATTTTAATTTATATCTCACGTCTAAATAGCTTAATTTGTTAGAGAATCCCTAACTATTTTTCATCCAATATTTAGTTTGAAGGAATTGTGGGTAATGCAAATATACTCCATAGTTTTTATAGTGTTTGTTTAATAATTAACTGGATTTATCTAAGAAATGTAAATAAATGAATTTTTTCATTAGCAATTCTTTACCGAACTCTAGAGAAGAAAAAAAAACAAAGAAGAAAATTTTAGCTGATCATTTCTGTATTTGCAAGATAGAAATGATCAAATAAAAATTATAAAAGAGCTAAAATTTAAATTAATTTTCATCAACTCATTTAGTATCTTTATAATGAGAAAATATTTCTTTAATAATAATAAAAAAGACAGATATGCTGGATAAGAACACTAACCCTGCCCCAAAAGCAAATTACAGATATGAAAAGCGAAGTTTATAAATGCGTTGAAATTGTTGTCGATTAATATCAATGGAGCTTGGATAGGCATTTGTAATTCTTAAGAATAAGTTCTATATTGCAGGGTAAATTGATTTCTTATGAATAACAAACATGATTAATGACGTGTCTCAAAGCATGAGAGATCTCGGGGGCAATCTCTTGAGTATGAATCATTCAAACTTTAATTAAAAGTCATCCAGAATTTTAATTTCAGTAAACTTACAGTCAAATTGATTGGCACGACAAGACGGATCCAATGGGATGAAAATAGATCAAATCCAAGTCAAATAAAACCTGTATCAAGCCATTAAACTGCTTTTAAAAAATTTTGACATGTTTCGAAGGCTAAACGAACCCCAAATATGATGAGCTTATAGTTGAATCGAGCATATTGGTAAGACGAATCCAACGGGCACAAGATCGCACAATTTTGATATCGTTAAGACAGTAAAATTTCTATGAAACGTCGTCCGATCAAAGAAATTTCTCCAGGTCGTTCGATCATAAGGGCTCAAATTACTTTATTAATTGCAACCAGGATTCAATAAATAGAGCCCTACTTCCCTCTTGAAAGGGGACCTGAAGCTTGAAGCCTAAAGAAAGATGAAGCTTGGAGAAGGAACTGAAGTCTCACATCACTTCTGCATCGACAATCTGTCGCCCTCCAGCCAACTCCGTTCACTGCCGCCTTCTGGCCAAGTCCGGCCGCCACCGCCCTCCAGCCAACTGCGATCACTGCCGCCTTCTGGCCAAGTCTGGCCACCACCGCCCTCCAGCTAACTCAGGTCATCATCGCCTACAGCCAACTCTGGCCGCTGCCACCCTTCGGCCAAGTCCGGCCGCCATCGTCGCCTCCTGCCAACTCGGATTGTCGTCGCCTCCTGCCAACTCGGATTGTCGTCGCCTACAGTCAAATCTGGTCGTCGTAGTCTCTGGCGCCTATGGCCGCCACCGCTCCAACATCTGCTAACTACCTCGACTACCCTCATCGGCTATCATCGATCACTATTGGTCGCCGCCCACTCCTCACAATCAAACATCGTACGAAACAACTCATGACGTGGCACCTCATTACAGACAGCACGTCGACTCCGAAGACAACACAATGAAGCCCCTAGCTATTACTCTCTATTGTGATCATCTCTACCGCGGCGCTACAAGTTCATCTGCACACCGACGTTGTAGCTCAGAAGACTGTGTAACCTTTCCCGCCTTTGGACAAGCGGTGTTAGGTATGGCTCATATACCAGAAATTTGGAGTCTTTTGGTAAAGAGGCGTGTCTCTTGGAATCTAGAGGGTTGGGGAGAGCGAGAGCGTTTTAGTAATTTATTTATGGATTTTATCTATAAATAGATGTGTAACTTTATAGGTATGGAACCGAACTTGTAACTTCTCTGAAATAAAGAATTCGCAGCTTTGCTCCCGAGGTTGTAGACATCTTTGTCGAACTTCATTAAATCTCTGAGTTGCTCTTCTGGATTTGTGTTGATTCTTGCGTTTCTTTGCCCTAAATTTTTCAACAAGGGGCTATATCTGTAATCACTAATTTATAGTAGATTTTTTCAACTGGCTAAGCCCCGTGATTTTTTCCCTTTTCAGGTTTTGCACAAAAACCTTTTGGTATTTATACCCATCATTTATATTATCTGAGTGTGTGATGAGTTCTCGTTCAACGCTAACGCTAAGACGTTAATTAAACACTCTACCGCCGCAAATTCTCTTGTACACATCAATTATGATGTAGAAATTTATTTAATATTTCTGCTTAGTTCCTCCTAACCACACACAACCATAGTGATTACAAATATGAAAGAAAAAGAAGTAAAGAACCTAAATGAAATCATTAATGAAAAAACATTTGACACGTATTTGATTTCCAAAATGAAAATTTTATAAGTTGGTAAGTTAAAAGAACCTGTATGAAACTCAATAAACCTAACTATAAACTTTTGGCAGCATAAAGATCTATTATATATCTGCCTCAAGACTCGCGGTTTTTGAGTCAAATAGTGAATTATCTTCCATCTCCTTTCTTATCCAAGTTTAACATAACCAACAGATAATCAACATGCAACATCTTTTAGATGCAATTTAGTACTATTTAGGTTCATAATTTTGATCTTTGTGTTAAGTATTTTATCCTTCTCTATTTCAGAACTGCAAAACCTCTAGATTAGTCAAGTACGACCACAACAAAATCCTTTCTTAAATAGAGAAAAAAGATAACAGTTTATAACTTTAAAAAATATATAATTGCAAAGGGATAGCTTTCAAATTCAAAAGAATAAAATAGGCTTCTGAAATCTATATTTTAATGTTTCCTCAATTTCTTATTTTTCAAATTAATGGAAAGAAGCTTTTTTTAATTTGATTTTCTAATATAGCAAATGCAGTTCACATGTTTGAAGGTGGCGAGCCAGTTTGCTTTAGCTGGTAGGCAATTCAAGAAGAGATGAGAATGTGTCGCATATAGCATAGACATTAGGATTAGAGATCACTATAATATGAAGATACAAGCAATATTGCATTCACTGCAGGACTTCAAGTGATTTACGGCGGCCTGTTCCCATCGATAATTTTGGATTTTGCCATCAATTATTAAGATTGCGACGCCTTTTTGATGGACATCATGTCATTGCTTCCATGTTTTGTGAGAAAACCACGTTACAACGACCTTCTGGTGGGCTTATGGGTTTGACGGACTTTCAATGGGCGTATGACCGTTGGTATAATTTCAACGACCTAGGCTCGTCGGTTTATAACTATTGATAGTCTGAAAAGTGTGTTCGTTGGTTTAAGAACATACGGGCATCTAGCCATTTGTTTATAGATATAGACAGTCCGACGGCAAGTCCGTCGATTAGTTGTCGGAAAATTGTAGTTAAAAAATACAAAATCCTCTTTTATTCATTAGAATTTATAAACAGGCAATCGCGTCACAAAAATATATAGAATTTACATCACACAATCTAATTTACATAACCGCACATCTACTAAACTAGAATCATATCAAGACAACGATAAATTGAAAATAAATATATCCTAATATATTAAATAATAAAAAATGAAATAATCAGTATATAATCAGTACATTAAATGAAATAACATCACAACTACTTATTAGCGATCTCCTTATCATCCTCATCATCCACATCCTTGGCAACTTCCCTCCCTTACGTGCCTCACATCGCACCTCCTCTAATTCCATCTTCATTCTTGCCTCCTCAGTGAGTCAGAGTGGAAAATTGGGCCTCTTTATCTTGAGTGAATGCAATGACCTGCCTGCAAACTTCATCAACACCTTGTAAAGATGTAGAGCTCTGACCAATGGAGCAGCATGCGTTGTACACAGGTCCTTGTGAACCCAAGCCATAAATATTTTCTTTTTTCTTTCCCCCAACGAGTTCTCTCTATATGTCATAGTCCGACTAATCAAAATTGCTACTAGATATAGCAACTCCTATGCGTCGAATCTAAGCCTACTTCAATCATTGGTAGTTTTCCTACAATAAAATGTAAAGGATAATTAAAGGTAAAATTAAATTTCAGAATAATTGCAATGAAATAAAATTTAATCAATCACTTACACGTGCTCTCTGTAATTTAGTGTCGACACACTGGTGGTCTGATTGATGATGATGCATACAAGCATGCAGCTCAGAGGCAAAGGGATCTCGTTCAAGTTGCAGTGTCTGTTAAGATAAGAAAAAAGTTACTAAATTATTATTATCGACTAAGATTTAATGCACAAAATAATTCTTATCATCCTCCTCTTGTACTCCATATGTGGAAGCGTGCCTTTTAGTGTGTAGAGTAGAGCTTAGTGTGTAGAGAAGAGCCCATGTCCCCACATTCTAAAGCCTGATTCTATTTCACCTACTCACTCCTATTGTCATACTTATGAGAGTCCCAAGTTCTACAGAACTAGGTGTAGACATCCTCACCAAGCCATGGAGGGAGTTGACCAATCCTGTGTATGTCAGCGAACATATTGCGCAGACGGGCGGGCGGGCCCTCTAGATTCGAAGATCCCCCTGATTTGTGCATGATGTTAAGGTCTCCAAGATAATTTTTTCTACATTATCAATATCAATCAGTTAGATGGATAAATTTATACAACTTAAGATCATTTTTTAGGGTTTACCTCAAGCTCTCTGAACTACTTAACTTATACTTCAATCAAGATGTCCGTCCATGATAAGTATGGAGCGTCAAACTTGATCTGCATGATGTCCCTTATAGAATAAACAACTTGCTTAGATGGATAAAATTTGAAAAAAAAGGATCATTTTTATAATCAATAAAAAAATGAATTGTATTTTGTTGAAATCAACATTACTTATGTATTTGCAATAGCCTCTAGGTCGAATGTATGTCGTGTGCTGCCTGACGCACCTAGATCTATTGAAGTAGATGGACCTGCAGGAAATGTAAGCGGTGGTGGTGGTATGGTGGGAGGCGACAGTGTGTGGTACAGTGGTAACTGGTTTGAGGTTAAGGGATGTGCGAAGGCAGTGGTGGCAGTAGCAGTCATTGAGACAGTAGTACTGGTTTGTATGTCGTCGTGTCATGGAGCTCAACTCTTGTTCCTCATAGCAGGTTGATGATAACCATGTAAGGAAAGAGATCATTACCACCACTCGAAGTCATCTGCATCAAGAAAAAATGAATTGATCAGTGCATATAAAAAAAGAGAATAGAACAAATAAAAACAATAAATGGAAGTAGAAATGTATAAATTGCAATCTACAAACTACCACTATTGAAAATAGAAGCCAAAAATAGTAAACAGAATTATGATCAAAATGTAAAGTACAATCTACAAACTACCACTAACTAAAAATAGATTTGAAAATAATAAACATAAATAATATCAAAATATAAATCGTAATCTACAAACTACTGCTACTAAAAATAGAAATAGGAACATAAAACAAAAGGCAAAATAGTAAATAAAAGGTGAAGTAAACAAAAATGAAAGCAGTTAATAAAAGATGTTAAATAACATACACATCTTATTCTGAATTGTCGGATGAGTGACTGGAGGATGAATTTATTATTTCTTCATCTAAACTATCACTGGAGTCATACTCAGTATAAGTAATTTATTCTTGTGTGTCACTAACATCCTCTAACTAATCATCCTATATAAAATCAATTGGAATGCAAAAATCTAACATTTATCATTCTTGATAAATGAGTTCATTGTTTTTTTTAATCTCAATAGTTTCTTTGTGATTACTGTTGATGACTACCCAATCTACTTTATCTTTTACTTTATCAGGATATTTATGATAATATACATGACTCGCTTGTCCTACTATAATGAAATAATCAAATTTTGCTTATCTTATATTAATTTTGACTTTGATCATATTATACGGCTTGTACAACCTTATTATGTAATTTGGAACAAGATCAAACTGGTCACAATTGAATAAGAATACACTTCTCTTAATAGAGTCTGGATGTTGCAATTAGACTACTTCTTAGAGAATCCACTAATAGTCAATTTCATCATCTGAACTAGTGTTTCCTTTAACACAAACACCAATGTTATTGGTATTTCTTCCTTCGAACCAAGAACTTGTATTAATTTTATAGTCATTCATTGTACATTGGCCTCGTGTTCACGATATGCATGGAACCCCAAGCAATATCTTTCAAGCCCAGATATATAATTCTATTCTTTTGACCACAAACCTATGAAGTACATAAAATATTGTGTTTTTATTGTTTGAACCAATATACGTAACAATAAATTTAAATGTGTGGGTGAGTATAGCTTACGTATTCTTTAATAAGGGGAAAGTTCACTTCAATCTTCTTACTGATATTTTGTGATAATTTATGTTCCATGAGATTGCAAATAACATCCCCACATGTTGGTAAATTTGTGAATCTACTGAGTATTACATTTGAGTTATAGTGTTGAACAAATACTAACAAATAATGTGTTACTTAAGTGATGTAAATATTACATTTGGTAAATAGTGTTGAACTTAATTGCAATTGAGAAGAACATAAAAAATCACTGCTCGAAGCTCCTGACCATTGAGATAAAGTAATGTGCATCTTGCTGATGCTGCACCTAATTACCAAAGAATAAAAATCATAAATGAAAGTAGCACACTTACTGCATCATTGATGGTTTGTTATTAATCAAGGTAGTAAAACAAAAAGTAGTAGACTCTTATAACAAATATGTCGAACAAATTGAGTCTTCTAGTATGGGTTTGTTCTTCACAATTCTTCTAAGTTCATTGAAAAATCTGTAACATAATAGTTAACAAAATTTCTCAATAATTTTAAATAAATATTTTTTTAGTATATATTATTGCCACTCAAACAGATACGTCCAACAATATTGATTGTATCACTAACTATAGATGTACGGACAGATGCTCTATCAAATAAAAAAAAATCAAGTAAAAATATTCTTTTGATCTTGCACAATATTATTGATATATTTGCCCCTAATTGTTGTAATGTATCAACTTTTAAATGAGTTACACATAAATCCTTGAAGATTGCACTGAATTCGATTAATAGATTAAATATTTTACTCCACAACTAATTAAATGCAGTTGGCAAAAGACTTTACAAGAATATGACAGTCATAACTTTTCATTCTAAATATCTTTCTTGCACCCAAGTCAACATAATGTCTCAAATCATAAACATAACAGCTCATAAAATTTAATGACAGCAATCACTCATAAATTAATCTTCGCTAAACTAAATGAAGATAATACTTTATTTTATGCTTAATATTAATGACAATCTCTTAAATTTTTAACTATTTTCTTCTATAAAGCTCCTTCAAGACCAGCCTTATAGTCATGTTATCCTTAGTTTTGCCCTTAACATCTATCGCGGATTCACAGTGTTGAGAATATTATAAAAAAAATTCTTTATGTGAATAAAAGCTTGACTATACCTAATCAAATTTGTCCCTCGATAAGGCAATCCAAAAAAGATATATTTTGTCCAATTACGATTAACACCAAAATTAAGAAGAAGCTATGAAGATAGCTCAGGATAACCATTAATCTTTGGAATTGCACTGATTATCTGACACCCAGTTAATTTTTTGATAGTGACACTGATCTCTCAACTCTATTTCATCTAAAGTCATTTCATTCAGCCTAAGATGGTGCACAACATGTAACAATATACGATGAAAATAGAATAAAAAATTTGTTCTGCAATGTTGAAGAAAAAATGCCCTTGACAAATACATGCAATATAAGCAAACTAACTTCCCCACAATGCTCCCTCTCAATAGCATCTCATACACTGGAAAATCATTTACTGTCCACATTAAAACTGCTTTCATTTGAAAGTTTTGTCTCATAGAAATGTCCTAAGTGATAAAACATGTTTTCTAAATTTATAGCTCTTATATTGGAGGTTGAAAGTAAACATTAATTATTTTTTAAGGTTATTAGGATCCAGATAATCAAAATCATAAACTTAAAAATGGGGTATTCATAAACATCCTGCCAACATGAGTAGGGTGAGGTGATATGACTATATAGTGTGAGTCCATCGACACACAAAATAAGCCTAACATTACGTAACTCCGCAAGAAATTCGGGATAAGTACGATAAAAATGCTTTTATACTTCTCCATCTATCGAATGACTAAGTGACCTGATTTCACCGGACCTATTGTGATGTCATCTCATACGTAGAGCGGCATGAATAGAGGTAAATAGTAAAAACGTAGAATAAGTGACAAATAAAATAGGTATTTATATGGAACTTTCTTATATCTCTTTTTTCATTTTGAGGTTTGATTCTTGGAGCCTTACGAAATATGCAACAATAATACATTACATCGGCCTTAGAAAAAAACATGCATCCATTGACACAACAATCTATCTTCCCTGATTTTAAAACTAATTTAGAGACCACTTTTTTTTTTTCTATATAAATCATATGACACTAAATTTTTATTGTAGATTTGTTTCTTTTAGTAATCTTGCAACCTAATTAAAACATTCTCGAAACATGTTAAAACTCTAATTTGATTTTTAACATTTTAAGAGTTACATATAACTCAGAATGAGATGTGCAACATTTTCACAATAACCTCTGTGTCACATTCAACAGTACATAAAATATTCGAGCTTCTTTATCTGGTGGCTCTTCCTCCACTTAACTCAAATAATGAGTTCTTGTTCCATCGAACATTATTTTTGCAAATCTACTTAAGTCATACTAAGTTGGATGATTATATCTAGTTGAAGTAGAAAAGCTCATTGAGGACCAATTTTAGTGTAAATGTATGGGTCAACCTCGCCATGTGAAGTATAAAACTAATAATTTTGTTGAATCTCTTATGTTATAAATCATACCTGACATCATCTGGTGTTAAGTATGCTCGATTCTTGTGTTTCACATATAGGCATGAAAACTTACCCTCATATAGGTAAGTTGAAAATTGAGCTGTCGCTGGCACGAAAGACTCAACACCATTCAAAAATTCTTCACTTAGTCATTTTCTATTGGGATTTAGTCTATTATACATCGAGTACATGCAATGCAACTACTTATATATAAACTATATAATTGATAAGAAAAACATCAAGTTGAGTTAACGTCTTACACAATTACTGCCTCGAAGTACAAAATTGAGTCGTATGTAATTTGAAAATGAAACACTGAACGCCATATAGATGCAACATTATAGATATATCGAACGCAAAAGCTTGATTGGTGTGTATCATATATGAAAGTGCATTAGCTTACATACCACTCAATTCTAACAAGTTTATACGAAACACAAACATAACTTGCATATTTTTCATATAAACTTAACAACTAAATGGCTTACATATTCATATTTATTAACATATTTAACCGCAACACTTGCATATTCAACTCTAAATAAGACTATAAATGATCCAATTTTAATCTAAGCTGAGGTCAGCTTGATATCAGCTTGAATGAAAATGACCTGGCTCAAATTGATCAATTTAAATTTATTTCAGCTCAGCTCGGAAGTCACAAGATCTAGCTTGTTTCAATTGATTGAGTGTAAAATAAATCATATACAACTAAATAGCACAAAAAACTTACCACTTCTACAATACAAAATTTTATGTAAAATATACATACATACCACTCAATACTTATATATTTATATATCTAACACCAAAATTTCAGTTTTTGCATGCATACCATCTTACATATGTATGAAAGCTGAATTTGGCTTTTCAAAAGTTAAATGATGTTATTTTGATATGATATGAAAATTTTGTGTAGTATAAATGTAAAATATAATATTTAGGTGTTGGATATGTAATTCCTAAGATGTGGGTGGCATGCATATAAAATTTACAGAAAACCTATAACCCCTTAATAAGAATGAGATACATTACCAAATTCATAGAAAACCTAATCAAATTTTTCATAATTTTTCAAAAATGGGAAACCTCAAAAATAAGAAATCTATTCGTTAAAATTAATATATATATACACACCCACACACCCGCACACCCGTACACGCGCACACGCGCACAGACACGCACACATATGTATATATATGAATAATGGAATTCAAGTATACCTTCAATTTGAGAGTGGAAATGAGAAATATGGTTGAGTTTGGGGAAGAATCAAGAGGTAGAGCATTGGTGTTAGAGCACCCGAGCGCGGGAGAAAAAGAAAAAATAAGGGCTTTTCAATGTCCATCTCATACATTAAGAATAACTGATGTAGCCCATCAAAAATACGGGGCCTACCCATCAGTTATTAATAAATTAATAACAGAAGAGCGAGTTAGCTCGTCGCTTAATTGTCGATTTTTTTCCCCGATGAAGCCCGTCAAAAAGAATCAACGACCATTTCACCATCAATTTTCTCACCATTTTTTATAGATATTCCTTTAGTGAGCCTGCCATTTTTCCACCATCCATGGAATCCAAAACTTTCCAATCGCCTGCTTATTCCAAACCAGGTCAATATAAGGGCTGAAAATCCTCTATAGTATAAGAATTTATACAAATTTAAAGGAGAGAACACCTTTTCTAGAGAACAAGGATGTCAACATGTTCAAATTTAGAAGCAAGAAGAAAAGAGAGTAATTCAGCAATTTTAGTAGTTAGTGAAGATGGTGGGTTGGACTTCCACTGAGTAGCCCAATGGTTTGATATTTCAGTAAGTAATGCTATAGTTGGTGTTTGAAGCCATTCTAAAAAGAACAAGATAAACTCGTAGGAATACTATCAAGCCATTTATCTCCACTAGAATAGAGTGTATTTTTTGTAATAATACCAAACAATTATGTTAAAGAAGGCCTCACTAGCTTTGCTTATATCCCAGGTAAAGGAAGAGAGAGAGGAAGGATTGTTGATCAGCAGATCAGAAGTTTGCCTATATGAGAGGTATTTATTGCTAATTATGGTGCTAGCAAGAGAGGATTCATTATTAATGTGAAACCCCCAACATGATGTATAATGAAATTGAATTCTTTAACATCGACTTTGTTTTTGACGTGTGGTTGAAATTTCAATTTAAAATCCACAAAAAAGTGTGCTAAGAGCTTCTGGGATGGATGAGCCTTGGGAAGTAATACAAATGGGAGAAAATTATGAAACCATTGGGCTAAAGCTACATTGATGGTTGAGAGTTTAGACGGTTACAAATCATATCAACAAATGTCATACAAGACAGTGTTACTCATGAAAACCAACACTTGAACCCATTATTGGGATAAAATGCTACGGAGGAGGAGCCACCTCTTGTTAGTTGAAAGATGGGAATCAAGTTTCAAACAAGATAGAGTGTCACTTGTAAGAACCACCACTTGAATCCATTGCTGTGATAAAATGCTACATGAGGGAGCCACCTCTTGAACTTCTCTAGGCCACCTCTAGAATCATTGATGTTGGACGGATGATTTTTTATTATTTTGTACAGGATACTCATGAAGAAATGAGCGTGTGTAAAAGATTGTGAACTCCTTAAACTTAATAAGATTTAATTCTTAATCATCAAGGGCTTTTTTGATATAATATTTGAAATTGCATTTGATACTCAAATGTTAAGCTTGTTTGTAGACATACTCGTGAGATAAGGAAAAATCATGAAGTTCCTAGACCAAACAAATAGTATTCTAAAAGTGCAAAGTTTGGGCTATCAAAATTAAGCAATGACAACCAAATCTTCTAAACAAGTCCAAAAGAAAAATAATGGATAATAACTCAAACACAATCTTCTTATTTTTTTCCTCATCATCATCCTCTTCTATAGTGTTTAGATCGTAGTGGTTGATGGCGCAACTCTAATACCTCAGCCTAGATTCCATATCATTGTTGAATGCAACCACCCGTGTTCTTACTAGTTCACCTACTGTATCGGTTCCATCACCAAAGATAGAATGACATGAATCATCTGGCATACCCTATGAACCTAAGTCATAAATCATTTACATTTTCTTCCTTCTCACCATGTGGCTCCAAAGGCCAAATTTTAACTGCCATAAAAAATTCACCAAAAAAGCCTTCTTTAAATATTTGGCTCTAAACTTTTTTCAATAGTATAAACTCCTAAAAGAATAAGATTGTAAGAAGATATAAATCTAAATATTTCATAACTTCATTCAATTTATAGACGGAGGTGGTGCTAATTGTCCTCCACCAAGGTAGCCTTAACATACTCTCTTTCTTTCTAATGAACATCGAGGTAATACATCTATAATGCGGGTCATCTCTACCTCATGACTTCTATAATGAAATTTAAGACCACCATTTCATATTATAACATTATATTAGCAAATAAAAATAAAAGAAAAGATCCATTCAATTATAATATTACTTGCTCAAATTAAGGTTGAATGAAGCTAAACACATACATGGCAATTAGTCTCCGCACGTGAATTACTATCAGTGGCCTTTAAAATTTATTCTTCATCACCGTCTTTATATTTCTTAACAAAATAATTAATTTCTTTCCACACAACATTAACATCAGTTAAGCTTATTATTAATTCAACATCATCAATAAGAAGTCAAATTTCTTTCATCTTCTCCTTTCGGTGAGCAACCTCGATTAGGTTTGTACACTACAAGATTAAGTCGAACTAGCGCCGATAAATTTTGACACTGATGACAATAATTCAACATAAAATAATTTTCAACGACGGATTTGCGTTATATATATGTTTCACGCAGAAATGGGCATCACAAATATAATTAGCACCGAACTTGGTTGATGCAAATAAATTTAATCGATATTAGCGTCAGTCATTATCAACGTTAGCCAACTTTGATGCGACTCATGCCGACATAAATGTTAAACTACGAATTTTGCATCCACTTTTTTTATGGACACAAACTTGCGACGTTATTTGCATCTATCATTTCTACAGGAGAGGTTGAGTAGCATCCTAATGTATCGAATGTATTAACATCGATAATGTCTGATGCAACACCGACACAAACCTATAGAATGTTTAAAAAAAAAAAATAAAAGAATGATCAAATATTTACAACTTGCACACAATGAGTATCACAAACATTAACTCATCATCGATACAACACAAAACATTGATGGTGAAAACAAATAATATTCAAGAAATGTTACTCAAAATCCGTAAAAGTGCATATCCAAACATAGAATTATATATAAAAAATAATATCCACATGCTCAACAAAAATAAATACATAAACTCTTAAGGGGGCATCATCAACCTCCCCCTCCTCTCCCACCCCCTCAACCACCAAACTCAATGGTCGCTTGCCACGAAAATCTACAATCTATTCCGCTAGTCATGTTATAGTGTCCTCGAATCTCTACTGGCCCCACATAGTTGACAAAATTCTTCATTTGTGACAGTGTCAGGCCATGCAAGTTCCTCATGCTCCTATTATGATGACCTCAGACCATTCTAAGTAGCCCGAAAGTGCTCGACCTCAAATTTAAAGCCCTTTGCGCCTAGGCTCCTCTCCGTCTTCTTCCCTGTCACCTGCCTCCACATCTCAAAATCGGACTACACAGTGGTAGACTAACTACCACTACTACTAGCAACCGTCGAACTATGGCTCTGCCTCTAACTCCGTGTCTTGATTTTGCTCGTACTTCTGTATAATTAAAACCAAATATTTATTGAAATTTTACAATAAAAATGTACTGAAAATGTATAAAAATCACTTTTCTTGCTTACATTGAGATGTCGAGAAAGGTCAGAGACACACTATTGCATCACCAAGCACTGATGCGATCGATCATACAACTTTATAGTGATGGGCGGCCGAAGAAGCTCCTGAGCCTATGGACATGAAAAAATAGTAAGTATATAATAAATGTATCGTTGAATTGTGGAGTACTTATTGAAACTTAACCAACTTTCGCTAGTGCTTTGTGTGCGGTAACGATCCTCTAATGTGGAGTGTGACGCTCCTGGCACCATCAGTCTTCCTTTTTTGCTGGTTTATTTCCCACTCTTGTGATAATTATGAGAGACTCAGGCTCTACTCAACTATGGCCAAACCTCCTCCTCAACCCAGTAAGCTGCAACCCCTTCCTACGGGTCGTGGCGAACATATCACCCAACTAATGCCTACCACGAACCTCAAAAATATATCATATATTTTGGTAATGATCTGACAGTCAGTGGAAGGATCTCTACAAATTAAAAATTATGCATTATTTATTAGTATAACAAAATAATCTGAAATTATAATTTTAATTCAATTTAACTGATCCTACTTTGAACTCCTTAAACACACGTCCCAAATCGCGATCGGGATGTGCTTCTAGAAAAGATACAGAGAATCATATCTACTCCTAATAATCTTTGTGATACATGCGATCAATTGCTTGGACTGGTGGAACCTAAAATAAAAAATTAGGAAAACAAAATATTGAAAAGATTAATGAATTTATTATAATATAAAGTATAACTTTGGAGTCTCCCTCCGACCCAATATATACCTGTCCGGAGGTGCCTTGCATCATAGCGGCAGGAGTAAAAGGGCCCGGCTCGTATAGGAGGGAGCTAGTGGCCGAGTGCTTGAAACAGAAGGTGCGAGAAGGACTGAAGTTGTTGGAGCAGGTGGTCGGAAAGGAGCAACAAGCTTGATCGGGGCGGTGACAGAAAGTGTGGGATAGGGTGTAGTGGTGGTGGTGGTGCTAATCAACACAACACTAGTGTTGTGGGAGATAGAGCGAGATACTAACTTTTTTGTCCTTCTATAAATATAAGGGCCTCTAAGGAGGAGGCCGGTGAAGCAGTTGATCTCCACTACCACCTAAAGCCATTTGTAACATGAAGAAAGAATTTAATAAAATTAGTAAAAAAAAACAAATGTAAGCAGAAGAAGTATAATATAAGCATTAAAAAATAAAGTAAGAAGGTCCCTAAGAAAAATAAAAATATATTTAATAACTACATGTAAAAACACAAAAAGAGGAATACACAGAATGAACAATATGAAACATAGAATGCTAATACTATAAGAGATAAAACCAAGAAGAAACTAAAATCTAAATATGCTTGTCAGTCTTACTCCGTTTCATTAGACGAGTTAGTCAACAATAAACTTAAAATTTCTTCATTTATATCATTATCATAGTCATCCATAATTTCAAATACCTTTCATAAGTCTCTGTGATATCCTCCAAGGTAAGCATTTCCTTAATATAATCGAGTTGAATGCAAAAATTAGACAATTCTTGCTCAAAATGGATGGGTTCAATAATTGTTTGCATCTTCTTTTAGGTTTATTCTTTATAACGACTTAACCACTTTTATATCTTGCTCTACCAGAATATTGAAGGTAATAAACCTGATTAGCTTGACATGCTAGAGAAAATGGATCAAATTTAGTATATCTTCTGTTCATTTTAAGTTAGGTAATATCAAATGGGTTTAGTCTTCATATTATTCCATTAGCAACATGATCGACCACTCACAGTTGAACAAACATACATTACGCGTAACATAATATGGATATTGCAACTACACTATTCTTTAAGTATGTCCTAATACCTGATCTTACTATTTGAGTGAGTGTTTCCTCTAACACAAACACCATAATTATACGACTTCTTCCTTTCACACTAGGAACTCATGTGAAATTTGTAATCATTCAAATCAAGTATTTGTCACATAGTGATGTTGCGATTAGGCCCTCAAACAAGATCTAATAAGCTCTGACACATAACTTTATTGTTTTCATTATGAAACTATAAGAAGTTACATAATATAATTAGTTTTACTTTGAGCATGAAATTTACATTAAGTATTGGTGAATTGAAGAGCTACTTCAACGTACGTATAATTTGAACAATATCAGAAATTTTTCTTCAATATTTTCGCTTATGACAGAGTCATCATCTATGTTAAAGATGTTGGTAAACAACCAGCTCATATCATTGTTATTTAAATGTTGAAGCTGATTAGGATAACATTCTAAGTAAAAACTCAAAGAATTCCTAATTACTAAAAATCTTACTTATAAATGGACTTCGTCTTAATTTTGTAGGACATATAATGTTATTGCTCGAAACTCTTTATCGTTGAGATAGCGTGTATCATGCCTCCATGATGATCATCCTGACACTTGAAATACAGATATTTCAACTGTGAAGTCCTCTCGCCAATAGTTTGATAAATTTTTTTTCCTCGCTCAAATTAGTATTAACAAAAAGTAATTATCTCATGTAGCTAGGGCTGTCAAAGCGGTATGTTGTTCGTGAACAGCTCGTTAAGTAGCTCGTGTTCAATTCGTTTGATAAGTAAACGAGCCGAACATGAATATTTTTTTTGCTCTCGATATTTAAACCGCCGCTGTTCATGTTGGACTTGAAATAATTTTATATATATATATATATATATATATATATATATATATATATATATATATTATTTTTTATTTTTTATTTATTTGCTGGCGAAAATCCTACTTGTGCCCCTATTTCGGGTATTTTACGCAGCGCTACCACGACACTTTAGTGTTGGGTGTTGACACCGAATTTCTCAAAAAAGCATCCCGTAAAAATGGTAAGTCTGCAATTTTTTTCTCAGAGATCGAGATCTCCACCTTAGCTTCATCATGCCGACTGGACTTAGTTGGTAAGTTCCTCAATAAAAACCCCAAACTCGAGATAATTCAAAAATATTTTGAGCAAATGCATCTGAAAGGGGAATGGAAGATTGGTAAACTGGCTGACAGACATATTCTTAATCAATTATTAGATGATGAAGACCATGCTCATTTGTTTGCGAGAAAACTCATTCGAATGGATAATTGTATGATGAAAGTATAAAGTGGACAGTGGATTTTGATCCTCTCACTGAACCTTCTTTCATTCCTGTATGACTGCGCTTCCCGGAAGCCAACTCCTCTACTCATTAGCTATGATTTATGTTAAACCCCTCAAAACTGATATTCCTACGGTTAGTCTGAGTATGCCTTCTGAAGCAAGAGTTTTGATAGAACGAGACATTACTTTTTTTTGAGGGAGATTTGGATTGGATCACAGCACTAGGGTTTTTAGCAGCGGGTACTACACCCACTTTCGTATGTTTGGATACTCATTCTCAATGTCATCATTTGCACCCTTATTTAAAACCTTAGAGTAAAAATGTTACTGGACCCTCTACCCCAACTCCCACCTGTCATTCCTCTACCCCTGAGTGCAATCCACTAGCTACTGGAACATTCATCGAAACACCATCTGCTCTCCCTCCCATTACCAGAGCTCCCCTCTTGATAATATTGTTTCTGTTTCTGCGATAGACGTCGGATGGCTCAGCTGGGCAACCTACAGCTTCAAATCATTGTGAAAACAACACTGAAAGAACTTTACTTACAAAGGACAATGTTCGGGCTGATAATCAGGAGGACTTTGCAGCTCCTCATATTTAGGACACAAGTGCGATAACGACATTTCATCATTCAAAGAACCTAGAACCTATCATTGTTGCAACGGTTGACACTCCTACTGCGGCTCTACCACCTCATCAGACCAAGCAAGTTGTTACCGCTACTCAGGCGCAAGGGGCTCATGATATACATGCCCGACAATATGTCGACCAACATACTGATCAGATGAGCCGGTCCTCAGATGAGAAATGACAGGTTTACACATATAGGATGAAGAAGAAGAATGAAGGCTAATTAGAACTCAAGAATGTAATGGATGATACGTTGGTTACTTCAGACAATGACAACAAACTTAATAATCTGTTAGTTGGCTCCCTTCCTAAAACTAGAGGCAGAGGCAGGACTAAATTTGGTCGTTCTCCAGCTACCTGATTTTGCGTGTACTTGGCAGACAGTTTTTGGGTATATATGTATCTTTCTTTTTGGGACCTTGTGTGTGTTGTATACAATGTGGGTAAGGTGTTTGTTTTGGGCCCTCTCATACAACGTATCTATATCTTTATTTCTTTATTATATTAGCCATTGGGCTTTTCATATATGTATATATATATATATATATATATATATATATATATATATATATAATTGACAAGTATTATCTTAAAATCATTTAATTAACTACAAGGTTACAAAGATTTATAACTAATTAAAATTAATTTAAAAAATAGAACAAAAATATACTAAATTCTATTTAAATGAACATTTTAATATAAATAATAAGATTTCAATCCCGCCCCTACTAATAGCATTCTACGACTGTGTGACTAGGAATGTCAAAATGATATGTTCGTGAATAGCTCGTGTTTGGCTCGATATTTTTTAATAACAAGTAGGACACGAAAAAAAATATATTTTAATAAGCCGAGCTTTATTTTTTAAATTTTTTTTATTTTATTTTAAAATCTACAATATTTAGGTATCTTTAATAGATTATGGTATCAGATTATTTTAGCATAAAATAAATACATCGACGAGACATAATACGCAAAGAGATACATCCATTTGTACTGTACTAGACCCCAAGTATAGCCTCATAGCATAAATGTGTAGGCAAATGCATCATAGAGTCAAAGGAACCTAGAGAAAATATATGCTCAAACTTGCAGGAAATTAATGGAATTCTCACATCAAGATTTCTCAATCAATAAACTTTCAAAGTCTCTGCACATAACTCCTTAAAGAAAGCGCTGATTTCAATCAATGGATTAAGTATTGGTTTTGACAGAGCACTAAATGCAATTGATAGTAAGTACTATAAAAAATAGCAGTCATGACATCTCATGTTGAATATTTTCTTTATTCCCAAGTCAACGCAACTTCAAATAATGCATTTATTCACATATTGTTCTTCATTGATCTAATGTGAGATGATATGTAACTTTAAATTTTATTAGTTTACATGCATTTCTCTTGAAATTCTAACTCTAACTCTCTTCTCTTGCAATACTCATTTAATTCTAATCTTACTTTGATATTTTCTTTTGTTTGACCATTAATATTTATCAAAATATTGAAGATATTATCAAAAAATTTATTCTCAATATGCATAATATCGAGATTATGTCTAGTCAAATTACTCGTGTAATGGAAGATCCTAGAAAATACTCTGATTCGCCCAATTATGTGTAACACCGAAATCAGGAAGATGATTTGAAGCTAGTTCTGATCTCTTAGTGATCATTTGTATTTCATTAATTTGTCATAAATTGGCCCCAGTTTTTTAACTCTATTTTTAAAGAGCAAATATTTAATCCTTCTGAATGAGTGATCATGGGCTAGAAACCTTTGATGGGAATCAAATCAGAAATTTTTTCTTTCATATTTTAAGGTGAATACATTGGACAGATCCATACATTAAGGACATGTCAATTTCTAGCAGAGCTCATACTGGACAACATTCTACTAGTCGGAAAATCACTAATCATCCACATAAGAGCAGCTTTAAGCAAAAAAGTTTATTTCATAACAATATCATAAATGAGCACATCGGTTTCTCATAGTATTTGAAGTTCATCTATTAGAAGTTGTAAATAAACATTAATTTTTTCCATCAGGCTATGCAGGCGTGGTATGATCAACGTCAGAAATAAAAATGATGTAGTCATGCACATATCGGGGGATAAATTATATGGTGTAATAATCTACAGAAATATGACTAAGATGTTGCGGCATGGTTGTATGTTGTGAACTCGTTTATACATAAGATAAGCCTAACGTTGCATAGTTCAATTGAAAAGTCAGAAGAACTACGATCAAAATGTTTTCAGGCTTCCTCGTTTGACGGATGACTCAAAGAATTAGTATCAATATATATGAAATCGTGTAATGTGATGTGAAGTGTTGTACGTATAAAAGTGAACGGACTTTGAAGCCAAGATATGAGTGACAAGCAGGTGTTATATAAAATATTTTTCTGATTTTTACATTTTTCACTTTTGGTTGAATATCTCAGCACCACAAAATTTATATTTCGTCTCATTTCATCAGTCATATAATACAACATACAATCATTAACACGTCAATCTATTTTCTCAGATAGTAACCCTAACTTCGATATTAATATAATTGTTCTGTAAAGATCATCTGGAACTAAATTCTTCATAGGTTTTGTTATCTTTAGTAATGTCGCTACTTGATTAAAATATTATTTAGGCATGTCATAACCAAATTTGATACTCATTATTTTTGTATGCATAATGCAACATTCTCACAAAGGTTGTTGGATAACATCTAGTAAATCGTAGAATTGTCGTGCTTCACTATTCGATGTTTAATCATCCTTGAAAACACTCCCAACAAAGTGAACTCTCTTGGCATCAAAAATGATTTTTTCATATATGTCAGGATTGCATTTCAATGGAGGGGCGAAACACATTAAAGCACCAACATGATCATACTGAATATCTGGTTCATACTTTTCATATGCAGTTCACTATTGGTAATTAGGTTGACATCCGTTGTGGTACAACTCCAACTTGACTTCTTTAGATATTAGGTACGATGGGCATCAAAACTTATATTCTGAAAGATAAATGGAAAGATATGATGCCACTTACACAAATTTCTTTATATCATTCAATAACTCATCAATGAGTCATTTTCTTTCTAGATACAATCTATTATACATTCATGATCTCAAATTTTAAATATCTATCAATAACATATATGTAGATTTATAAATTGGTACATTTAAATATCAGTCGTACATACATTTCATGTGTATTACAAATCTAACACCCAAACTTCAATTTTTACATACAAAACACACAATTCTTTTGTATTACATATCTACAAACTAAACTTTAATTTGTACATACATTCCACTCAATTCTTATATATTATATACCTAACACCCAAACTTCAATCTTTACATACATTCCACACAATTCTTATGTATTACATATCTAACGTTTAAACATCAATCTTTACATACAAGCCACAAAATTCTTATGTATTACATGTTTAACACTTAAAATTCAATTTTACGAACAAATCACACAATTCTTATGTATTAAATATCTACAATCTACACTTCAATTTTTACCTACATTTTACTAAATCCATATGTATATTACAAAACCAACACCTAAACTTCAATTTTTACATACATTTCACTCAATTCTTATGTATTACATATCTAACAGCCAAACTTCAATCTTCACATTCAAACCACGTATTACATATCTAACACCTAAACTTCAATTTTAATATACAAACCACACAATTCTTATGTATTACATATCTAAAATCTACACTTCAATGTTTACACACACTCCACTTAATTTATATGTATTACATATCCAACAACTAAACTTCAGTTTTTACACATTCCACTCCATTCTTATGTATTACATGTATAACAACGCAACTTCAATTTTTTTCATACAAACTACATAATTCTTATGTATTACATATCCAAAACCTAAAGTTCATTTATTACATAAAAATCACAAAATTCTTATATAGTACATATCTAACACCAAATTTTCAATTTTTACATAAAAACAAATCCTAAATCCAAAAAAATTAATGAAGGGGAAGACCAAAACAGGAGAAGAGAACTTCACCTAAGGTTGAAGAGAAAGAATACTAGCTGGAGCAGCAATTTTTCCGAGGCAAACGCCCCTGACATGCTGGATGCTCGATGGAGAAAGAACGTCGAAGAAGCTCTTAATGCAATCAAACATGGAAAGAGGGAAAGTTTGAACAAGGTTCTGTCATACGGGATTAAAATTTTAGGACGTGTGTCAGATTTTCATTGATATTTTTCAACACAAATTATTTAGCATTAGCTACACCGTTTGAACCATTGATGCTATTAAGTAATTTTAATGCAGTGAAATTTTGTCGACGCAACATGTAACGCAAATTATTTGCATCGACACATTGGTGACTTGCAACAATCGACACAAACATTTGTGTCAGCAGAAGGTGAGGCAAATCCTCCCCTAATACATTTCAAAGTGTAAAATGGATGCAAATTTACTGTTAAATTTTGCGTCAAAAAATTTCAGACACTAAAACTGGCGCTAATTATCAATATTTCTGTAGTGGTAACTTCATTTATATGTCTTGATTTTGCTTTAATGATTACTGACCAATCTATTTTATTTTTATTTGTAACAACTGAACATACAAACTAGGATATTATAACTGTACAATTTCCTGAAGCACTTCAGAATAGTTTTCATTTTGCATGTGTTACCATTACCACATATAAAAGAAATTGTCTTTCTACTGTCACAACATGATCTGATATGGAATCTAAATCTACTTAATATGAAAATTGGTCATATATTGACAGCTCAATGGGCCCTTGAAAAGGTTATGCAATTCTTGAATTACGATTATATTATTTAGATCGTGAATCTTTCGTGTTTTTTTTTAAATTATTTTTATAGAATAATAAAGAAGGGTAATAATGTTTTAGAACAAATAACATTACCCTTATTCTAAGCAAAGTTGAAAGTTCGTCTACAATCTTCTTTTAAATAGTAGGGAAATCACATATTTAAAGCAGATTTCATTATGCTGTTAGACAACTAATATATTTGAGTCACTTTTAACCATTGAAAGTATGTATTGGTGGACTTACTCTAAGAAAGGTGTATTTCTTCATTGTTGAGAAGCACGTAAATGTTGGGTAATGTAGAGACCCAGTCCACCGCAATTTAATTAACTGTTGTTATAGCTTCCTAATTAAGAATCTCACCTACCGCTCACCTACCTCTCACCTACCGCTCACCTACCTCTCACCTACCGCTCTTCTGGTTTCTATAAATAGCCTCTTTTGGCTTAAAGCTAAGTCAAGTCAGGCCAAGCCAAGTCCTCTAAAAGAGAAAGAGAGGAAGAGAGAGAGAGGAGAAGAGAGAAGAAAATAGAGATTTTCTTATAAACGTCGAGGCGCTCGACGATGTAATTCCTCGAAGAAATAAAAACCTCTGCAGCTCCGTGTACGTAGGCAAATTTGCTGAACCACGTAAATCTGTAACTTTTGTGTTTTTCTGCGTGCAATTTTTCTCGTTCCGTTTTTTCACTTTATTGTCGTCGCTTTTCACAACAACTGGTATCAGAGCCATGGTTTCGCATCTAAGAAACAACGATGGGCGGATACGAGTGATTGTATCGAGAATCAAGAAGTTCAATGGCAAAGATTTCGGCTACTGGAGGATGCATATAGAAGACTACCTCTATGAGAAGAAACTTCATCTTCCATTACTTGGAAAGCGGCCAGAAAAGATGGACGAGGCGGAATGGAATCTGTTGGATCGACAGGTTCGGGGTTATACGATTAACACTGTCGAGATTGGTTGCCCACAACGTCATCTAGAAGAAGACTATTGCAGATCTCATGACGGCTTTATAAGGTATATACGAAAAACCATCGGCGAATAACAATGTGCACTTGATGAAAAAATTATTCAACTTAAAGATGGCGGAAGGTGTGTCTGTTGCTCAACACCTGAATGATTTCAACACTATCATAAATCAATTGTCGTCAGTTGAAATTGATTTTGATAATGAGATACATGCGCTGATATTGTTAGCTTCATTGCAAAATAGCTGAGAAACAATGAGGATGACAATTAACAGTTCAGCAGGTAAATCTAAACTGAAATATGATGATATTCGTGATTTGATCTTGGCTGACGAGGTGCGGAGGAAAGATTCTGGCAAGTCATCGGGTTTGAGTTCGACATCGATTGTTAATTCCAGAGGGAGATCACAAGACAGGAACTCAAACAGAGGAATATCAAAATCAAAGTCTTGTTAGCAGACACCTTGCGAGGATTGTGGCAAGGTTGGTCACATCAAAAGGAACTGAAGGAATCCTAAGAAGAAAGAGAATGATGGCGCTAATGTTGTAACTGAAGAAATACTGGATGTGCTATTGCTAGCAGTTCACAGTTCTGTGATGACTAGATACTAGATTCAGGGGCTTCCTTCCATACATCTTCCCACCGGGAGTTGATATGAAATTATGTTGCAGGTGACTTTGGGAAGGTACATCTGGCTGATGAAAAAGTTCTGGATGTGGTGGGGATGAGAGACGTTGATATTGCACTTTCTAACAATAGCAAATGGACTTTGCAAAATGTCAGGCACGTTTCTGAGTTGAAGGAAAACCTCATCTCTATCGGACAGCTCAATGAGGGTGGTCATTTGATAATGTTCTCAAATAGCACCTTGAAGATTACCAAAGAAACATTAGTGTTGGCTCGGGGTAAGAAAACTAACATATTATATATGTCTACTGGTATACTCAACATTATTGCTACTACAGTTCCGAAGAGCACGAGAGTTGTGACATTGCAGGCTTTGATACATGAGTCAGAGGTGCATTATGGGGAAGCAGAAGGTCGATTTCTTGAAAAGTGGCAGAGCGCCAAAGGCAGGAAAACCAAACCTTATACAGACAAATGGTGGAGAACCACAGAGCTGTGAAGAAATCTTACAAGATGAGAATTCGAGCGAGTAGTTCAACCAAACAATTGGAAGCAGAAATATTGTTTGTTGGTAATTCTTCCTCAGTGGTATGACTATTGTTAGGCAGTAATTCTTCCTCGGTTGTAATAGGTACATTTTCCGTCATCAGAATATGAGTGTTTGTTTCTTCCCTATCTTCAGACATGTCATGGTGCGGAGCCTGATCTCCCTCGACGGTAGATGGTACCTGAGATGGTAATATAGCTGCTCCAGTAGAAGAAGGCTGGGAAATCACCTCATCTTGCCGACCAGTGACAACCACCTGACACTCCTCCAAGAGTCGAACCTTCTCAACCTGTTCTGAATTAGGTATCACAGGCGGTGAGGAAGAAAGAATAACCGTCGCAAGAATGCGCGGCCCAATAGTATTCGCACATGGAGGTTTGAGATTCAGATGCAAGTGGTAACACTGATGAGGAGAGTGTCCAAACATACGGCAGTGGGTGTAGTAAAGAGGTACCTGTTCAAGTTCTACTGGTTGCCAAAATCCCTGATGTTGTGTGTCAATCCATATCTCTCGGGAAAGGAAGTGTAATGTCTCGTTCTATCAACATTCTAGCCTCAGAAGGTCGAGTCAGATGCTTTGTAGGCGTGTCCGTTTGGAGTGTGGGTGTCATATATCTTTGCAAAAGTAAAGAGAAGCTCTTGATCGTAAAGGTGAATCCGCAGCCAAATAGGGATGATGGGAGGTTCAGTACAATGATCAAAATCCATCGTCCATTTTAGCACCTTCATCGTCCTATTGTCTATTCGAAGGATTCTTCTAGCAAACAGTTGGGTGTAATCTCCATCATCTGTTAATTGGATGAGAATGTGTCGCCCATCCAGTCTATCAATCTTCCAACTTCCATTCAACTTCATTTGCTCAAATTCCCTTCGGATCAGTTCAAGTTTAGGATTACCGTAGAGGAACTTACCTACTAGGAACAGTCGGCAGGGTGCAGCTAGGGTGGAGATCTCTGCCTCTGTGAGAAAGATTGCAGGTTTTCCGTCTTTACGGGATATCTTTTTGAGAAACCCGGTTTCAATGCCTTGCGCGAATGCATCATGGTATCTCTGCGGAAACATGTTGGAATGTGAAGGGGCGCGAGCAGGGTTATCTCTGGCGAGGGCGTCGGCGTAAGAACAACCCGAGGCCATACTGCAGCTGCGCAAAACCCACTGAAGGGACTTCACCAAAGTTCGCAGACCCCGTTGTCAGGGGAATGCGAGGTGAACCTAGTCTGCGAGCAGAGATGCGTCGTCGGGAGAAGCTGTAGTCAACGGATGAGTCGCTGCCGCAAATCAACGCATCAGCGCCGAGCCAGCCGAAACGAAACCTGTCAGCCGGTAGCGAAGCACCGCAGAGACGGAAGCTCCAAACAAAGACGCGTATCACGACGCGAGCTCCGAGACGACGACACGAGCTCCAGAGAACGTGAGCTCCTTTGCGGGACGACGAAGCACGAGTCGCTGAAGACGACACTCGGTGACAGACGAAAACGACAAAAAATGATGGAAGATGAGCAGAGTGTGATCGACGAAATGATGCAGTGAAGCAGAAAACTAGGGTTCGCCATTACGGCGAAACCCTAGCAGAGTGAGAGCGGGATCGCCATCATATATATATATATATATATATATGTATGTGTATATATATATGTATATATATATATATATATATATATATGTATGTGTATATATATATGTATATATATATATATATATATATATATATATATATATAAGCATGAAAATCATATTTTACAATAGAAGCACAAATTATGCTAAGGCACAAAAAACATAAATTAAAAGACTCGAGTTTTTGAAGTTTGATATAGATTAACTACGCATGCATGAAAGAAAAATAATCTAAGAAACAATAAAATAAAGAGGTTAGAATTATAATAATCTTTTACCAAATAGCATGTCCCCCAAATATTTTAGTTATTGACATGCTCCTTGAATTGTCCTTAATCAAGAACTTGTATAATCCAAATCGCACAATCTTGCCTTCCTTTTGTGCTTCATGAAGATATGCCTACAACAAATAAGTGAAGACTTTAGTTTTAGTACTACCAAAGTTTTAAGCCCACTAGCATTAGAATCATGCAAATTTAAAACTTAGATAGGTGGTGAGAACAAAGTAAAGCCTTTCAAAATCCAAATGTGATGTAAAACTATATAGGTACTCATGGATCTTGTAAAAGCATAAAAAATGCCTAAACTTTTTTACAGTTATCGCGAGGAATCTTGGACAAGGAATGCATGAAAAATTTAACTATTTTCTCATCATGCTTCTTAAAAACTGAAATAACATGCATTCCATATGCACAATAAAAGAAATGCAAAATGTGTATAGTAAGAGTAGATCGATCGAGAAGAAACTAAAGAGGATAAATCTTTGAGCTCAAACATAAGTTTAGTATTCACTACTTTAAGCATGGAACACATTTTCAATTTATTATTCAAATCAACTATGCCATGCTTAAAATTTTCATTTTGAATTTTCAAACATTAATAATTTCATTAAAAGAAGATAACTGTTTCTTTCACGCAAGATATTAAGTTTCAAGATGATAATTCATACGCTAAGTCATTAAAAGAATTAGAAAAATTCTCAAATGAAAAATAATTTAGCTCCATTAAATGTGCTAATGACTAGGCACTGTTCCACATTTCAAGTGAAAATTCATTTAACTCCCGCATTCATCAATGGACATGCTTTTTCCACACCATTATGGGAACCCCTATCCCCTCTTTTTAAGAGAAAAAAAATTAAACTTCTATAAAAATTCACCCCCCATGTTAGTTAGAACTTTATCTTTTACACACATCATTCTCCCTCGCTCATAAGCAGTAGAATCTCTCTCCCCCTTTCTCTCACTCTCACCATATAATCTTTCCTCTCGCATATCTAGAGCTATTAAAAAATCTCATTGTTCTCAAATATCTTGTGTTCGGCTCGCTGAGTAACTCGTGTTCAATTCATTTCAAGTGAGTGAAACACGAACAATTTTTCTAAGCTTGATTTATAAACGAGTCGAACACAAACAAACTTTTATTCGAACATGTTCGGCTCTTGGCTCACATGAATTAAAGAATTAAATAAAGAGTAAACTTACATTATTTTTATATAAAATATTTAAGAAAATATTGATTCTATATTTTTTAATTAATTTGAACTAATTTCGAGACAAACTCGAGCTAAAACAAACAAACAAATTAAAATCAAACAGAACATGAACAATACCATTCACAAGCCTATTTTGAGCCAAAAATATTCTAAAGAGCCAAAAACGAACAAACACTGATCTTGCTCAAGCTTTGACCAGTTTAAACCCTACTCGCAACCATGAAATTAACGTTGAGTGACACATGCAAAGTGATGATGTGCAAAGTGGCATCACAACTTTGCAATCCCTCACACATGCATCTCTTGAAGACGGAAAGAAACTATACCGTCAAAACATTCATACACTTTTTCTCAGCATTGACACATATATGTCCCATTCAAGTGATTCATGCAACTCCAAAATATATCTTTCTTAATGGAGTGAGAGTCAAAAAATAAATTGGAGAGTCTCATGTACTAGCCATGCATGCCTTAATGAGTTGGACAAGCGAGCACACACTTGGCACCGCCTATATAAGAGTCGCATGCGTCGAATCATCCAAACCCCACCAAAAATGTTAAATAAAAAACAATTTAGGGACAAAATGACCAATAAAGTTAAAAAGAATGGGCAATACAAAGAAAAAAATCAGATAAAATGTACAACAAAAATGCACTAGTTGCAAATAATAATAATAATAATAATAATAAATTTGACTATAATGGACAGTGGAAATATTACAACAGATAAAAGTACGATGGACTCGTTCTTTTCTGGAAATCTATGGACTCAAAATTGGACATGAAAGTGATATACAGAACAACTTGTTATTTAATAGAGGTGGATTCTTACCCAAAGACTCGCCAAAGTCTTGGCAAAAAAAAAATACAAGTGAAATACGTATAAAAAAAAAAATTCAGTTAACTTATTAATAAACCAAAATAAAGCCAAACACTCTTAAAATCATGTGATCCAAAAAGCAAGCCAACCCGCCAAAACACAATCTTTAGAGCGTTGCAACAAAAATGTTGATGCCAACAACAACATCAAAAAACTGTAATTAGAGCAACATCAAAGTGTTGTCTATGCTCTTCAAGTGAAGCCTGACTCAAATTATATCGCTCAAAAAAGAATGCAAGCTGCTTTAAAAAACATGCAAATTCACTTTCTAGTTCAAACAATGAATTATACATCGTTAAAAATATGCAAAAATGAGTTGAGAGAACTAAGAAAGCTCCAAATATTTTGAGATCTTTTCAAACAACAACAACAACGACAACAACAACAAAGCCTTAATCCCACTAAGTGGGGTCGGCTACATGAATCCTTTTTCTCCATTGCGTCCTATTTAGTGTCAAATTTTCGTTTAATTCTAATAAATTAAGATCATTTTTTATGCAATAAGCCCAAGTTTTCCTAGGTCTACCTCTGCCTTTCTTAACATAAGTTGTATTTAAAACATCTACTCTCCTAATCGGATCATCAAGTGGTCGACGTTTAATGTGACCAAACCATCTAAGGCGACTCTCTCTAATTTTATCCGTCACTGGTGCAACACCAACACTATTACGAATATATTCATTTCGCATTTTGTCTCTAAGTGTAAAGCCACTCATCCACCTAATCATTCTCATCTCGGCAACACTTAACTTAACATTATGCTTCTCTTTTAAAGGCCAACATTCAGCACCATAGAGCATTGAAGGTCTCACCACCATCTTATAAAGTTTTCCTTTCAGTCTAAGCGGTACTTTTCTATCACACAATAGGTCGGACGCATTCCTCCACTTCAACCAACCAACCTGAATTCTAATATTACATCCCCATCTATATCACCATCGCTTTGAACAATGGACCCGAGATATCTAAATCGTTCACACCTTTTAATAATTTGATCACCCAAAGTTACACTTCTGTCACTAGACCTACTATTACTAAAATTACATTCCATGTATTCAGTTTTAGTTCTACTCAAACGAAGACCTTTAGACTCCAATGTAAACCTCCATAATTCAAGTTTTTCCTGGACTTTTTCTCGTCTTATCCACAAGGAGGATATCATCGCAAAAAGCATACACCAAGGTACATCCTCTTGTAAATGCCCAGTAAGACCATCCATAAATAAAGCAAAAAGATATGGGCTTAAAGCCGATCCTTGATGTAAACCAATAGAAATAGTACAATATTTGGTCAATCCTCCTTCAGTTCGAACACATGTAACAGCTCTAGCATACAAATCTTTAATGACTTGAATATAAATCATATCGACACCTTTCTTCTCAAGGACTCTCCAAAGAACATCTCTAGGAACCTTATCGTAAGCTTTTCTAAATCAATAAAAATCAAATGTAGATCCTCCTTATTATCTCTGTACTTCTCCATCAGACCTCTCAATAAATGTATAGCTTCCATGGTAGACTTGCCCGGCATAAATCCAAATTGATTATGAGAAACCTTCGTAATACGACTTAACCTATGTTCAATTACCCTCTCCCATAATTTTAAAGTATGACACATCAATTTAATTCCTTTATAATTTGCACACTCTTGTGTATCTCCTTTATTCTTAAAAATGGGGACCAAAATGCTCTTTCTCTACTCCTCAGGCATCTTTTTAGTTTTTAAAATAATATTAAAAATTTTAATAAGCTAGGAAACCCCAAATCACCTAAACATTTCCACACTTCAATCGGGATATCATCGAGTCCTACGACTTTCCCCTCTTGGTTTTCTTTAAAGCCTCATCAACTTCTTTTTTACTAATGCGACGATAAAAATGATGAGTTTTATTATTATTAACGATATTAAGATCACTAAGGTCGATCGTACTTTCAGCATCTTCATTAAAAAGTTTATCAAAATAACTCACTCACCTATGTTGAATATCTTTTTCAAAGAAAAGCATTTTTTTATTTTCATCTTTAATACAAATTTACTTGAGTTAAATCTTTACTTTTCTTTTTTCTTTGTTTGGCTAGATTATACATATATTTTTCACCGTCCTTAGTATCTAACATGTTATAAAGATCACTAAAAGCAGAATTTTTAGCGTCATAGATTATTCTTTAAACTTCTCATGGGTCGTTTTATATTTTTCATGCGTTCTCTACGCTTTTACATTCAAACCAATTTTTATAACATAACTTCTTATATTTTATCTTTTCGTACATTATTATTCCATCACCAACTATTTTTATTTATGTAAACTTTTCTTTTGATTCTCCAAGTACATCTTTACTACTTGTTTAATAAGTATTAGTTAATTTTTCCAACATAAGCATTCGCGTCTTGACGATATCCCAAATATTTAAATCTTGAATTGTACTCATAAAAATAATTTTATTTCGTGTCTTTTAGGTGCTCCCATCTTATTCTACGATGTTGAATCATAGTATTCTTTATTTTACAACTCTTCATCTTAAAATCTAAAACTAATAATCGATGTTAGTACTTAATTCCTCACTTGGAATAACCTTACAATCCTTACAATCTCGACGATCTCTTCTTCTCATAAGAAAATAATCAATTTGTGTTTTATTAGATTCATTCTTATAAGTAATAAGATGCTCATCTCATTTCTTGAATAAAGTATTATTAATAATCATATCATACGCTAAAGCAAAATCTAAAATGGCTCTACCTTCTTCATTAATAAAAAATAAATTGTAACCAAAAACAAAAATAAAAAAATTACACACACAGCACACAATGCATTTGAAAATCTATGGCCATCAAATCATTCAAGATATAAATCCTAGCTCCCAATGCAATGCATGCTACAATTACTAGAAAAATGACTCCAAATGCTACACATTGAAAGATCTAGTTGGGTATGATCCACGACAAGTGAGCAAGTACAATAAAAAAGGTCCATAACCAAGCAGACCTCTAAGAATGATCCTTTAAAGAAACAGTAGAGTTGACAAAGTTTGAGGCATAAAAATTCTTAAATAAAACTTAAAATAATTATGCATATATCCCCTCAGATGGGCATAATCATTTTGATTCAAAACACAAGGAGCCTCCAACAAATTTATGTTTTATATAATAAATCAAGCAAAAACATCAAATTATTCCTCGATGAAGGATTTAGTCACCACTTTGTAACCAAATGAGTTCTTATCATGTCAATATCCTCTAAATCTTCACAAAGAAAATGCATTTCAAGTCTTTCTAATGATGAACATAGATCAAGTAAATCATCACCCACAATAACTCCCTTCCAATATAACTCTCTAAAAGCATATCATATATATAAGAAAAAAAACTCGAGCAATAACCGATTGTTTTGCACTCATAGCTAACGCATCCATCCTTTACACAAGTTTTCAAATGAGACAAATTTAAGTTTAACCAATACTTAACTAATAATTAATGACATATCAATAATGATAATGCACTTGCCATCCAACCACATAATTAGCCTAGTTATGATGATATCATTATACTATGGTTACAATTGGAGTACCTAATTACGTAACCCATGTATGAGTTGTGAGCTCTAAGGTGTACCATGTTAGGGTATGAAGCTCTATGTCAAAAATACTTCAACTTAAAATTAGCCCATTGGGCAAATCTTCCTTCAAAATTATGAAGCTCCATTGAACAACACAATCCAATATAACTAACAAGCTCCCTTTCATCAACTTGAGATAATTAATATTGCTAACCAAATAGACTAGTGCTAATGACAACCATAGAATTTAGATTGGATTTAAAGACAATCACCGCCATACTTATTATGCTAATTGTGGTATATTTTTCTCCAAAAATCAAATTATTGTTTAGAAACAAAAGAATTTTAGCTACTACTAACCTTAATTGAAAGTGTTTTCTCCTGAATGAGAGGTAAATATAACAATAGAAAACAGCTCTTACAAGAAACATTGTACAAATCATGTTGTCTTCATTAAAGGTTGAAATCTCTACATAATGTGTCTAAAATTTTATCAAAAATACCAACTTCAATCAAATCAAATAAATAAGCTTTCAACAAAATATAGCAAAGACTTTTGAATCACTACAAAAACAAAATAAAATAAAATAAAATAAAACATCAAACCAAATTATGGCCTTCACTAAAGAGTAAAATCAACACATAATATATTATACACACAAGCATGATGTGCACACAAGCAGACAAACATGCACATTAGGCTTCTGGTCTTTAAAATTTAAATCATTGATCTTGATCTATCATATATGAACTGTTACACAAATTTCATAAGATTATATGAGGATCAAGTCAGATATCAAACATAGAAAAATAACCAATGGTATGCACAATTAATGATGTTAAAAAATTTCACTTTTGAGTATTTTAAAAAAAATGAAAACTAATGATGATATGCAAAATGCAAACTTAGGCATGTAATAAAATTCCATACTTATTAATTCATTATATATACAAAAACAACAACAACATGCAGTTATCCCGCTAAGTAACGTTGGCTACATGAATTCTTTTTTTCATTGTGTTCTACTGAGTGTCATATTTTCATTTAATTCTAATAAACTAAGATCATATTTTATAAAACATGCCCAAGTCTCTTTAGGTTTACATCTACATTTTTTAACATAAGTCGAATTAAAACATCTACTATCCTAACCGAGTTCTCAGATGGTCGACGTTTAATGTGACCAAACCATCTAATATTACTATCTCTAATCTTGTGTGTCACTGAAGCTATACCAACCCTTTCAAGGATACATGTGTTTCACATTTTTTCTCAAAGTGTCAAGCCACTCATCCACCTAAGCATTCTCATCTCAGCAACATTTAACTTAGTTTTATGCTTCTCTTGTATAGGACAACATTCTACTTCATAAAACATTGCACTTCTCACCATCTTATAAAATTTTCCTTCAAGTCTAAGCGGTACTTTTTTATCATGTAATAGGCCCTATGCATTCCTCCACTTCAATCATCCAACTTGAATTCTACCAATAACGTCACCATCTATATCACCATCACTTTGAACAATAAAGATGAGATGTCTAAAACATTCACTCCTTTTAATCATTTAATCACCCATTACTAAAACATTTCCAGTAGATCTACTATTAATAAAATTACATTCCATGTATTCGATTATAGATCTAGTCAAACAAAGGCCTTTAGACTATGATATAGATCTCCATAATTCAAGTTTTTCCTTAAATCTTTTTCTAGTCTTATCCACAAGAAGGATATCATCAGCGAAAAGTATACACCAAGGTGCATCCTCCTATAAATGTCTAGTAAGAGCATCCCTAACTAAAGCAAAAAGATACCGATTAAAGCCAATTACTGATGTAATCCAGCTGAAATAGGAAAATGCTTGGCCAATCCTCCTTCAGTTAGAACGCAAGTAAAAGCTCTAGTATGCATATCTTAAATGACTTAAAAATAATTCATATCAACACCTTCCTTTCTATAACACTCCAAAAAACTTCTCTTGAACCTCTTCATAAGCTTTTTCTAACTAAATAAAAAAAAAATCAAATGTAGATCTTCTTTACTCTCTCTATACTTCTCCATCAAACTTCCCAACAAATGTATAGCTTCCATAGTAGACTTACCCGAGATAAATTCAAACTTATTATGAGAAATCTTTGTATCATGTCAACCAATTTTTAATTACTCTCTCACATAATTTTAATGTATGACACATTAACTTAATTCCTCTATAATTTGCACACTCTTGTGCATCCCCTTTATTCTTAAAAAAGAGAACCAAAACAATCTTCCTTCACTCGGGCATCTTTTTAATTTTTAAAATAATATTAAAAAATTTTCTAAGCCAAGAAACTCCCAAATCTCTTAAATACTTTCACACTTCTATTGGGATACCATCAGGTTCTACTGATTTTCCACCATTGATTTTTTTAAAGCCTCCTCAAATTCTTTTTTACTAATGAGATGTAAAAATAAAATTTTTTATTATTATTAACGATATTAAGGTCGCTAAGGTTGATCATATTTTCAAAAACTTCATTGAAATGTTCATCAAAATATCTCACTCACTTATATTCAATATATTCCTCTAAGAAAAATATTTTTTTATTTTCATCTTTCATATATTTTACTTGAATTAAATCTTTATTTTTCTTATCTTTTTGTTTGACTAGTTTATTTATATATATTTCACAATTTTTAATATTTAATCTATCATAAATATCACTAAAAACGGTATTCTTAACATCAGAAATTATTCTCTTAGACTTCCTATGGATCATCTCATATTTTTCTTAGTTCTCTAAGCTTTTACATTTAAACCAATTTTTATAACAAATTTCTTATATTTTATCTTTTTTTGCACATTATTATTCCACCACCTATTTTTATTTATAAATAGTTTTTATTTTGATTCTACATGTACATCTTTTGTCACTTGTTTAATAGTGTTTGTTATTTTATCCTACATAGGATTAACTTCTTCATCGTTAAATCGAACTTTTAGAAGTGTCTTCATCTCAGTTCTATCGATCAATGTTTCATTGTATTTTTTTATCTTCAAACTCTTCATCATAAAATCCAGAACTAATAATCATTGTTGAGTACTTAAATTTTCACTTAACATGCTTCACAATTTTTACATTCTCTTTTTACTCATAAGAAAATGATCAATTTGTATTTTATTAATTCTTTCTTACAAGTAATAATATATTCATCTCTTTTCTTAAATAAAATATTAGCAATAATAAATTCATAAGCTAAAACAAAATCTAATATAATTTTATCTTCTTCATTAATCACTTCAAAACTGTAGTCATCATGAATATTTCTAAAATATTCTACCAATTTACCAACATGTTCATTTAAATCTCCATTAATAAAATTCTTTCTTCAAGAAGTATTAATTGTATTAATTCTTTAAGCCATGCACCTACCTAAGAAGCATAAGCACTTGTAACACTAAACATCTTAGTATAAACTATAATTTTTAGGATAATAATTTTATCTCCAATTATATTAATTTTTACAACATTTACCATCAAACTCTTATCGATAATTACACAACATCATTTCTTGTGCGACTTTTACCTATATACTAAAGTTTAAACCCTAAGCTATCAATCCCCTTAGTCTTTTTTGTAACTCATTTAGTTTTTTGAATGCAAAATATATTTATCTTCCCAAGAACCATAATATCGATTAATTTCATTAATTTAACTGTAAAAGCATTTGTATTCTAAGATCATATCCCGATATCAGTTTCATGGGCTAACTTTTTTGTCCGCATCCGTCCATAATGTGAAATGGCTCTTGCATACTTTTCACTATATTTAGGTCATACGTATGTTGTTTCAAGGGGACGCTCTAGCATTTACAGAATGATTTAAAGGATTCATGTCAAGATTTTTCTACAAAAAATTTACGTGGGTTGTCAACTACCAAACTGAACTCTCCATTTTTCGCATCTAGAGCTTAGAACTCAACAATGATAGTATTTAAAATTAAAAATATATAAAAAAATGAAAACAATATTTCATCACACTATAGGTATCATCCATTAATAAAAATTATAAATATCCTTGATTGATGACTAAGCATTTTTAAATCTAAGAAATTTGGCACATGTCTAGTTTAAAAGGTCAAGAGATAAAGATTGATAACATTTAATTTTCAAATTGGAGCCTCTAGGCCATCTACCATCAATATTCTTTGACAAAGAAAATTAAATAACAGAAAAATTTTCCTACCAATTAGATTTTGATGCAAACGCTCATAGAAAAAAAATCAACTTCACTGACCTGGATCTATACTGTATGTGTCTATAAATGCATATTAATAGGTGCCTGTATACATAACCCAAAAAAAGCACAGCTCCCCCATCATTGCTTCTGTTAAGCCGGCTTTTGTTCTGTTGGCTTAATGGTACCGAGCAAAGTTGACCAAGATACTGCAGAGCCTCATCAAGCTTGAGATTAGCTTATGCTTGGCTCAAGAGCAAAAGAACTAAGCCATAACTTGCTCCTCGTTAATAGCCCTACCTGAATGTAAGCAGCAATAAGCTTTCGCTTCTCCATATGAATCAAAGTATGCAGTTCATGTGATTTAAAAAAGAAAAGAAAGACTTATCAGTTAACTGAAGTAAGCAAATAAAAACTGTTGTAATCTCTCGTCACGTACGGGTAGTTCAGTAGGCAGCAAAATGACTGCATTGCATTCCTTTAGCAGTGATTTAAAAATTTAAGTACTTCATCAATAAAAATAATTGCAGTACAAAATTCTAATGTATTTGAATTTCACTCTAGTTCATTTTCAATGTATTTGAAATTCACTGGATATGGATGAATTTCAAATATTGTCTTGTAAAAAGCAATTCCACATTTCTGACGGCAGCCACCCCCACGCCTACCACCTGCCGCTACCCATTATCATCGCCCACTGATTGGCGCTCCCGTCGCCACCCCCAGCCCACCACTGCCAATCTTAATGGGTTTATTCTACATTATTTTACATTGAACTCATATTTCTTCAATGCAAACAATAAAAAAGCAAATTCATGCATTTTATTTTACATAACCAAATAACACTAAAATTTTTCAAATACAATACATTAATTTAATACTGCATTCCATTTTCAGCAAACTAAATAGCCCCAGTTAAATGAATCAAATCTCAAATCCACCATCAAGGACTCATTCGTCCACTACAAAGGTGGAAGTTGACAAAAATGAATATTGTGGAAGTTTAAACAGCAAAATAATACATCTTTTTTCTTTTACAATGCAAAAGTATTTTTCTTTCAACAAATTTAAGTAGAATTGAAAAAAAATAATGATTTTTTTAATGATTTTAAGATCATAAAGTTCAATTGTATGTGTCTTTCCAACAGAAGATCACCTGCTTATTCAAAACCGAATGCCTGCCATGAGACTGAACTCTATGTATTGCTTAACCAACCACAACTAGCAAATTAATTAACCTCACTGTATAATGAATATAAAGCAACTCGAGATAAAAAAATGCAACAGCGAATTTAAGAAGCAAAGCCTCCAGTAATAGAATCATAAACAGAAAATTGCATTAGAAAATTTCTCAATTATTTACAAAAGTCTCTTTGGCATATCCGTTAGTAAAAAAAAATTAAAATACAATAGCTTCCTCTATATAATTGGCAAGGAGTGTGCATTACATAATCTTCACAAAAATAGCATCTACCAGAGAAAAAAAAAATCTTTGACTTGTACTTTATGGAATTTGCAATTTCTTCAGATCAATGGCTTCTCTAGCATAAATTCTCCTGAAAAATCTCAGATGCGTGTTCGTCTAAATAGCACTAGACAATTAATACCATAATTACTGTCAGCAGAAGTCCATTGCTCATAATCTGCCAAACCAGAGAATGTCCATGCTAGCAGAGTTCTAAATGCAAACCAATCATTTTTATTAAATTCCTGAAAAGAATATAAAATCAGTAGAGTAAAGATGACACAGTAGCTTCCGCGAAAAAAATTAAAATAAAGAGAAGTCGTTTTGTAGTAAGATGCTTATTGTTAAGAGAATAGTGAAATGGCAAAAGTGAATTTTCATAAAAAATCACCAGAAAAATTTTAGTCAAATAAAAGGAGCTGTTTGGCAGGATGCATTAAAGGGGCATCGCACTGCATTTCTCTGTATTTCAAATTTTTTTGAAATCTGTTATGCAGCAAAAGTAATCTAAATAAAGTTTTGAGTGATTTGAAATTGCAGCAGGCGCGGAAGACTCTCACGCGGGCAGGACGCGGGTGCAGAAGCTTCCCGCACTTGCAGGAGCAGCTGACCGGCCCGACCGGTTCAACTAAGGGCCGGTCTAGGATGAAACCAGACCGAGCAGTCTAGAGTGGGACTTTGACGGGGTGGCACTGTTACTCGCCCCTCTCCCCCTTCATTTTCTTCTTCTCCTTCATGTAGGAGCCATTTATTTGTTGTTTTCAGAGTTAGGGTTAGTTATTGTTGTTGTGAGTTGTTTTCAAGTTCCTGTGTGGGGTCCTCCCTCTTCTACGGTTGTATCCGAGGAGATGATGGTGCTCCAACTGTATCCTACTCCGAAGTGGTGTTGCATCCTTCATAATCCCCCCCCCCCTTCCTCAGCCACCGGCCTCCCCTTTCCCCATTTTAGTACACAACCATCCTTCCCCCAGCAGCATAGCCTTGTTGTTCCACTCCCCCACCTTCATCCCGACAATAGCCACCACTTTCCTGCAGCAGATCCGGCATTCTAGCCACTTCCCTTTCATTCTAATCTCCCTACCTGCCTCCCCAATTACCACCAAATCCATTCATAACCAACCTTGCAACCACCAAACCTTCCCTATACATTCACCACGTTGTCGACACCACTCCGCCCTCGGATCTTTTCTTTCGGTCATAATCAGGGATTTTTTTGTTATTATGTTTTCCATTTTCATTTGTGTCGGGTTGAAGCCTGACTCAGTATTAATAAAACTTTGCTTCTTGTGTTACCGCTGAGTTCCACTAAGTTCCGGTATCATTTGATGACAAAGCTAGGCCAACCCTACTCCTATCCCAGGGTTTCTTAGCATCTGCCCCTGCCCAAGCCACCTCCACTAATTTTTTTTTCCTTTTTGATTCCCTAACCTCCAGCATAAATTTGACCTAACCCTAATTAACCCTTACTGATTTTCAAAATCAACAACAAATTAAACTTTCTACATTGTTAATGAGTTCCCTAAACCCTCTTTCATCTCTTAAGCCTAAACCCAAGCCATGCTACCAGCAAGATACAAGCCCGAGCCTTCTCGGGAGGAGATATAGTGAGAGATCCACTGACTTCGACAGTGGATTATGGACATGGAAAATAAAATCTAACGGGAGGTTGACCTCGACCGTGATCTGAAAGGTCGAAGGAGGGAACGAAAAGATATGACAATGAAGCGGGAAACACAGCACCAATTCCTACCAACTTACTATCGATAAAAGTTGCAGACTCTAGCTTCCGAAGTGGAAAGACAACACCATCAATCAAACCTATTGGATGCTATCCAACGAAACCAATCTGCAAGTCTTTCAGAGACAAAATGTTGCAAGTGTCACGGATTTGGGCATGTGTAATCAGAATGCACAACCAAGGGAGAGATATGTTTCACTGAGCAGGATGTTAGTGAAAAATTAGGCAACGACACAGTTGCTCCGGGAGATACTTCAGGGATGATTCTCCACTGACAACCAACGAAGAGACGCCACCATTCCAGTTGACCTTGACATAAAGATTTCAGCTGAGGTAATAGTCTATTCTCTAGAAGATAGTGACTCTAAGGCAATATGGAGTCCAACAGTGTATGCAATTATGGCACCTCAGGCCAGCATTTTGCAGACTTAGAGAGGAACAACAACAGGGCCAACCATGGATGTGTACAAGAGTTACGAGTTTGAGGGGATGTATCACATATAGGGTCACCACAGATAAGAGAAATGCAGATATTTCATAATTATAGGTTCCTTCCTAAGTTACCCATACGGAGGGAGGTCCAGCATGTCCGAAGAGGAGTCATTTTGTGTTATGTCGGAAACATTAAATGGAGTTATTTTTAGTTCAGCATGGGACCAATCGCCAGATATCCGGATAGGAGTGATTAACCTTAGCTTGATGATGGGCCCTAGAAGCTTGATGGGGTTGAAAAATGGGATCCCCTTTCCCCATTCCAGCACCCAACCATCCATCCCCCAGCAACATAACCTTGTTATTCCACTCCCCTGCCTTCATCCTGACAGTAGCCACCACTTTCCTACAACAGATTTAACTGTCCAACCACTTCCCTTTTTGTCCCCGTCACACTGCTGGCCTCCCAAATCACAACCAAACCCCTTCCTAACCGACCTCGCAACCACCAACCCTTCCTCATACCAACAACACGTTGTCGGCGCCACTATGCCCACATGTCTTTTCTTTCGGCTCTAGCTTGAGTTTTGTCTGTTATTGTGTTTTCACTTCCCGTTTGTGTCGAGTTGTAGCCCTAACTCAGTAATAATAAAAGTTTGTTTTTTTTAGGTTTCCATTGAATTTCACCTAGTTCTGGCATCAGAAATATCTTGAAATACGCGTTTTTCTTTCATTTGAAATTCACCCAAAACATGAAATTTAAAATGGTTTAATACCTAAATTTTAAAAAACAAGTTAAAATTTTTTGGCAACTTTAAAATGTGCAGCAAATTTTGCATCCCTCAAAATTCGATAATATCAATTTTATAATGTCAGTCAAAATGATCAATTTCATATATAGCACTATGCTTGAATTTTTAATAGTTCGGAAGATATAGAATCATACAAATTATAGGTTTAATTAAACTTAATTAATATTCATAAACTCATTTGGCGTTTCAGCAATCATACAGTTCGCACCTTACTCGGCATGCAACAGTTAGATCCCATAAAACGATTGAGATTAGAAACGATCACCTTAAATGCCGCACCCTCCTTCATTTTCTCCTGATTCTTCTCCGCCCATGAAATTCTTGCGATCAATCCCTGCAGCAGGCATGAACATAGATAGGACAAGCAGCGGGTCTGAGAGCCACAGGCGATAATCCGAGGCTCCGGAACAAAATGAGTAGGAAAGCTACTTTCACACTAATTGTTTATTTTCCATAAGTTTTCATTTTGACGCATGTCACTAATCGATGCATTTTTTTCGTTTCCAGTAGCAGTAGCGAAAAACTAACTTGTGTCAGAAGCGACGAAATTGTATTGGACTTCTGTAGAGAAAATTAGCAAGAAATTAATGAAGAAAATGGAGGATTAAGGTGATGGGAGGAAGAGAGAAAAAATATAAACAATAAAGGAGAAGATCTAGTTATGCAAAAAATATGTTTGAAGTGAGTTAAGATGAGATTTCATGAAATCCTTATATGTATGCGACTTTGAAATTCTCTAAACTAGGCAGCAAACTCGAAGCGAGCTTGAGAAAACTCGTCTTAAGGCAGCTCTATTAATTCAGGTGAAATAATCCTGCAAGATCTTAAGAAAAATAATTTTCTGTAGATTTTCATGTGATTCCATATTTGACACTTGCATTTAGATTTTTTTTGCATATTATAAATAAATATTTGCATTGACTATATGAATGCAAATTAATTGACCCTTACAATACATGTAATTTTATTATGCTATGAATCTGATTAATATATTTATGAAATCACTGTCTGCAGGTATTTATTTGTTATGACTCATGCATGTGATATACGAAATGCCTATGATTAATGCTAGTTACTGAAATTAAAATTTAAGAAATATCACGGTGAAGTTATAAATAAAATATTATATGAATACTTGCAAGTACGGATGATAGGGAACGATAGAATTACTGACTCATCGTATTCAGACGGTGACGAAAGCCCGAAAATCAATGAGATCATATGGCGATGAAATGTAGTAAACAGTTGGTACAAGGGAAAATATTGATAACTATTATATTGAGTAGAGGTGTAACCTTTATCAATAGCTAATAAAGACTTCACGTTGAATGACGACCACATAACATGACATGAAAAAAGTTGAGGCCTATACAATTACAGGAGGCATTTCTATTATTAGATTATTGACTCTCATGAACATGTTTATGACTATACATGAATGAATGAATTACATTTATCCAACAATTAAGATTTATTTTATTACCTGTTATCCTTTTGCATGTTTCATATGATTCTAGTATGTTGTGACTTGTTTGTGGATATGCAGAAACACACGAGCATGCATATTATTTTTTTTTCGTCTACAAAATCATATTTTAGCCTTTATTATTTTACTGAGCTCATTGTTGCTCACTCCACATTGTTGTCTAGTAAAGAACATCACGGCAAGTAGCCAAGTACAACTTATACAGCTTTTGCATTTCATAATTTAAGGAGTCTATACAAACTTTTGGCTACGCACTTTTATTATGTCAGATTTAACACCTCTCATATATATGTATATATATATTATAAAAGCCCATGGGCCAATTCATTGAAATAAAACACTGATACAAGAGTTATGGGAGGACCCCGTAGCTGGGGCATCACCCAAGAACACAAAAAACAAATATAACAAAGGCACTCTGAAACAGAGTGCAAACAGGAAAGACAATAAAAAACACACAAAAGTATTGAAAGGAAAGTGGAAATGTAAGTCTTCCACTTTCACAAGTAGTAGTTAATGACGTCTGAGCCTTCCTCTACTAGGACGTAGAGCGGTGTGAGCGAGTAAATTTTTAAGTGCTTGACCCATTCCAGGGGGAACCAAAGTATCATCAATTAAACCTTGAAACTTAGAGGTACCCCCTATTTTTCTCTTTCTCCGGGAAATGTAAACTTATCATTGTCGTTCTTCTTCTTCCTTATCTTCTTCTTCTTCATCTTCGACGGTTTCTGAGGGCTGGGTAGCATTTATGGCACCTTGTTGTGTATTAGGAACTTTAGTTCCATCTCTCTCAATAGGCTCTTCTGCGCCGAGAGGAGAGACATTAGTGATAACCGCGGCACTAGGAGCCACCTCCTCCCCCTGAAAATGTGTTTTCCGTAAGTGGGTGGAGAGCTGGATGAGAAAGAGGAGGAGAAGCCACATCCCCCCTCCCTCCCCCCTCTCAAGGAGAGAGGGTTCTGAAATATGATCTGTAATCGTAGGGACTGAAGAAGCAGAATGCAGGACAGAGGTCAACACTTTGAATTGAGGAGGAATACAATTGAGAGCAGCATCAGTTGCATCAATAGGATCTGGGATGAAATGAACATCATGTGAATCAACTACGAGTACCGGTGGGGCCTCCAGGATTTCAGACTGGGTTTCAGTGATCTGTGGGACATCAGCAGAAGAGTTAGGTGGCTTTGCAGTAACGACTAAATTCTCAGGCTGATGCTCAGAGGGTAGTGAGACGTCCGTGGTTAAAAGAGGTGGCACTTCAGCAGAGACAGCAGGAGGAAGGGGGTGGGAGACCGACCCAATATTGTATATTCATGATAAGAATTTCACGCTTCCAATTATATGTTAATATGAAATAAATTTATCAAATATATTTGTAGCGATTTAGTTAAACTAGTTCATCACTCACTAGGTTTTGATTCTACAATTCAGAACCGGTGCTTATGAAAATTTAATCTAGACAACTTGTGTGCCCCTGTCGAACCTCAACGAACATTAAGGGGCCTAATTGGGGTGTGATAAAAAGTGGTATCAGAGCATGGTTCATAAATGAAAAAAATTATAGAAACATACATGAATGAGATTAAATATGAATTGATTTATATATAGTTATAGGTTGGTGGATCTAGGATGGGTAATCCAAACGACATAAGATATCATGCATGCCCAATGACTATGCCTGAAGAAAAATCAAAAAAATACTGAGGGCTAATCTCCTACTGGGCCAATTTTAGAATAAGAAGCATGAGCTGAAAATATTTTGAACATAAATGATAATCAAAACAAATCAAAAGAAAAAATTAGAGTTGTTATAGGGCATTTTGCAATTGATATCACAAGTGGTAGCAAAATGTCTGTCATTGAAAATTCGTCTACTAATACAGGGCCCAGATCAAAATATGGGATGAAAGTTAGTCGACACTTAAAGTTCTTTCATGCATTCAAAACATCTGCATTCAAGGGTGCAAGTGACCTGACAGTTATTGAAAATTTGGCAATTAAAGATTGAAAAAATTTTGGATAGTATGATTTGTCGGAAAAATAAGAGTGTGGTGTCAAACACTTTCATGCTAGAAGGTGAGGCAGAGAGGTGGTGGCAAGCACAGCATAGAGAAAAATTTCAGCTAAAACCTCTTCCACAAATTTAGTGGCATGATTTTGTTAAAATTTTCTAAGATTGGTTTATTCCTCTTTCAGCTAGATTAGCACTGCAAGATAAATTCTTCAATCTGACACATAAGTCCAGATCAATTATGCAGTATGAGACAGAATTTACTTCTCTTTCTAGATATACACCACATTATATTAGTACCTAGAAAGAAAAAAACCAAATATTTCTACGCGTCCTCAAAGATTAATTCAGGTTGACGTTGGTACTGTTTGAAATCAGTGATTTCTCAATGCTAATTGAAAGAGCCAAATGAATTGAAAACATGCAAAACTTTTTCGGTCAACGATGCAACCTCAAACAAGCAAAAGAAAAGATTTTGAAAAGGAAAAAAAGTTTAAGTTTCCAAAGCAAAAGAAGCCTCAATCAAAAAATCCAGTTTGTGAAAGAAGTGGAAAAAGATATTTTCGATAGTGTTTGATGTGTTTCGAAAAACGTTACAAATGTGGATAGCTAAGGCATCTGTCGGCAGAAAAAGAAAATAGCGACAGGTTCATAACATCTCAAGGACAGAGACAACCCAAAAAATTTTTGGAAGGTTGTTGATCCAACAAAACCTATTTTTTCGGAAAGCCTTCGATGCAAGCAAAGGAGGAACTTCAGAGCGTAGAACTGAGCAAATATTAAAAGCCCAAGTTCTTGTAATTACCTTCAAAAAGCTAAAAAAGGTCAGAAATGAAAAATGTGATGCACCTGATTAGAGTAGAACAGTGTCAGACTGATCTTGAATCAAAGCATACCTATCCACTAAGACGAGAAGTCAGAAGCCGGATTAAAATAAATAAATGTGTTACTGTTGGAAGTCAGAAGCCGGATTAAAATAAATAAATGTGTTACTGTTGGAAGTCAGAAGCTAGAAGAAAGTAGATATTTTCATCCATTCATCGTGCAATCAACTGAATCAAGGCAGATCGAAAAATTAATAGTGAATATCTGGAACTTCTGAAATAATTTCAGTCGAGAAAGAGGTCTAATATGATTGTTGATGAAAATGGTGTTATCAGAAACAAGCTGCAGTTATGGGTACATAGTGATTCTGATTAAAGACAAAATTCTACATGAATATTATCATTCAGGTTACACAATTCATACATGCAGTACTAAATGAACAAAAAATTGAAATCAATATTTAGCTAGTCAGGTATGAAGAAGGATATTGTTGAATAAGTTTCTAAATGTCAACTTTTTCAGATTGTAAAGGATGTGCATCAAAGACCAAACAGATTGCTACAATCATTCTATATACCTGGATAGAAATAGAAAGAATTTGCTATGGATTTTGTTATGAGTATCCGCTAATCCATGCAGGGACACGACGGTATTTGGGTCATTATTAGTATGCTAATAAAGTCAAGTCATTTCTTACTAATCAGACAAACAGATTCAATTGAGAAATTGGTCAAATTACATAACAAAAAAATTATCAGATTGCACAGTGTTCCAAAGTTTAATATTTCTGACAGAGATGGAAGAATCACATCCAGGCTGTGGAAAGGCATTTAATAAAATTTGGGTGCGCAGTTGCATTATAGCACGACATTTTATCGACAAACTGACGGACAATCAGAAAAAAATAATTCAGGTACTGCTGTGTTCTCGAATTTGGAGATAGTTGGGAAGATCACATTTCAATGATTGGATTCGGCTACAATAACAATTATCATTACATATCAAAATGACTCCTTATGAAGTAAAATATGGAAGGAAGTGCAAAACTCCATTAAGTTGGTGATTTTGTATTTTGAAATGTCAAGCCGGTAAAAGATAAAGTCAGATTTGGTCAAGGAAGAAGATGAGTCCTAGGTACAATGGTCCTTTTGAAATTATCAGTCATGTTGCATATAAGCAAGCTTTACCTCCTAATATATCCAATATTCATGACGTGTTTCGCAACTCAATGCTGAGAAAATGAGTTTCAAATTCATATAAGAGAATTTCACATGAAGACATTGAAGTACAAAAAAAATTAACTTATATTGAAGAACCTGAAAGCATTTTAAAAACTTTTATTAAGAAGTTGAGAAAGATACAAATTCATTTTGTCAAGATAAAAAAGAAGCATAGGCCTGAAAAAGAAGGCACATCGAAAAATGAAGAAGAAATGCGACAGACATATCCCTCTATTCTAGTAAACTCAACTTTTATGAGGGGAGAGTTGTAACACCTAAAATTTAAGAAACTGTGTACAATTTTGGCAACTTTAAAATATACATCAAATTTCGTATCCCTCAAAATTTAATCAAATCAATTTTATAAAATTATACCCGTCAAAACGATATATTTAATATATAAAACTATGCTTGAATTTAATGGTTGAGAGTATAGAATTATAAAGTTATAAGTTTTATTACACTTAATTAAACCTTAATCAATCTTCCCAGCATGCAACGGCTTGATCCAACTGAACAGTTGAGATTAAAGGGGATATCTTAACTGTGGCACTTTCCTTCATTTCTTCTGGATTCCTCTCCACTCGTGAAGCTCCCGATCCCTACATCAGGCGTTAACACAGACGAGACGAGCTATGGGTCTGAGAGCCACAGGCAACAATCCAAGGCTCTTAGACGAAATCAATGACTAGAAAACCCTCTTTCACGCTAATTGTGATATTCTTTTTCCTTGACTTTTCATTTTGACGTATGTCACAATTTAGTACATTCCATTCATTTCTGGCGGCTGCAACAGAAGAAAACTTGTGTTGGAAAGGCGAAATTGGCTTGTGGGATTCTGTAAGATAAATTAACCGGAAATCAGTGAAAAAAAAGGATTAAGGTGATAGGAGGAAGAGGAATTAAGTAGACAGTAATGGAGAAGAGCTGGTTATGCAAAAGAGCCAGTTTGAGGTAAGAAATCATAAATAAGTTATGTTTTTAGTTTAAATCACAAGTTAAGCTAAGATTCCATGAAATCCTTATAAGTTTATGATTTTTAGGTTGTCTACCCTAGGTTGCGAGCTCGAGATGAGCTCAAGGAAACTTGTCTTAGGCTACTACGTCAATTTAGATGAAATTATATTATGCTAACTTAAAGAAAAATAATTTTGGGCAAGACTTCAGGTGATTCCAAGTTGATTGTATAAATCACGAGCTAAGACTTACATTTAAATTTTCTCGCGCATTGATTGTTGTTGACTTCATTTTGAAGAGGTCTAGTTTTCTTCTTGGGACTTAGGATCTAGCCATAGGAATTTTCTGTTGACTATCCTAGAAGTCTAGTGATGGGACCCACCCGTTTTAGAATTTCAAACCACTTCTGGCTCTTTTTGGAGTCTCAAATGGGTGTTCATAAACCTCCAGCACTTGGGTAGTTGAGACCAACATGTGAAGACTAAAAAATGAGTTCTCATATGATCATGAGGCCTTAGGAACAACCTTCTTGACCTTACGTGGCTTTCGCACTCCACTTTACATACACTTCAATTACACTTTACATCTAAAATTCACTCCAGACCATCTAAAATTACCCAATTTTCAATCCAAACTTCAAATACAATTCTCATGGACACCAAATTCAAATTCACATCAATTTACATCAAATCCTACAAAAATCCAAAATCAAATTCAACCCCGCCAAATTTAAAGCCTTATTGCCAAATTTGTCAAATTTGCATCAAATTCCACTCAAATCCAAAGTTGCCAAACCCATACTCCAATTTCCCTCATGACGATCCCTAAAAATGCACCAAACCATCAATTGTCTTGTACCATGTGTCTATTAGTTGAATTAAAGTGAGGAAGGAGCTTAGGTTAGATTTGGGATCAATTTGGGCTATTGAATCAACCGACTAACACCAATATTCCACGGCAATAACACCACAATACAACCAAAATACCCCTGCAATAATACTTCTGCCGCAATTCCGCGATAACACTGTCACAATTCTCTAATAACACCGCACAATCCAGCAATATCGCCGCATAATCTCGTAATAACACCGCCGCAAACTCTTCAATAACACCAAAATAACACCATTGCTACAAACTCTCAATAACACCACAATACTACCATAGTAACATTACTTCAGTGCCACAATAACACCACATACTAAACCGCAGCAAATCCCCACATTAATACCACAAAAACGCGGTAAAACTTTGCAATAACACCACAATATAACCAAAAAACTACCGCAATAACACCGCCGCCTCACTAACATCGCGGTTTAACGATAAAATTTGACAATAACACCACAATAATACAAAAAAAAAATACCGTAATAACACCGCCGCAGAAACACCACGGTTCCGCAGCAAAATACCGCAATAATACCACAATACTACTGTAATACTACTGAAATAACACCTTCCCCGTGCTGCCGCAACAAATCTCTAGATAACACCCCGCTATTGCACAATACGCCCAAATAAAACCCGCTTTTTTTAATTCCTCGCCAATAACGCCGCATCGCTGCGTAATATGCACACAATAATACCCGCGTATTCAATTTCTAACCAATAACACCTCAGTACACCCAAATAACACTGCCAATAACACCACTCGTCGCGGAACCACAACAACCCCTCAATCCAACCTAAATAACACCTGAATGAATTTCCTGAAATCATTTCCTTTTTCTTATTTAATTTATAGCACACGACACGGTACAGTGGACCTCTCGTCGTTCACCCTCTGCCTGAAATCCCTCCTTCCCGAAGCTTGCATCTGCTCCATTTCATGGGACAACAAGCTTCCTGTTTCGATAGGGATTCATCCTTTGAGCCTATTTTCGAAAACATTCGATGGGCAAGGAATCCCTTTATTTCCTGGAATTTTTGCTCATCAAAGTAGCCTCGTTTCTCCTCTTAACCCTTGAGCCCTATCTTAGTTTCTACTAGTTTTTCCTCTCTTCTGTGGCTATAAAACCTCCCTTGAGGACTGTTTGAGGTTTTTGAGATTTTGGTGCTTGTTGAAGTTTTTGTTGGAGTTTTACGGGTTTGTTTCATTTGTTTTAGTCTTCTTGAAGCTTTTGAAGTAAAGGCTCATGTACCCAGTTTCTTGCTCATTCAAGATGTAAGAATTTTGCTTCTTCTCTTTTTAATAGGTTGCTTATTAGGCTTGGATTAAGCCTTCGTCGTGCTTGCTCATTTTACTGCGACAATATTCCTGGTTCTGAAAAAAAGGGGGTTGTTTGTGCAGAGAAAAGTGGCATGTTTTGCTAATTGGAGTTAGGCGCAATGACATGCATACTGCTCAGTTCTTACATATCTACATGTTTAACATCTAAGCTCCAATTTTTAAACACATACTACTCTTTTTTTGTGCTGAAATGAATGTTATTTTGGAGGAAAAGTCTGAGAACTATTTTCATACCTTATTTAGTGACTTTACGGGTTGTTTTTGTTCTACATTCTTATTTGGAACAATTTTGATTCATAGCACACAACTCTCATATATTTTCCTATCTCACACAGTTTCATATTTACATACACGCCACCCAATCATTGAAATCGCATATTTATTACCATTAACTTTTAGAGGTGAGGTTTATCCTTTCTTGCATGTGTTCGTGACGCCAACCTGCTATAAATGTAAATATGAAATTTAGGTGTTAAATATGTAAACACATAGGGATTGAGTGGTATGCATACAAATCTTGTCCATCTTGCTGATTTTAGAGAGAAGTTTAAATGTTATATTCTTGTTGATTTTGGGAGAAGTTTAAATGCTATATTCTTGCTAAATTTGGGAGAAGTTTAAATATTATATTCTTGCTGATTTTGGGAGAAGTTTAAATATTATATTCTTGCTGATTTTGGGAGAAGTTTAAATGCTCTTTTTGGGGCTAATTACTTGATGTTTGGAAAAGATTTAAATGCTGAGCTTTTGGCTGCACACTCACTGTTTTGAAGTGGATTTAAATAATGTTTTGGGTTGATTTAAGCGTTGTTTTGGAATGAATTTAAATGTTATTTTTTGGGCTACACACTCACTGTTTTGGAGTGGGTGTAAATGCTGTTTTGAACTGATTTACTCGTTGTTTGGAGGTTTAAATAGCTCGTTTCGGGATTGGTTTGTTTGATGTTTTCACCCTGTACTTTAATTGTTTTGGAAGTGATTTATACTTCATTTATGGGCTTAATCAATTGTTATTTTAGAAAGGGATCTGGATGCAATTTTGGGCTAGTTTTCTCGTTGATTTTGGAGACATATAAGTGTTGTTTTTGTTGTATACGTTCGTTGATTTCTGGAAACATATAAATGTTACTTTGCCCCATGCACTTGTTGAATGTTGGATAAATGTTGTTTTTGGAAGATATTTGCATGCTGTTATGGTTCAATTTCATTCTTTTTCTTTTCTTTTCCTTGCTCAGTGATTCAGTTTTGAGTGCTTATATTCAAATATAAGTATGTGTAGTATAGCAATGTATGGATCATTGAGCAAGGCTATAGGTTAGATGGTTTGGGGTTTAAAGACGATGATGATAACGTCATCTATATGTATGATGATGGTATTGTACCTCCAGAACTTTGTGGTCAGCAAGAAGAGGAAGCAAGCGGACGGATGACAGCTTCAAGCAACAAAACAAGACAAAACATGAAGCGAATCTACTCCAGCTAAATTGTTTCTTAGCTTTAAAAAACTTAACCCATAGGAATTAGAGGTGGTTCATCTAGCACGACGTAAATCCTCATATTATTTTTAGACTCCTACACAACCATACTGTGCAGTATAAGTCCTAACTCCCTTTAAGTGCTGAGGTACGACTTAAGATCTCCTATCTTCATAGGTTACTTGCATGATTGGATGTTACGAGTGTAAGCCATAAATAATTAATTGGTAGTAGTGAACATTTAAATAACATCGACTCTAAAAAAGTGCAGCCAAATAATAGAATAATTAGGGAAATCACCGAGGTTCTCCTAAATATTCGTGGCATCCCCTACTTTTCCCTCTTGAAATCCTAAATAACTGCTTCTATTTGTTCTTTCCCCTCTTGATTTTCTATGTCCAACCTTGAAAACTCAACATTGAAATCTTGAAGACAAAAACACTGACTTTAATCGAGTGTTTTCTCAAGTGACTTCAGTCATTTGAGATGTATTAATTATAGGGGCGTGTCCCTATAGAAAACTAACAACCCAGGTAAAAATAAATGTTATCTAATCTTTATATTAGATAGGGGAATTATCGGTCACACAAAAAAAAACGCAGTCCAAACGGATACCATAAATTATTTTGTTTATATAATCAAGCTCGCTGTCAAGTGATATGCTTGTCTTTCAAGGTGATGTATCACTTATATTATTGTGATCGATTACTTAAACCATTAAATATATGAGATCTATTCCGCCTCATTTTACAAAATTAACATACACTTTTTCAAAATAAAAAATATATATACTAAATTAAGTTATTTTCAAAGCAATCGAAAAATTCCAATTTGTCCATCGACAACTGTATGAATTCAAATTAATTGTCACTTACATGTAATTTTACTATGCTACGAGTCTAATAAATATATTTATTTAAGTATATATTTGTTATGACTCATGCATATAATATATGAAATGACTAATGGATGTTTGTTACATGAATTATGCTTTAAATAATATCGCAAGTGATATTAAGTAAGCTATTACATGAATAATTGCAATTACGGAGATAGGTAAAGGTGGAATTCCCGACTCCTAGCATTCAGACGGTGACGTACTTCGGAAACTTGTGGGATCGAAAGGCAACGAAATGTAGAAAATCTTTGGTACAAGAGGGGGATATTGATAACTACTATATTGAGGTCAACTTTTATCAATAGCTAATTTAGCTACAGGGCTAACCTAATGACATGACATGAGAATAATTGAGGCTTATACAATTACAAGTAACATTTGTATGATTAGATTGACTCTTGTGAACATTCTTATGACTATACATAAAATAAATGAATTACAAGTATACAGCAATCATGAATCTTTCATTACATGTTCTATATGATTCAATCATATTGTAGCTTGTGTGTGGACATATAAAGTTACATATGAGCATGCACATTGTTTTTTTTGTCTATTAAATTTTATTTTAGTTTCGATTATTTCATTGAGCTCATCATTGCTCACTCTACATTGTTGTCTTTCAAGAAGAGGTAAAGAGCACCCGAGCAAGTAGTGAGGAAGTTCTAGTAAGAATTTATTTTGGTCGAATTATTCGCCTATGTCACATCTCAACTGAAACTTAAGGGGGGGAGCAGTTAGGGTGTGACATGGTGTGTCACGACTTCCACTGAATTATTATTTTGAGTATTTAACATATATCCATTCAATATGCACGGTAAATTTTTGGTAGATTGTTAATTAGCAATGCATTCCTACACATCATACATACTTGGAACCACATTCGGCAAGATAACAATCGTATGTTTTATATAATATCCAAACTATATCATGTTGAAGAGCTTGAGTTATATGGGGAATGTTAATCACATCCATTGATTTACTGAATAGATTATTTAATACAAGTATTAGTTAGATCATTAATATAAAAAGCATTGATGTTATTTGATTGTGTACATGCATCATATGTGGTGCTCATTATGTTTGCTCTATCGAAAGAGATCAAGGATGGCTTGATGTTGAGCTTAATGAACCAATTCACTTAACTCATTATTTGCATTTCCATTTGAGAGTAATACTTAGATCTATTCCATCATATTACACTTGTTTATTGAAACCTCCTACAAATGTTCATTTTGCACAAATAGACATATAAACTGTTAATTTGACTTATACTTCACAAAAATTTATCACATTGTCATAAAAATTTCATGTGATGTCACGTAATTATAAGAGTTCCCAAAAAAAGTTATAATCACTCTATTGTCTATGATTTTCATATGTCATGCCACTAATATTGTTAGTTCAATCTATAAAACATCCTTGATTCTAAATGATTCTTAGTTACTATGATTAAATTTATAAATTCAGTGCCAATGTTATGTACATGATCCCAAAAAATCATGCTATCATTATAACTTTGATTTCATTCCAATTCATTTCATAGTTTGAATCATGTAAAATATCATTCCATTGCTAGGTATTAGACTGTAAAAATCATGATATCAATATGCCTAAGATTTCAATGTTATATTACTGTCATGATTACAAAATGCAAATCTAAACTCCTAAAGATGAATTGATGAAAATAATATATGTATGTGAATGTTAAGAAATTAATTTCCACTCATGATACTGGATAAGGATGCCAATGCAACCATACATTCATGATTAGCATTTCTATCATAAATAGTACAAGTATAATTGCTGACCCACAGTACCAACTAAGGATGTGTTGCCTAGTGGTGAATTACGTTTACACCATTGATATGGAGCATAATCAATTATATTTTTATAAATATGATAGATGTCTATTTTAGCTTTAATTACTTCGTTCAAATGTGTTATTCCAGGATTTGTTGGAATCATAGAATTGAGCAGCCCAATAAGATAAATATTTTGTTCAGGATCATATGAGAATGCATAAGCATGTTACATTTACATGTAAAATTTGGTATCTTACAATTATCTTGAAAAACATCAAAAATTAGCAGATTGTTTACATCTTCGAAGCTAACTTGGATTGGTAAACAATAATATAAATGATTTTATAAAATGATGACGATGTAATGCATATAAGATGGAACTATATGTATTACAAGTTGGTCAATTGGCATATCAACTTTTCATAAATGAAGAGCAAGCATGTGGGGAGTCAGTACCGAGCCTGATAGCTCACAATTAACCAAGTCAGTAACTACGGTTGAATAGTATTAGCCTCTTCTTTTTTTAACAATAATTCATCATAGCATCCAATAATAAAAAGAGTCACTAATGAAAATTAGAAAGTATACAAAACAGTAATCAAATTTAACCAAAACAACAGCATAGTCTGAAAATAAAATAATATCGCACTCCAACCAACAACAGTCTAACATTACTCGAAAATAATAGTATAAGTAGAAAAACAACAGACAACATACTCCCTAGTATCAACAGTCTTCCTCCTACAAACCAACTCTCTACTATCAGATATATCCATCTAGAGTTTTGCCTGAAAGAAACACTTAATTCCAACAATAAATTCACCACCACTTAGTGAGCAATTACAATCTTATGCATTAAATTAATATGCAAATGCTATCCATGAATGTCCCAAAAAAATATGACTCTATAATTAATCAAACAGTAAGCTTTTAATTTTAAATTAGCCCTTCACGTTTCAATTAAAGTATTTACCTTTTTAGCATTTTTAAGAAGTCATATAGAATCAACATCGTACCCGAAGGTATCTAAAAAATTATAACCTAATGTACTCATAAAATTTTGCACTCGTAAGCACTCACAAAATTTTGCACCCAAAGGTGCACCTTTACAATTTTCATTTCTTTTTTCATGCAGGGATACAATAACATCCTCAACTCATACCATAAAGGGGTAACTGTTCATTGACTTAATCCTTTATATTTTATTTCTTTTTTACTATACCCTTTTAAAGTCATTGAAGAATCATATATCCTTTTCAGTTTAATTCATTTTCATTTCAAAAATCATTTAACTTTAATTATGCATATGATAAGAAAAGCATGTATGTTTAAGACAGTAATGCAATTCCTTTTTAAATGAATCATTAATTTAATACAATAAGAAATCATTTATTCACCTTGAACTTATAAAACGAGTCTTTCAAATCTTTTAACTAGTAGTCTTAAATTGGATTCTTGGAATTAATTTATAACACCTAATATCTATAACTTCGATTGCATTCAAAGATTACTTTAATTAAAATAGCAAAATCCTAACGTGATTGATGAGTCTAATTATCATTGCCGGCTTTCTAACTATAATTAGCAGTAAAACATACTTTGATACATAATAATTGATAATTCGATTGACTGAAAATATCAAATAAATACTAACCTTAAAAGTCTGGTCGCCTACTCACACATACATGAGTTCCCTTTCTAGCACACAGGCTCTACTTCTCCCACACGCAAGCCTCCACCTTTTATTGTTCCTTTGCACCGGAGCCCACTCAAGTCATCTCTTGTCCACACCCACACACAAGGGCTCGGCCTCTCCACCTCCTCTCTCTTCTTTTTCCCACAAAAAGTCCTTGGTCGACTTCCTACAAAAGTGTCGAATTCATGGTAAAAGAAGCCAGTGAGAATGCCTAATTCCTTCTCCTCCGCATGGAAACCCAGAGAGACCTCTTCTCATTCGGTTTCGACACAAGAGGTCATTTTCCTCCCGTTTGAGGCATATCTTCATTGATCAACTAGGGCATTATGCTTTCTCCTCTCGTACCGCAATCGCTTGTAAGTTCCTTCAGCTCTTTCTTCTTCTCTATCCCATGTTCTCCCTCTCGCCTCTCTAGATTAATTTTAATAAAGTTAAACTCTCCAATTTTAAATTCAATAGGTCTTTGATTAGCATCATAATATTTTATCTGACAATCATGTACTTCCCTTAATCTTTCTCTGATCAATCTAATCTTTTCACTAGCATCATCAATCAATTTAGCTCCAAGGCTTTTCTTTCATATACTTCAGCCAAACGTAAAGGTGACATGCACTATCTTCCCTACAAAGCTTCATATGAAGTTCCCAATACTAGCTTGGTAATTGCCATTGTAAGCAACTTATATCAAGAGTATTGGTGATTCTCATCCTCCACTAAAGCCAATGACATAGATACTCTAAAGTCTGAATAGTCCTTTCTGATTGGTCACCTGTCTAAGGATGAAAAGTTGTACTAAAAATCAATTCTGTGTCAAAAGCCATATGAATCTTCTTCCACAATCTAGAAGTAAATGTCATCTTTGTCTGAACAATAGACTTTGACACACCATACACTCTTACAATTTGATCAATATATAATTTGGCTAACTTTTCAACAGACATATTTTTCTCATGGGTAAGAAATTAGCAGACTTAGTCAATCTGCCAACAATTATTCAAATAGCATCACGGCACTGTCATAACCTAAACAATCCAATCATAAAGTGCATAGCAATCTCCTCCCATTTTACTCTTGAATAGGTAAATGTTGTAATGGATCTCTCGGACGCTAATGTTGGCTTCACTAGCTAATATATAGGACACTTTGGCACAAATTCTGCCACACTTCTCTAATCATCAAAATGTTTTTTAAGCTCTTAGTTCAATTTATTGCTCCCTTGGTGAATAGTATAGCCAAATAAGTGTACCTCCTCTATAATTTCTCTTCTCAAAATATCAACATCTGGAACATAAATCCTATCTTTATATCTCAACTCAACGGTCATTTCATATCTAGCATATATTTCTCCAAATTACCAGCCTTAATTTAAAATCGTTTGAACAGTGATATCCATAGTCAGTGAGTCTTTGAATTTGGCATTTAAAGTGGATCAAACAAACAACTGATTCAATTGAGCCAAATTGTCATCACCATAACTAATTATAGATAGCTTCGGACTTTCCAAATCCTTAAATCACCGCTCTTGTCGAGTGAATAAGCATTTCAAATTACCAGAATTCTTCATACTCAATGAATTTGCCAACATATTTGTCCTTTCTTTGTGATATTGTATATCTAAGTCATAGTCATTAATGAATTTTAGTTATATCATTCGTCTAAAATTCAATTTTTTCTGAGTGAAGATGTACTTCAAACTCTGTTGATCAATAAATATCTCACATCCGACTCCATCTAAATAGTGTCTTCACATATTAAGTGCAAATACAACTAAGACTGCTCAAAGTCATGGGTAGGATAGTTCTTTTCATGATTCTTCAATTGTCTTGAAGCATAATGACGATTTTATATTGCATAAATACACAATCCAAACCCCTTAAAGATGTAACTAAAAATCTGAAACCCATCTGACACTAAAAGAAAAAAGGAGCATTCGTCAATTAAGATTTGAACTTTTGAAAAAGCCTCATAACAACGATCATAACAACGATCAGTCCAATCAAACTTCATTGATTTTTTGTGTTAAACTCGAAAAGACATAGCTATTAGAAGAATCCTTCTACAAAACCTGTTATAATAATTAGTCTGACTTAGAAAACTCTCGACCTCAATAACAGTAGTAAACTTTGGTCAATAGCAATCATCTTAATCTAATTTTGATTCAAATATATGTCATCTTCATTGATAATATGCCCAAGAAAAGCACATCTGTAAGTTAAAATTCACATTTAGAAAATTTGACATACAGTTTATTCTCCTTCGAATCCTGCAGAACAGTATGCAAACGATTTGTACAGTTGGTTTCACTTCTTGAATGCACAATGATATCATCTATGAATACAATCACAATTGTATCAAAAAATAGCTTGAAAGCCCATTCAACCGATCCATAAAAACTACTGGTTCATTAGCGTGCAAATGGGGTTTCACAACAGATTCATAGTTGTTATCTCTGATTTTGAAAGTTATCTTCGTTATTTCTTCCTCTTTAGTCATTAACTGGTGATGATTTGATTTTAGATTAATCTTCGAAAAAATATAAGCCCATTTCAATTGATCAAAATAAGTCATCAATCCTCAACAGTGAATATTTATTTTTAATTGTGAATATAGTCAACTCTCTATAGTCAATGCACAGTTTGATGCTCTCAACCTTCTTCACAAATAGCACTAAACTATCAGGGTGAGGTATTAGGTTTGATAATCCCCTTATCTAAAAATTCCTACAACTGACTCTTCAACTCTTGCAATTCTTTTCCTGTCAATCCATATGGTGCATTGAATAATAGTTTAGAACCTGACAATAGCTCAATAGTAAAATCTATTTCCCTCATTGGTGATAATCCTCATAAATCATTAAGTAATACTTCTAGAAACTCCTTCACCATCGAAATATCTCAATGACTTCACGTGAGCCACAAAACCCTGACTTACACTGTTTAATAATTGAAAGGCATTCAATAAGTGATTATCACCGAAGGTAATCCTCTCTCACCACTAATTTTGACTTCGATCTCCCAGGTTCATTTATTTGGACAGTCTTTTTATTACAATCAATTATGTCAAAATTTTTAAACAATCAATTCATATATAAAATTGCTTCAAATTCCACCAAAGGTAATACAATCAGTTGTGCTTCAAATCCATTTCATCAATAATTAGCCTCACTTACATAGAAGTAACACTTAGCATTCTAACAGATAATATTACAAACATTAAAGTGTTATTCAATTGCACCACTTTAACCCATTTTCAACTATAAAAGAATGCGATACTCCCGTATCAAACCATATTCTTATTGGCATGTTCTAAAGATATATGGTACATGTGATAACTTCAAGGCAGTCCTTATCTTCTTCATTATGAAAATGCAAAAATCATGGCTTGAACATTCTAGGTCTGACCTTGGATTGGCATTGATCCAACAGACTTAGTTGCCTTCAACCTTCCAAATTTTCTTTGGAACCAACCCTAAAATCTGTTTTAGCCCTCCGTTCCGAGCTAGGGCTATTCCTTGTCATATATCCAGATTGTTGGCATCAAAAATGTGTTAGATTCAGAAAGATATTCACTTTTATGAAACCTTCCACAATTCATGATTGGAAGGACTATCTGCCTTGAGAGCCCTGATAAAATTTAGATCCCTCTAAATTCCTCCTCTTCTGAAAATCCTTCATCCACTGGGTAGCCTATAAATATAAACTAAATCCTCCTGACCCTCTCCACCAAAATAGAGAAATCCTCGATCTCAAAAGAAATTAGTGCTACCTAATCATATCCTTTAGCCCAGATAAAAATCTATGGCACTTCTAAGCATTTGAAATCAACTAAGATGCATACCTCGAAAGCATAGTAAACTCTACCTCTTACTGCATGATCAAACGATCACCCTGCAACAGCCTGATAAATTTGTTCTGCATTTGTCTTCCGGTTGACAGTGATACGAATTCATCCAGAAAGCAATAAAATATACCAGAAACTCAAGAAAATATGTTGGCGGCCAGGATTAATAAGAAGTACTGCACAATTTGTGGCTAAATGTTATACATGCAAATTAGTTGAAGTAGAACATCAAAAACCAAGTAGACAGTCACTCTTGTTGCCAATATGATAATGAAAATGTGAGGAGATAGCAATGAATTTTGGGACTGATTTGTCTAAAGCAAAGCAAGGTTGAGATGCTACTGAGGTCATTATAAATAGATTGACTAAATTTGTCAATTTCTTGTTGATCAAAAAAACATATCATGTTGAAAAATTAGCAAAAGTATATGTGGATGAGATTGTACGATCACATGGGCTACAAAAAATCATGGTTTCAAATATAGATGACAGATTTATTTCCAAATTATAAAAGAAAATTCAAGAAACTTTGGGCATAAGGTTAACTTCCAATACTGTATTTCACATCGAGTCATCTAAGTTCCCTCTATATACATATACAACCAACTATATAAAATTTTTTACTCTTTGTTGTAATCTTCTCACATGTGATCTAATCTCAAGCGCTTAACCTTCACATCAAACTCATTCCCTCTAATTTATTCATTTCTAACATGAAAAGAATTCATTTATTTTCCAACCAAAAAAAAAATTATACCTTCCAAGCAATCATAAATGAATATAATAAAATCAATGAGCAAATAAAGGATGCCATCGAGGATGACCATCATCAATGTGCACAAGCTCTAATTTCTTACTCTTAGGTTCACTTTCAGGTGATGAAAAATATTTCTTTATACATTTCAATCTTCACATAAACCAAAATTCATATACTTCAAATTTTTAATATGTGCCAGTTGAATGCATTTCCATCATCCAATTCTTATACATGTCTAAATCTTCTACTTCTGGTTGTAGTTTTGCTCAATGAGAGAGGTGTAGTTTTATCTACTCTAACTGCTCTTATGTAAACTTCCAGAACATGAAATCATAATCTTAAACCTTGTCAATCTTCATCTTCCCATCCTTGGACATCATTGCTCACGTTTTCCTCAAGACCTCAAAAGCCCAACAATGGAAGCAACTGTTAGGGAAAAATATTTATGTGAAAGCAAGGATGAAAACCGGACCAAAAAAATTGATTTGCAAACAAACACAAGAAAAACAAGAAACAAAAAAAAATGTGATTGCACAATGATTGCCCGCAGCCTCACCAAGAGAAAGATATTCCCTCTAGCTCAAAAAGAAATAAAAAAATATATAATTCAATATTTTTCACCACTATATTCACTTATCTTTTTCTTTCACCCTTCCATTCCCTCTTGAAATTTCTATGGCAACATTCAACAAAACTCAAAACTCAAAAAACAAGAAAAAATATTACTATATAAAACACTATATAATTTAATAAGATAAATATTAAATACCATTATTACATATTCAAGCTGCGAAACTTAAGCTTGATTACTGTTTCATTTTCATCTATTTTCAACATCATCAATTATCTCACCACTCATAAGCTCTCTGAGGTAAAAAGACCAGTAACCTTTTATGTCGAACCACCTCATCAGTCATCAACTCCTGGAATAATTGTCAAATTCTTCTTATGAAGGCCTCTGGCTTCTGATTGTAACATCCAACTCAGTGATTGCTGTTGATCACCCAACGAAAAACAATCTTAATATAACACACGCTAAGGTAACCACCAACCTCCAATGACTACATAGGTTAGAAACCACCAATATAATGTTCATCATTGCACCTAATTGAAAGAAGGAAAAGATTGAGAATTGCACTTCAACGCCATACAAATATCTCTTTTTATAAAGCTTAAAGGTGATGGGTATAATGACAAACAAAATAATAAGACTATGGGTTGAGCTATATGACTTGAAAAGATTAGGTATAGTTTTGAAGATGTATTAAAAGAAGTTTATTAAGACTATGCCTTAGGCTTTAACTTTCAAACTAGTTAGTGGGGAATTTATCTCCACATCTTAACACTTTAGGGCTTAATTTGATGTCAAACTGACTGTCCTACAACTTAAATGCATTAAGAGAGTCGCCCTTCTGCGCAGGACACTTGGACATTAAGTGGAGCACAATATTTTATGTGTCTCATTTTTTCTTATAAGAATTTATCAACTTATTGGATACCACAATGTTCAAACACTTTTTTGTATCACTTGAACAAATGTTGGGACCAAACATATCATATCATTTTAAGTCTAACTATGAGAACTATAATGTCGTCAACATAAAAAGAGCAATGACATAGAAGTGAACTCGAATTATGAAAAAATTTACACTTGCTTAATTGATATAGTCTTCATATATGTTAGATGCAGGGTCACAGTGCTGAAAGAAGCCTATAGGAAAATATAGTTACATCAACAAGATATAGAAAGTGCTAGATTGCTTCAAGGGCATGGAAAGGAAAATTTCTGGAATTGGAAAACATGGTTGTCCGCCAAGCATTACAAAGGAATGTAATGGGACTTAAAAGAAGCAATCTCAATTCAATATAAATTAAACTATTTGTAACAGAAAATACATGGGAATGTCGGTTTGACTTTCAATCATCATCCCATCGTATTAAATCTGATCTAGGAACCTCAATTGTTACAACCCGCTCTTCAATGTCATTAACAATACCACGACACCTTGGGAAGCCACAAAAACATGCCAACTCATCCTTTGAAAAGAACCTAGATCAAAGGCAACAATGAATAGAATAGTTTAGTGCATATGTGGGAGAACATGAAAATTAAAGTGCCAAAGAAGCTTTGCGTACCTATAATCATATGTTAGCTCCTCCCATTGACTAATGTCTCGTTTTGCAAATATGATAATATGCTCATCACCATTAACACTGATCACTCTTGAGTAACAATTGGGCTGTCAAATATAAAGGATTAGATTCCAAAAAATTAACAAATTATGGAAAATTAAAAATGTACACGTGGAATACAAATAAATTGGCAAAGAAAAGAACAAATGAGCCAATCTACCAGTTCCAAAAGTCATAGCCACAAAAATAGTCAGAACTACGTGGTGGGAGAATCATATTCATATTATTAACGTAAATGGCCTACATGGTTTCAATAAAAGTCAAGCATGGTTCACAACAAATATCAAAAAATAAATAAGTAAAAAATCTAGTACCTACAAGCAAACTTATGAAGCAGCTTTGTATACTAGTGCCACAGTAGCACTTTTTCCATGGATATCTCGCCTTAGCTTAAGGGGTTGAATTTCAACAAACAGGAAGCCATTATTGTTTCATCAAATCCAAGAAATCAAGTTGCAAATTGTCACCTTCCATTACTTACGATGCAGTTTTCTTTCATTCTCAATGTTTTATGCAAATCAAACTGGCAATGAGATTTGTAACCTAAAGGGCGCAAGTCTTCCTATCCAAAGACATATTAAAGAGGGGGTATGAGTGTACACATATGTCCCCTAAAATTTTAATATATTTTATATAAAATAATTATTTATTAATAAAGCATAGCTGTTTGATGTTTATGATATAAAAATTCAATTTATGCACCTTCCAGATAATAAAATTAGTTTATGCACCTCCGTTAGACAAAAAATATGGCTCTGCCAACATTTGTATCATTTTTTTTTTCCCTCCACAATCTATCATTTCATAGTTTATCACATGCTTATTTGAATTTTAATGAAAATGAAAAATACTAATGCTCCCGAAGCAAAATATAAAAGCTGACAAAGTAACTACAAAGACTTGAGCACAACTGTTCCGTGATCATGACATTTCCTACATAAAATCTTTCATCAAAAATAAATGCTTCTCTTAACTCAGCACTTCCTAGAGATCATGAGTTCATTACTTCAACTTGAATCAAGAATGAAAAAAAAATGGTATGATAGTAATGGGTTTAAAAAACTAACAGAACTCTCGTACATTTCCAAACAAAATCCAAAAAACATAAAAGCACCCTATTGTTGTGTTTATAAGGAGTGGGTGTTGAGTATGTAAATCTTATATATATGTATAAATAAATTTAAAGAAAAATAGAGAAAGGAACTTACCCATCACACTAAATACATGCTCTTCAAATTGCTCATCCAAATATCAGTTCAAGCCTCTCGTATGTCTCACCGGCACGCACAATTTTAGCTTTTTAAAATTACTTCACAAAAATTTTAAACATTAGAACTATGTGCATTCATGCCCTCTCAATGATTTATCCCTCTTAAACTCCCTGGCAAACCCATTTCTCTATAATTCTCTAATGATTCCCTCCAAGTTCCCAACCTTCTCTCTCTCTCTCTCTCTCTCCATATATCTTTCAAACTACACATACAAACATGGAGACTTAAAGTTTTGTTTGATCTATGAATATTCTTGGAAACTTTAACTACTCGAAATTGTTATTAAGGTGATTGCTCCAACAATTGTTTCTGAAAAATTCAAATGTGTGAGACTAAATAATAAAAAGGTTGGAGAGATCAACACTCAATTGAGCAAGTATATCGATTTTTAATGATTGCATCGATAATAATGGAATTAGGGATCTTCCAAGGTTTACGCTTTCTTGCTGGTCATTTAGTACACATCCTACTCAACCTAACTTAGAGACCTTACCAACTCTTAGATGATTGGACGTGGTATGCTTCTTTTGCAACCTCCAACCAACTGTCACTTCTGATGATTCTCCCTTGTATGTCATCAATGGCTCCATTAATATTAACAAATATAGGTTCATTTTCAAGAATTGTTTACCTCTGCAATTGATATTTATAAACTATATTAGCATTACCTAAAATAATTCTGTTTCTAGAGATTCATTTTTATTCTTTACAAGAAATTGAGAACTATCTAGTATGATTAGAAATCTGCTCCTTAGATTAATGTTAATCCCTTTTCCATACTCTCTGTCTATCTCAAAGATGGGCAAGCTTTATGTCCTTGCAACATTTTGATACTCATAGTCTGGACAATCATAAACTATTCCACAATCAAAATCAGTGTTAAAACACTAAAAAAAGGGAAAACAAACAGCCAACACACTCAAGGCGTCAATATAAAAGTAAAAGAAAAGAAAAAAAAATAAAGCCTCTGATGTTAACTCTTACTTCACAGGAGTGGTTAATAAGATGAGCAATGCTTCCTGCTTTAGTGGCATCAATGACTCGCTCATTATCAATGCGAAACATGTATGTTCCAGCACCCTACAAAAGTAAAATTTCAAGTATCAATACCATAGTAAATACAATTCATTGTGAATGATATAGTCAACTTTGAAATCAAAGGTAAATATTGTAATTAAAACAAATGAGGTATATTTACTTTAATTGATTCAGATAGGATGTATTTGATGATACTATTAAAATGAGTCAAAGGCCTACACAGACCAAGTTTGAAGATATCATTGTTATTTAGATAATTGTTTTGTAGCTAACAATGTTATGTATAAAATAGCAAACTTGACTTAATGTTAATATGCATAATGAAAAAAAAAAATGGTATTTAGAACATTCATTACAACATTTCGTTTTTTTTTTTTTTTTTTTTTTTTTTTTTTTTTTTTTTTTTTGTCTTTTGTCATTTGTGCGTTGGTCATTAAGACTGAGGTAAGATAAGAACTAATTTGGCAGGTAATGAAATTACCACGATCTAGTTTGTAAATATCATTTTGATTGCATCAACGTGAGAGATGAAAGTGAACTAAACCCATTTTTATCATAATATAACAGAACAAAGAAAACACTAAATCAAACAACAGATAATTTCACTTGGCGGTTGATGCTCGTAGCTTGTTGAAAGAAACTTGGATGACTAGAGAGATCACAAAGACTAAAAAAAGTTGACCATGCCTATACTTTAACAAATACAGAAAATTCAATTTTGCTTGATCAAAAATAATTAAAAGGACCTCTCTTTTAAATTATGGGTCCCTTTTTCAAGAAGCAAATTAAATTTATTTTAATCAAATTTTCTCGATGCTTGGATCAAGATTTGGTTAGACTTGGGACCTGGTTAGACTTGGGACCTAAACTTCTTTTGGGTGCAAAGCCTCCATAATTAATTAGCCCTCTAGCTTTATAGAAAGGCACTCTCAATTAAAGATAGTTACACTGGCTCTAGCCTCAAGCTCAACATTTGGGTTTCAATAATGGGTGAAATGTTGGGAGAATGGATGTGGTCTCGATTAAGATCCCACGGCTAAATCTTTCCAAAGTAAGAGGTTTAGAAGCTAATAAAGCCTAGAAAATCTGATTAGCAATCATGAATTGCTTTCCCTCAAGTATTTTAAGCAAAATAGAATGAAATCAATGAATACAAAGCATAAGGGCAAATCCGAACAAAGATTTGTTTTAGAGCTCACATCATTTATAAGACCCAACTTTAATTAAGATTGGCCACATGGCTCGATTTCCAAGTTGCCGAAGTTGGGCCACACAACCTTAGCTTTTGAAATTCTTTTACAACTCACATATTAAAGTCAGGCAAAAAGATAGGTTTTTCCAGCCATTGACTTTTATAGTTGAGAAATCCCGAAGGCTAAGGTTTGATTTATTTGATGAGCTTAATGGCTTTGTGTCAACTTGATGAATTGAGATGAAATGAGAGCTTAAATCCTTTGGAAGCCCCAAATTTGAAGTAGTCATTTTGATCTTTCAATGGGTTATCAAAACTAATAATTATAGTTATACATACAGTTGTTCAGTACATCACATGTTTATTTAAATTTAATAATAAAAATATGATGGGCTTAAAAAGTCATATTATAGGAGATAAGTAGACAATGGCCCGTTTAAACTACCTAAATAGGTGGGGTGAACCTCCTTTATAGAAGTAAAAGGGTCCTCACTATAGTTCAATAGTGACAAATTAGTTTCCACATGGGCTCCTTTAAACTTAGTAATATAGCATTTGGGATCAGTTTATATTCTATATTTTAGAATCTATAATTCACAATCTTGTGATAGCCAACAAGCCTATACAGCCATATATCATACATCTAAAGCTTAAGTGATACCTTGTGGTAGAAAATAAATATGCAATAGAATAATTTGATATAATTAAACTAATGTTTAAGTAATTAAATCATGGACCGACAAATGTATTGAGAATTTTACATTTGGAATTTTCCAGCTATATCTTTGTGCAACCAAAAATTAATATTTTCCGTCTCATAATTATGTCCAATCATGATAAATAAAAATGTTTTTTTCTTTTTCTTTTTTTTCTTTGCTCGAGTAGTTGAATTATATATTAGAATTGTTTATCTTATTGGGTCTCATAGCTCACTAGATTACTATACTTATTTTTTTCAAAAAAAAGAAAAAGAAGAAGAAATAAGATTGCAACTGAGTAAGAATAAGATTTGATTTTGCTATCATATTATAATGTATTAGCTATTATAAGGTCGAAAGAGTACTAAAATAAAGTATCAAATGTAGTATAATGTTTTTTATAAGAATATTACGATTTATAAGATGCTCTGCAGATATATAAATGAAATATTATCTGAATGCTTTCGTTTAATTTGGTTGACTTAATTTTATTGAATCAATGTGAATTATAATATGGTGTTATAATTTCAGGTGCTTTTGGATGATTGAATTTATCATCCACATTATTCTGGTGAGTAAGACACCAAAATAAATGTTAGAGATAGATTCGATCAGCTATGCCGTACAACCCTCTAGTATGTTCAGCATCAAATTAAGAACGAGTTGGCATGGAGTGTGACAGGGATTATAAAAATAAACAAAGAATCGTATCAATGGCACTGTTATGTGACAACAATCGACAAGGAAGATTATGAAAAAAGATGGGGGAAAAACTTATCGAACCAATTTTCGCTGGAATCAGAATCTCTAAAGAAGAGAACATTTACAAAGAAATGAATGGCAAGACCAATGGGAAATAAATATTCACTTACCACTAGTGAATTATATATGCAATGTTCCCTTATATCTGCAATTGATGGTCGAACAAGTTCACCAGAATATTCAATGACCTGCACAACAATCTATGAGTGCAGCAAAAAAATCAAGTATCACAGAATGCTTTCTCAAGTATATACCATATCTCCAGCCTTGTGTGGAAGCTTAGCAAAAACACCAAATCCATGGATTCTTGATTTCCCTAAAAATATCAATAATAGTTATACATATTAAACAGAGTTTACAAGCAAATAAAAGAGCAATGAGTACGCTTAGAAACCAGAAACTTTCATCAAGATTCAAACAGCAATAATGGTTTAAATATTTATGAATATTAGTTTTAAATTTTAAATTTTTTAAAAAATGTACGATTCATGAAAAAGAGTTGTATTATTTGTATTAACAAAAGTTGCAAGTAAACAAAGTTTAGTGGATCATCTTGCTGGGATTTTCAACTATCCGTTAAATGAAAAATCAATGCATTAGAGTAACTCAAACCAAATAATATGCTAGTTTCTAGATCAACAAAATTGATGCAATAAGCAAGATCTCAGAAAATAATAATCTACTGAACAAACCAAAACACATCCGTCACTAACATTTATGATTCAAACAAAAATTTAAAAAACTCAATTAATTAGTATACCCATTTAAAGAAACCATCATCAACGAAGATTAATGGAGACAGACAAGTGGAGAAGATTTTATGGAGATTAAGATATATTTACATGGAATCACGCCAAGAAGAAAGACTACAAGTTACACTGAAAAAGTTCTTAGGATCACCCAAAATAAGAAAGCTTCCCATTCTTCAGGGTTTCGCAAACAAAAAATACCCTCAATTAGGCCACTTATTAGAATGTTTACATAAAACATAAGGCTCAAACATAACAAATCTAAAAAAACTAACATAAACAAGGCATATCCCCACAAACAAAATGAATATAACCTAATTCACCAAGATATTTAAAAAATCCTAGTAACCGAACTTTCCTTAAATGGGAAATTGATACAACAACAACAACAACAACAAAGCCTTAATCCCACTAAGTGGGGTCGGCTACATGAATCCTTTTCTCCATTGCATCCTATTTAGTGTCAAATTTTCGTTTAATTCTAACAAATTAAGATCATTTTTTATGCAATAAGCCCAAGTTTTCCTAGGTCTACCTCTGCCTTTCTTAACATAAGTTGTATCTAAAACATCTACTCTCCTAATTCATCAGGTGGTAGACGTTTAATGTGACCAAACCATCTAAGGCGACTATCTCTAATTTTATCCGTCACTGGTGCAACACCAACCCTAGTACGGATATATTCATTTTGCATTTTGTCTCTAAGTGTAAAGCCATTCATCCACCTAATCATTCTCATCTCGGCAACACTTAACTTAGCATTATGCTTCTCTTTTCAAGGCCAACATTCAGCACCATAGAGCATTGCAGGTCTCACCACAATCTTATAAAATTTTCCTTTCAGTCTAAGCGGTACTTTTCTATCGCACAATAGGTCGGACGCATTCCTCCACTTCAACCAACCAACCAACCTGAATCTATAAAATAGAAGGGAAAAAAAAAACTACCTATCATGACGTGTTACTTGGGCAATGATAATTTCATGATCATTATCATTAATTCAACACAACTCTTAGGGTAGACCATAAAAATCATCATTCCCAAATCCGTTTGTTCAATGCTACATTATGTGTTAATATATTCTATACAAATCTTTTGTAATAACTTCTATCCATATTAACTTTGTTGTAACATACTTCATTCCTAATGCTCCATACTAATCTTATATACCCATGTTACAGTGCACCTTCTGCCTTTTATAATATGTGTCTAATGTCTACAACAACAACAACAATAAATCCTTAATCCCACAAAGTGGGGTCGGCTACATGAATCCTTTTTCTCCATTGCGTCCCATAATATGTGTCTAATGTCTAAACCACATAATTTTAATCTCCACTAAATTATCTTCAAGGGGTATAAACCTCAAACATCCAATCTATCCTTCCTAATTTTGCCACACATTTACATTAAAATTTCCATTTAGTCATAATAAATTTTCCTTGCAATGACTTTTTATTGATCAACGATCAAATCTATAAAATATAATCGGTCTAATTGCAATTCTATGAATGTTACCTTTAAATCTTCATAACACAGGCCTTAATATTCTTTAAATCATTTATCCATTGTAATCATCCAACTTTAATTGTAGATTTATAATCATTCCAAACTTTTTTATGATTTTATACGATAATTCTAAAGATTAATCTGTCAATCATATATATAAATTCTCTAGTATTAATATGAGTTGATAATCGTTAATATCAAGCCCGCTAAAATTGCATACGAACTTTACTTCAATAGATGTCTTCCCAATCATATCTATAAAAAGCATACATAAAGACACCTCACTTTGAATAATCATTGTAAGAATTCTCTAACTAAAACAATAAAAATACAAATTCCATGTTACTTCTTCATGTAATACAATTGAAATTCGGAAATTTAGCACTCCATAACTACTACTAATACTACTTATGACTCCATCATATATGTTTTAAAGAATTTAACAAACATATTGCGCACAACTTTTCTCCTTATTGTACATCAAATCATTTTCATGGCACTTAACCATAAGCTGTATCAAATCTATTCAATTAATTAACTGAGCATAAAAATCATTCCCTAGAGTATTGCATAAAGCCAATTTGATTATCTAATACTAACCATTGTATCTTCTATCACTCCATTGAATAATTTATAAGTTTAATTCTTTATAGCTATCACATCATGAACACATCATTTAATATTCAAATAGTAGTTTCGTAATGCATCTTCAATAATTTGAAACGATGTTAAAATTTAGCCTTTAATATTAGATGAACTAATTGAGATTACACTAAAGGAAGAAGTGTTGTAAGCTCAAAATAGGTCATTTAGATGGCTAATAAAGATGGGTGAAGTTGGTTAAAATATTTGGCATTTTTGTGAACTTTAGCTAAACCTATATAAATAACTTAAACTATTAAATTATCTAATTTATTAATTCCTAATCAGATAAATGTCCCTGCAATAAAATATAAAGAGCAATAACTTCAATGGAAGATAAGTTGTCTAAGGAATCAATGAAAATTTATAATGAAGATGGAGTTAGCACAACTTCATAGCAAGAAGAATTGTAAGGAAGATAATTGGTTTATAAAAATATGGAAAAAAAACTTGCATGCAATTTTTCTCTTTAGTTAAAAATAAAACGTCAAGTAGAAGACTTGTAAAAAAAATGCACATGGGAACACAGAGGAGTTGAGATAAAGAAGTTATTCTATGAAATCTCATTGCATGAAGATAAAAAATAAAATAAAAATGACCTTGCTATAAATTTTAAAAAAAAAATTGTAGATCAATGGGAAAACACAAAGATGGTGGTTTTCAGAGACAATGAAGAAAAAAAACCTTACAAAAAAGAGGCAAATAATTGTGGAACGAACCTAAGCTACAATTTTTACCTAAGTCAACTCCTAACCCCACTTAAGCTTTACCCGAGTTTTTTCTCTAAGCAAGAAAATGGCAAGCTTAGCTTTAGAGTGCAAATTATCCAGAATCTTTTTTACTTAGAGATGATGATATGAAATACAATTAGCCTCAACCAAGAACCAAACTCATAATTTTCATTAAAATTAATTTCTAAACAAGCAATTGAGTGACTCCTATAACTCCCAAAATATTAATGTGCATCTCCTATGAACAAAAAATGTTACCTATACAATCAGAAAAAAATGGGTGAAATCTGAGAGACAAACCATTTAGAGAAGAAAAGATGACGGTTGTTGGCTTGTTGCTGTCCGTGGAGGTATTCAGCTAGATAAGCAATATATGGGTCTCAAGGAGGATCCAATACCTGCTCTCAATCAAGATAAAGACTCACCAATTTAAGGAAAAAAAGGCCACAAGTCTCCCAATAAAGAGGAAAACAAATAAAAACCTTCAAAATAATATAAACCCAACCAAAAGTCCCTAAACTAGTTTTAAGTATTAATAGTACCATAGCAAAATAACCTTATCTTATCCCCAATTAATAAGGAAGCCCTATGGGTTGGACGGCCCCATAGGGTCAAGAATATACTGAATTGGGATAATTTTCGGCCCTCCCAGTTCAGTCCAGGACGGAAGCCTCACTTTAGCTTCTGCTTTCGTCTAGAGAGGAAGTGATTCCCGCATCAAGTTGCAACATTTACTTTGCTAAAAACCATCTTTAAAAGAATTTTAAATTTTGTATAATCCTATGGAGATTTCAAAATAGTCACATCTTTAGTCATTCCTTTAAAGCGTGCTATTTTTCTTTAATGACTTTTAAACCTTCTCTTTATATCATACAACTCATTACTAATGTAAATTACTTCCCATACTCATTTAAAACTTTTGTAGAGGTTTTCTTGAAAAATTTGCCATCAAATCTACATTAGATTTCGCTCAATTAAGCAACTTCAATTTTACTCTCTTTGAAGTCTAAGAGGAAAAACTAACTCCACTCTCCTTTCAGGTTCCACGATCATATCCTATAAGAAATATTTCTATCAGTAATTACTTTACACACCTAATATATACATTCATAACAACTACTCCATATTACCTTTTAAATTATTCTAAAATCCGTCACATTCTTTGTTAAAAAAAATACTCATTTCTATATAAATAAAAGAGAAATATAACTATGGCTTGGTGGATTCACGTTCAAAATTAATCATCACTTCTTGCTAATTAAATATATGTTATTTCAAAAATAGTATGCACAACAAAATTAAGTATAGTTATTTAATCTTCTATTTCGTAGATCTAGAAGTCCATTCATATCCACTTTTCTTGAACCTACATGTCGACAACCCCAATAATTATCCACTCATTTGAGGTGATTGGCAGCGCCCAATTAATAGAATTTATCCGTCGGAACCACTAAATCTAGCCAAACATAAAAAATAGCAAGTTTCAAGGATTTATGAAATTTCAAATTTAAGATCAGAATTTTTTCTTTGATTCAAGTTAAAACTGAATTTAATAAATCCAACAAGAGGTGGATTTAATAAATAAACATCCCCTTTATGCGATATAAATATTGGGAATCTTTTAACATGTCTATTTAAATCACATCCAATAGCATAATTTCAAATATCTAATAAAATTCCATAAAATCTTCCTTGCATCTTTCCCTCCGTGATTATTAAATTTGAAGAAAGTTGACTGAAAAACAGAAATATGAATATTGGATCATTTGGCCATTGGGCCTTCATTTCTACTTTAGCTTCCAATGTTCAACAAATTTCACTATAACCATTCCTAATTGTATAAGTTTTGATTGATAGCTAACGCTTTGAATTTGGATGACATCCGTTCTCATATTGGGATATTTTCATGGCTTTTGATTAAAGGATCTTCATGATGGCTTTAGATCATTCTATTATGTTAAACAAAATCATCATCAACTAAAGAATTTGATGATATAATACATTAGATCATTTGTGAAGCATTCTTAAAATCTTTAATCGCAATCTCAATTGTAAGAATCCCTAAAAAAAGCTCTAAAGATAGAACTTGATTTAAGTCCTCCAATTTTTAGCATTGAATCTAGTTTTCTTTTCAAAACTCATCCTTGTTCTTGAAAGATAACTATTCTATTTATGCATGATTTCTCTAATAGAAACTTCCACTTGATTTTTATTAAATGTAAGCCTCTCTTATTTCATGCATTTAAATTTGATCCCAGGATAGTTAATGATAAATGGCTTAAAAGATGTTGCAAAACACAAGCGTTAAACTATTACGGTTATTTCAAGCCTTGAAACTTTATATAATTGCTTCAAGTCTTGAAACTTTCAATGTCTACCTTAAATCTATCCAACCTTTCTTTAATTATCAAATGCTTTTTTTGAAATTTATCTAAACAGCACGCAATCATCAAAAGTGAATATCATCTCATTCATTGATTTATCTTGCATGGACATGATCCGCACATGAGTGAACATAATTGGATTGAAGACCACACATGAGTGAATATAATTGGACTGAAGACTCTAGTATGATACAAAAAAATGAGTAAAAGGAAATTTAATATAGTTTAGGTAATGCTTACTTGGAATTACTCCAAGAAGCAAATCATTAACCACACACACCACTAGCCTCAAAATGTATCCAATACATTAGAAAGCTATCACTTCATATATTTTTAAAAATTATGGACAGATCAAAAGCTCCTATTACTAGTTTTACACAGCAATGCATCACCTTAAGCTCTCATTCTTCTCATTTAAAAAATAGATTCATGTTTGTATTTCAAGTAGATTGTATCTAATCCCAGCAATTCATGATTGATTTTATAAATACTTCCTTTCCATTATTCTCTTATCAAAAAATTTGTTAAAATGGTCCCAGGACAATTGATATGGGTACCTTGGACAACTGATATGGGGCTCTTTTAAGTGTAAGACTATAAATATATTTAATCTAATCCACTGACTTCATAAATATGAACAAAAATAAACCCTTTTTTTATTATTTTGAATTAGATTGATAAAGGAAATGGAAAATTTTGAATCAGATTTAAAAAATCAATGATTAAACTAGATGAGTTAGATGGTCGGGATTAAAATTGACCCCATAAATAATTCAAGAACTATTCGACTTTTTTTTTCTTTTAATCTCAATCTATAAATATGTTAATGAACATGTGTTAATAGCATAAACTATTTGAGGGCTACACAGCCTTCTAGCACAACGGAAGTTAAAAAAGTAATAGCACTTAAGATGAAAAAACAAGTTGCTACAAAGCAAAAGTAAATGCAAATGATACATATCTAATCTAAAACAAAAACTTCTTCCAATTACCGCAATTTGTTAGCAGTACATGTAAACAGAAAGTTCAGAGTCATGGAAGCATTCACCATCCCACATACAATTAATGAAGTAAAAAAGCGATAAAGGACAAGGAAGAGCTCACCAATCATGAATTCATGTGCTATTGAGCAAAGACAACAAATATAAACTTTAAGCACACCCTCATTAAGTTAAAAGATTATCAGGCGGCATGAAAGAAAGAATCATGGCAATTATAACCCGCTTTGAAGGTTTACATTACAGAGGTAATTCCAATTGACATTGCTTTCCGAAGAATTAAACAGCATATATAAATCTACTAAATTGTAAGTTTATGAACAATCCCGATGGAAGAAGAAACAAGAACTTACCAAATGCTAATCGTATTCTAAAAGTTGACTTCATGTTTTCATACTTCTCAGACATTGAAGATACTTTTACACAAGTTTCAGGTTGACTATTTGATCTTTGGTCCCGAGATGAACATATTGTTTGCATGGATTTGTTACTTAAAATTGCGGATGCAATGCCATTTTGGCAATAGCCAGTCACAAGATAAGGTCGGTTCTCAACATATAATCGTTTATTTGATGTTGCAGCAAACATTTGAGGTGTCTTTTGTCCTCCTCTTCTTGAAAAATTATAAGGCTCTAAAGAAAAAACAGCAAAACAACCAATTAAAAAGACTTCCATAAACTACATGCTAGAAATCTAATGAAATGATAATAGAAAAGGATAAGTTTATGTACAAGAAATTAAAGGATATATTTTGAAATAAAAGTAAAGGTGGACAATTATTCAGAAGTATTCCTCTTAAAAATTAACCACATTAGAGCAAGCCGTAAAAACAAAAGTCATGTACAGTCTAAAAGATATACCAGTTCTTGCACAACCAGAAATGTTGGATAGGGGAACATAGCATGATTCAGGTTTTTCAAGCAATCTTAGACCATCATCATTGTGTGTTCGATCGCTAGATGGTTGACCATGCTTCTTGCAAAATGAAACCAGACGAACACATTGATCATCATCATCATCAAGTGACATCAAATGAATTTTGTTCTCATCTTCAAGCTGCAGAAATAAATTATGGTACAGTCAATCAAGATTGTTTCTCACCACCCAGACAATACCAAAAGGAGCAACAACAGATTGGGATTATAGATGAACAAAATGAGACCAAATAAAATGCTACCTCAACACAATAACCAGCAGCACGGGCACAGAGAGGATGATATGCTACGCAGCAAGTACTGTTGGAACACTGTGACAGACAAGTATTACTTACAACAAAATTTCTTAATATACGTGCAAACTAAATAACCCACAGCACACATAATGAAACCAACAAAGTAAAATAAAAAAATAAATAAATAAAACTTGGTAAAAAAAGTAGAAAGAATTTGAATAAAAAATAAGTTAATCCTATATTTTGAAGTAACATAGAATAAACAGAGAATCTTGATGAGGCAACATATATTTTATGTTTTACCTGGATGCATGCCCCATAAGTTACATGGCAGATGCTACACAATAGTTTCCATCTATCCTGGCACGTTTAAGATTTCAGATAAGTTATATACAAAGACATCGGAAAATGTTGTAGATTGTCAATTGACAGCCACAGTGGTAATAAAGTAGATGATAACCTTGTGTATTCTGTTTACACCATCAATAGGTTCCATCTTCTTCACATCAGTTAAACAGGTTTCTGAAGGGCACTAGATTATATTAATGGCGAAGCATCAATCAAATTTTACATCAAACTATAAACAATACTAAGAAATTTCTGACAAACCAGGAATCCATATAGCACAAGCCAGGTGAGCCCATTGACCATCAGTTGTAGGTTTCATTGCACCACCTGAAGACAAAGACACATAAATAGATCTCATAATGAAAACCAAGAAAAATAGTATTACAAACTGAAGGTCAGAAAAAAACCTATGACAGGGCAGAGACAGCATAGCGGAGAAGATTTAGGAGCCCCACTACGACATAACTTACAATGCCACAACTCCCCATCCATAGGTTCTAACTCACCATAGCATCTGGCATGCACCTGAAATGATTAAGAAAATAAAAAGACATAAACAAACAGGTACAAGCAAACTGATAAACTTTAACACAGAATCAGGCAAATCAAACTTTATACCATCATACGACATTTATCACACTGCAAGAAAAGATTGCCCTCATATTCCTGCAACAAGACAGTGAAGTTTTCTTAAAATACTCATGTTACATATATATATATATATATATATATATATATATATAGAGAGAGAGAGAGAGAGAGATATTAATAAATGGTTGCACATCACAGACTGCATTATAGACAAAATGAACTCAAGGAAAATAAAATTGATACTTTAAGAACTGCATAGAACAATCAATTAGAGAACACTTGACACAGTCCATAAGCAAAATTAGTGAGAAAAAATGGATTCCATTAAATACCTCATCCATATGACAAACATTGCACCTGTCAAGATCTTTCCATTCAATTCGAACAGCTCTATAACCAGCAGGCAGAGTTTCCCCATTCTTCAAGCCTATTCTACACTGAAAGAAAATATCACATGTTGATGCTGATGGTAAAATTCAAACAAAAAAAAATTAAGGCTGAGCTGGATATCAAATCTTCCTACTTTTTATGCAATAATCGGCAAAAAATAATCAAACTACAAATCAACAAATTTTTAAGTAAAGCAATCATTACAAGATATTAATGCAAAAAAAAATTCAGAGTTCGCACTGACACGAATAAATGATATACACGATCTAGCACAGTTAAAGATTTGACATAATGAAAAAAATAAAAAGAACTAGAAAGTTATGTAAATACTCATGCCAACCATTCCCAATAATCCATTCCAAAGCACCTTCTACCCAACCCCCAAGCACCACTTCATGGCTTCTTACATGACACTGATTTACCCATAGTAGAACTTTAAGGTAGATAATCCAAAGCAGAAATTACTGTAGTGACATAGTATGCAAGACTTGAAAATCAATAACAGCAATAATAGAAGGAAAAAAATCACAACAGCAAAAGATCTTAGCACATACGGTCATTAAAACTTGCCATATTTCTTATTTTTTTTATGTGAAGAAACTTAATTTAAAATTATGGTGCCATTGATTTGGGACAAAATTTAACGATGATTACAAGAAGGGGCACAATCTCCTAACATTGACTTAAAGCTTTAGGCTTTGTAAAGAATAGATGAAGAAGCAACGATTAAAATAGTCAGCCCAATCGTTAATCACTAAAAATCACAGCCAATCAGACTGATGAATCAATGCACAACCAAACCATTTGCCACAAAAATATCCTTGTAAAAACAGTACAAAACCAGCACTTTAATAAGATGAACTATCAGTGAACACCCTGAAAAAATATAGCTTACAAAAAAAGAAAAAACCAGAGAAAGCATTTTCTTTTTCATAAAATATGAGATGCACTTGAATGTAGGAGCTCTGAACATGCCTGAATATGTTTGGATATCAATGGAACTGAGAAGCCAAACATGTAAGTACCGGACTTCTGCAAATCACATCCTTCCACTTCAGCAAGAGCACCATAGCCTCGCAAGCACTTTATCCGCTCATAAACTTCCTTCCAACAAGCAGTTGGATTTGATCCATCAATCTGGTATAAAAAAGTAATCTTTATTAAAAATTAAACTGCCAACTACATCTGACTTAGTATGATTGATATGACAATGAGGCCCCCTCCTTTGTGTCATGCCATAGCTGGGGCTATATACTTAAGGGTGTAACTACAACAAAGCTTCCTCCATTCACAGTGGACGGGGAGGCTGCCCACAAGCATGTGGCTCATTTGTAAAGCATATTGGCTGACACCCCAAAAGTATGAGTTGCAGATGTAGTTTCCAATCAAAAACAAGACTTGACGCTGTCAGGATTTCTTTGGTCGTGTTACACAAGTTGCAGTGACCCGAAAAGAGAAAAGTGTCAACATGGTCCCTTGATTCTTTGTAGAAGGCCATTTTAGTAATAGAGTTAGTCAATTTAGTCTCGCACTCTTTTAAAGGGGGCTAAAATAGCCCTCCTTAGACATTACTTCATCCCATATTAAAATAATATAAGGGCTAATTTCACACTTTCATAAACTCTGGACTAAAATGACATGGTGTAAATAGTTAAGAGGACAATTTTGACACTTTATTGACCCAGAAAAGAAAGTTTGGAAGAACAGCAGGCTAAGAAAATAATAAATCAGCACAACGGCCTGCTACGCTCTCTCGAGTAATCTTGAACCTATTTCCTATTTGTATTAGAAATCCAGGGAAAGCCAAAAAAATTAGCATCAAATTATATGCCTTTACCAAGCATGGCAGCTTGCTTCTAAAAACTAGGCTTTCACCCCAAAAACCAGAAGCAGAAATGTTACATTAAGCAATCAAGGGCATATGACAGCTATAAGAATGGGCCAAGGAAGACAGGACCTGCTCTCCATCATCTGTTGTAACTCGGAATAATGGCCGAGATATTGATTTGGGATTCCTCAATACTTCCATTTTATATACAGCTATCATACTTGGATCTGAAAAAGAAATCAAATTTTAGAGGTTACCTATCTAACAAAAGAAGCTAAAAATAATTAGAGGAAATCATGCATGGTTCTGCTAGGAAGGGTGAATACATTGAATTTCTACATGAGTTCAGAAATCATAACCTATCAATGACGCAAATTTCCTATAAGCGGTATATCCTTCAGGCCAAACATGATGCTTCCTATGGAAATAAGATGAATCTCGGACAACCCTCCCTGCAAAAAAACCAAAGCAATGTAAATGCAAATGATTTTCATTTGATATGGAATTAAAGAACTAAAATTTATTAAATCAGATGCTATAAAGCGTGTAATTAGAAAATTACCTAAACTTGTCACACGAAGATTTCCGATTTCAATTGGTAGAAAAATGTATTCATCTGCAACATGGATCAGTTCATCCCCACAAAGGTCTTCAAAAGCAGAAATACGCTCCTCGCTTTCTTCGGAAACAACCTTTCCATGACTAATACCAGTAGCCTTCTGAAACCGTAGCATGCTCTCTGGGAGCTGCTGATTACTCAAGTACCTGTGCCAATTCGCATCATTTCAACCACAAGTATAGACCTCTTGTGTAATGAATTATGAAGAGGCACATATTAAAAAAAAAGCACTGAGAAACCAACACTACTGTAAATATAAAAAAACTCACAAAAACAAAGGAGACTATATGTAACCTAGAAGAGGTAATAATTTCACTAAGGGTTTGAGGAATCAAGAAACCTAAATTATTCTTTTAATTCATTATAAAGCAAAGAAATGCATAACCAAAGGAAAAAGTGTCAAAAATTTCCCATGCTTTATAGGGAGCCAAATTAGTCCCACAGGTTATAAAAGTGTCAATTTAGCCCTCAGACTTTTTTAATAGAGACTAAAATAGTCCTCTATAAGCCTACTTTAGCTAACATTAAAACTGTCTAGGAACTAAGGGTCTGTTTGGGACAGCTTATAAGTGCGGCGACATTTTTTAAAACGCCGTCTAACAGTTTGGTTCGCGCGTTTTTGAAAACACTACTTACCGCGGTTGAGTTTTTTACACTACATACAGACCGCGGGTCGAACCATGTGATCGACCCGCGGGCCGCATTTCAGGATAAGCTGCTTATCCTGAAATGCACAAGCTGCCCCAAACGGACCCTAATTTGACACTCATAGAGACTCCAGGACTGATATGGCTACATGTAAATAGTTAGGGTACTATTTTGACACTTTACTCCATAACCTAATGACATCCAAACATATAGTTTCATCCCACAACCCGATCTGACTCCAAATGCACGGCTCAACATCACATCAGTCTCTTATGAAAGCATTTTCAACTCTCCTTCCTCAACATTCACTATTATCATCTGACTTCTGAGTGCTAAGATGGCATAAATTGGTGTTTCTAGAGTGACAGCTCATATACCTTGAATCCCTTAATATGTTTCAAATCATATGATGCAACAATTTTACTACTGTTCATATCGGCTCCTAATCCACAGTAAAACGTACTGCCTTTTGTATTGAAATAGCTCAGCTTAACCCCATGTCACCTAATTGATCTCTTTGGGATAGATCAGCCAAGAATTCAGGAGAAGTCCAAAGTTAACAGCATATCTTGTCATTAAGGACAACATTTGGGTACAAGATATCCAAAGAAATCAGAGAAAAACTAGAAGAACTGATAGAAGTTGCATTCAGTAAGAAAATGCTATAGGATTGAAAAGCTAAATTGATGAAAAATCAGGGATGGATAGGATTTAAGCATAGACCAGATTACAAATGCTTTAAAGAAGCTCAAGTGATTAGCTTGTTGCAAGCCAATTCACCAATAATTGCATAACAAAAAGGTTTTATCCATCGTCTTAAAACATACTATTTATAGCTTCAAAGCAAAAATTTCCCAGTGCAATCTGAAATTATGATCTTCAAAGTACTGTGTTTAAAGCTCGTGCCTCTAACCTTAAAGGTTAAACTTCATGCTTCACTTCTAACAATAAAGAAAGCATTTTCAAACACAAAAATGTGTGCACTCTAGAAGTAAAGCAATGGAAAATGCAGCTCTACCACTCCCGCATCCTGCAAGTGTTTAGTAAACACCCTCCTTCACAGTAGTACCGAGCATGTATCACTGACACTATGCAGAGCTTGAATTGCAATTAAATATATGCACGGTTATGTTTAATTCATGCAGTTTTATGAATCCATGAATGATTTTAAATCTATCAAATTTCAAATATGTGAATAATATAAACATTCAAAGGTATACAAAATAAAACTACAAAAGCTCAAAAAAAAAATGCCATCATGCCAAGTAATTATATTAACCTATAAAATAAAGTAAACCTTCCTTTTGTAATGAAAATATCAATTTTAAATAGAAAACACTTACACTTTTACTTCATCCAAGCTCTGAATAAAACTATCTTGCTTGCATTTCAGATCAAAAGAGCAATGAACACCCTTACCAAATGGCATAACCTGCTTAAGACTGACCCTGAGCAAAGCAGGAAAAATACAGCAAACAAATAAATGGAATCAATAGTTACCAAACAAAATGGATAAATAAAAGGAGACTGATGAGAGTTTCCTGTCAAAGAAACTATTGATATTCAGACAAGCTAGATATCATAAATGATCCATAAAAGAAGGCTATAAAACCTTGCAAAATTATGTGTTCCAAAGAACTGCACAAAGAATGACTGCTCCCGCTTCGGGCCACGTGCACCAGCAGACGGTTCATTCACTATTAGTGCTGGCCAAACGGCATGCCCTGTTTTGGACAGAATCAACAATTAGAGCACTTATGTGAATAAGTTTTCTTGTTCTTTGAAAAAAGGGTAACCTAGTTCCAGTGCCATTGATTTCATAAAGATAAAAGTTTCAGAAGCATCTCATTATGCATTTTAGCTTAAGAAAACATAGGTAACATGACTTACCTGACATGATTCCTTTTAGGATGATTTTGATACATACCACTAAACTCTTATGTATTTACATATCTAACACCTAAAATTCATTTTTTTACACATGCCATATTGCATATGCATGAAACTTTGTATTTCAATATTTAAAAGTTAGATAGTGGTATTGTTTATGTAATATGAAATATTTGAGTGGTATAAACAGAAAAAAAGCAAAGTTTATGTGTTAGATATGTAAATAGATATGAACTGTGTGGTATGTATGTAAATGCTCACTCTTTTTATTAGCATCCTGAACAGCATTAATCAATTTTTAGGTGAGAAATATTCAAGCTACTTACGAATAAACACGTACATGTGCACTTATGAACACAGAAGTTAACATAAAATATGCACTAACATGCAACAACATTGCGTGCACAAATCACATGGTAACGTGTATATAAAAGCAAGTCACGCATAGTTTCCCTTGTGATTGCTTTAAACTTTGTCTGAACGTACAAATCATCTTTGAATTTGTTGTGTTCTGATTTTTCTTTCTACTTGTTTTATTGCCAATTTATTTTCACCTCGTATCAAGTTTAAAAACTATATGTTTGGATGGTGTTACTTTTTCCACATTTTCCAAAAAAGAGAAGTAAAAACACGTTTGGATGGATAAGGAGATTAGAGAAAATATTATTACATTTTCTGGAAACATTCCTGTATACAAAATAATAGAACAAATAAGGATGTTTCAATAATATCATGAAAGACTAACATCAGCAGGGTATTCTCTCCGTAAGCGTTAATGAAGTTCTTTCCGAATCTTATTTTTTTAATGGAAACCAACATTGAGTAGAAGAAATCAAAATGCAATCATCTACTGACACTCCAACAAAAAAACATAGCATCTTTCAAACAAGCCCATTACTCTAACAAAATTGTGCCATTTTTCTTTCCAAGATTCTTACTAGCTTCCTCATATGTTACAGTGACAACTTTGGTTGAAAAAACATTTTCAAGATAGACTTTGAGTGAGAATCTAGCGCTAACACTAGCACGCTGAAGTAATATTAGTGACAAATGAATTTTTTCAGTGGCACTACAAAACTAACGAATACAGTGACTATGATAATGTTAAATTCTAAGTATTAATGACAATAACTGCAAAATCCCTTTCTGGCTGCCTTCCTATTCTATAAACATAATCTCAATCTGAAGCAACTGTTAGCATGGTATGCAGATGCTCGTAAGCAAACAGGGAATGAAAAAGGGAGAGGCAAATGGTCATATATAATGTAGAATAAGATGAGGAAAGGAAAGATGTGAGATTCAGGAAAGGAATGGCGGGTAGACATAAGAAGGACAGACATCTTTTCATTTAATTCATGAAAAAAACAAGAGAAATCAAAAACCAAAACTTCTACGCCTTATGTATCTCAAAGTATCAGCAGAAATCCATGGCTCATACAAGAGAAAAAAGATGGCGTGGATAAGTTAAAAACTGATGACTAAACCTTAGCGGCTTTGTCTTTATGACTCAGGCAGCATACTTCAAATCTCTATTTTAGTAACTGATTCAACAAAGAACCATAAAAAATGAATTAGATGAAGTCTAGCACCTTTAAACTCCTACCCACTATATATTTTTGTAAAGCAATCAAAACTATACTAGTTGCCCAATAATCACCTTCCATCATTTTTTCCAAGAAACAGACTCTACAATAACAAAGGCATGTGAAATGCTACGTCCAGTTATTTTGAAGGCCCGTCTATAGTGGATTTCGATGCCTAGCACTTTGTTTTGGTTTGCTTTTTTTTTTGGTGCATATTGCTAAATAAGCCTAACTAACGACATCCACTCTTTGGCACCCTTGGCCCACAAAATAACTTGGCCGCATAGCAATGAAAAATTAAATCATTAACACACAGGAAGAAGAGTGTCAACATTTATATTTTCATTAAAAGAGTCTTTTATCTCCAAAAAAGTACCATGTATTAGGCATTTAATAGCACTCAATAGCTGCTTGTGAAGCGAGCAAAAAGCACAATGCCCTAGAATGTGAATAGTGTTGGCTAGTAATGTGAATATTAGACATACAGACATGAAAAGATCCTCCAGTAGGCATACATTTCATAATATATTCTAGAGTAAAATCTCCAAAATAATATGAAAATCCAGCATCTGCCTTCTAATCATTTATAAATCTTCGTCCTCAATAACTTTGTTGCAAACGTGCATATCATTTGACATAATGAAAATCATTATTATAGAATCGTTGTGCATTAAAAAAGACTATTAAGTTGTTCAACAATTGGACGTTAAAAATTATCAAGGCGATCACTTGCATAGCTTGTGTAGGCTTTGTAGAATTTCTAGATTTTAAAAAAATGAACTCTTCACAAGAAACCCATCGGAAAACATTATCCATTGACGAATTAGATATAACGAGCATCATAACTAACTCCCCTGTTTAAAAATATGTATGGAATTAAAGGAACAATAAGAAAGGGATGAATTGATGGGTATGGTACTTTAAAATTTCTTCGCAAAATCCTTCTCAACTCAAATGCTAAAGAAAAGCAAATGGAATAATGTGTAATCAAATTACAAAAACATGCATAAGAATAATAGAGTACAAAATATAGATTATGTTAATACAATAGTGACTAAACAAAAAGCATTAACACAAACACAAGAAGCAAATCAACTTACAAGACCAAACATGCAAGCATCCCCAAAAAAAAAGGTGACAACAAGTGTAAGATCCGAAATTTCTCTTCTTTTTTCTCTCGCTACCGAACCGCACGACCCCCCACCTTCCTCATTTGATCGTGTGAATCACTTGATCGCACAAATCTTGTGATGTCGTTCAATATCACTATCTCGATCTGAACTCCCATAATACTTTCTTTCCCTTTTCTCCTTCCTGCTCCTAGCACAACCTATGCACTCGTTATAAGGTGCACAAATGTCCTCCCCATCGCAACAATCGAATGCTCTTTCCTCCTCCCAAACCCTAGACACAGCCCTTTCCTCCCCTTGCCTTGTTCATTAACATAAGTCGATAGTCGATCCATTGTCCTCCTTCCTCGACCCACCAAGTATTATAAGCTCCCACTTTCCACCTACTTCATGGATCTCTTATTTTAATACAATTTTATTCACTGTATTTTATATACAGACATATATAATCATGTGTGTGTGTGTGTGCACGTGTGCGCGTGTGTGTGTGGTAATACATTTTTATTATGATAAACTTTATTCAAGTTAAAATTAATTAATTTCTTACTTTCATTCAAAATTATAATAATAGTAATATAACTAATAATAATGAATAATTAGTTAAATTCCAGTACTTGCATATATGTTAACCTTATAAGAGTTTTATTATCCACCTCGAGTTAAGTAGCTATTATTTATTATGGGATAAACGTACACTTCATTATTTGAGGTGTTATTCTTTATACTTGTATTAAATTCTTAGTTAATTAAAGATTTGCCAACTATTTTCTTTAAATTATATTCATATATTTGCAGTAGATTTTATTTTTGGCATGAATAATTAATCTTATTTTAGTGGAGCATACTCATATTTAATTAATCGCATTTCACAATTTCAATATTTCTTATTTCTTTTATTGCCTTGATATGTTAAATCTCATTCTTGCAAATCGTGATTGTATCTAAATATTGATGGACATGTTATAGTTATATCTCTATGCTTTGATTATGACGCATGAAATATACATGATAATATAATATTATTATGTTATTATTAAAATATTTTTTATGACTAACCAGACCGACGGATTCTCAAATTAGATTTCTATGGGATTGGTGTCCACATTTTATTATTTCAATGTATCGTAGGAAATCAACCATGTATAAAGTACTCACACACTTATATTATACTTGTATATTATCACGTGGTGTTAAAAGACTAATAAATCCTATAGGTAAAAGCAAATATGATATTAATGCATATAAATAGTCACATAAAAGTGCATGAGATTACTTTACTCCTATTCATGATCATAAACATGTGATAATCATTTTTACAAATCATATTATAGATACAGGAATCCTCCATTTTTATTGTTAATATTGCATGCATCATTTCTTTTGTTGTTTATGTTTTAATAAATAGAAATTATCTACTAAGTTTGATTTGTAAAACTCACTTGTTGGTATTCAGTGACTCAAAAAACCGTCTTCCATCTGATCAAGCTTAACAATAAACTTTACTTTTGGATTTTTTTTTTTCATCAATTGTTGTATTTTTTTTTTAGGTTTGGGTAATTATTTGTCTATTGTCATTTCATTTCATTCAATTTGTTTCATATTTTCCGTCAGTTGTATTGATTATTATATTTTTATTTATGAAATAAAATTTATCTTTGGCTGTTTATTTTTGTTACTAATTGCATATGATTTGTCTTTCGAGAATACATAACAAGTTCAATTCATTTCATCATTTCCTGCATTGTCGGGATGTACGTCTTTTGGACCCGAGATGTCACAAGAAGTTTAATCAATGTTAAGAGTGGGAGTACGCAATTTTGAACATATGAAAGAAAATCTACTCAAATACAACAGCATGCTAGTATTTCAAGCATGTATCACCATATAAGCGTGTGTCATGACAAGCCAAGTAACCGAGAATTATCGCCATATAAATAAAATTGACTTGTTATGATAGTCACAACCTATTTATAGTTGCTACATGTTCTGTATGTGTGTGGAATATTTACAAGCCACAAGAAATTCAGAAGCGCAGAAAAGGTTATCACACAAATTAAAAGAGGTACCTGTGAGTTTTGCCCACACAACATCCCCAGGTTCAGGCACATCATAATCGTCAGAAATGACAGCTAATGAGAGCATTTCATAATGATGACGTTCCTTCTTCTTCAGATTCAAATTTTGGATCTCCTTAGAAGAAACATGAAATTGTATCTTCTCGTCCACAAGAACAAGATGTTCTTCATCCCCGTCATTATACTTAACCTGTAATAATTTTATCAGATAAATGGGTGAGTGAAGTGTCTGTATTTAAAAGAAAACAAAAGGAAAGATCATATCCAACTTATTTGTAATTATGTATATACAATAGCTCTTTTTCAAAAATTATAATATTGATAGAGATTATAGTAATGAGAATGATCCTCTATAGGTTTACATTTAATGCTGAAGTTATTATTTCTAAAGAACTTATTTGATTGTTTGAAATTATTGAAAAACAATTCCTCTACTAGAATTATACATTTAGTTAAATGTAACTAAAAATCAAAATAAATTTTCAACCCTACAAACACCTTCAAATCTTTCAAAAAGTGAGTGTTAATTTTCATTTACACACTCAAAATGAGTGAAAACAAAATCAACACTTTCTAAAACCTCCTTTCTAACAATAAGCAAGCAAATAAGCTGCATATGTGATTATTTCCCAGTAAAATATACTTCATTCGAGCAAAGTTCCAATCAAATCATAATCTTACAATCATACATTAATCTTACTATTATATGGCAGAAAACCAAAAATCATACAATTTACTCAACCCCTTGAAATTGAATTCTAAAATACAAGCAGCACTGCAATGCTTAAAAGTAAGAAGGTACCCTAAAATTGCCAGTTTAGTGAATACCACTATTTGTACAAGGCATATGGTCAAGTTTAAAGAACAATTGTGAGTGTCAAATCTACACAATTGTTTGGGCAGCTCATTGCTGCCCTACAAGTTATCAAGGTTAAGCAACTTAAAGCAGGACAGTGAAGCAGCATTCAACATAAGATGAAGCATAACATGCTTTAGTAACATTCAAACAAAATAATGAAGCAATAGTTAACATAGTAAACTAAGAATGAAAAAGTCTCATCAACAAATATAGGCGGTATAATGCCTTTTTTCAGTCGAAACAGCTGTATGAGCAAACATTGGGGATTAGGGACGGTAAAGTTCTCCAATCCGAGCCATTCAATCAAAAGAATGGCTGCATAAATTCTATCAAAATCACATTTTTTTTTCAAAACCACTATGGTATTGAAAAAAAAATAATCTCACTGCCAAATTAATTTGATGGATAGGATTTCAGAACTTTGCCCACTAATCAGTTATAATTAGAGAGGATCTTAGTCCCAAATATCAGTATCGATAATGTAATAAATAAGATCATACATGATGCCGACGGCTGTCAGAATCATAGGACATAACAGAGCCCTTGTACCAGCCATCGTCCAGCGGCCAGAAAACCTACAATGCAGCAAAATTTCTGATATTAATTCATCCCAAAACGCCTAATCAGACGTCAAGGTTAAGAACTTCTAATTTATCTGCGAACAGATCGCTTACTTTGCATGCCAGGCCAACAAATCGATATGGATCTGTCCCCTCAAAATCCAATCTTTAACAAAAATAAAAATAAAAAAAATTATTTAATCTTACTCGTTTCGATGCCCATTAAAATGGAGAAGTTGAAATTCCAAATAACAGTTCTAGGCAAAATAAATAAGTGAGAAAAAAATTGATACTAACTCGACCCATTTCTTCCCAATGCGAGAATCAGAAGAATCCTTCAGACTACAGCGACTAATCTTTCTTTCCACATGAGTCTTGACCCTTAACAATCTTCTGCTACCTCTCCTTCGAACCTCACCTGATGCATTTCCATTCGGATCAGCAAGCACAGCTCCAAGGTTCAGCAGCTCAAATTTCACCCTCCTTCGATTCTTTATCCTACTCCGAACACCAACAGAATCCCCCTCGGCCCCTGGTGGATTCCCATCATTTACCTCCTTCTCCTGGTTCTCATTTTCCATACCATTCTCCGACTCCACATCACTAAGAACTTCAGTCTTCACTATCGGGACAGCAGAGGTATCGGGTTCTTCCGGTTCCGGCATTACCCGTGGCTTCTTAATTCGTCGGCTGTACACAAAAATCGGATTGTCAGCATTGCCCCAGCGAAGCCCTCCATGGCTGAGATCAGTCAGCTGCCTTTTGTCCCCGGCGCCATCCTCCTCTTCATCCATGACTATCTTTCGTGCCCTAACTTTCTTAGAGACAACATTGGAAGACCCACTGGAGCTGACGCAGGGAGTGGTGGAGGAATACACATGACGGATCGGTAGGTATCTCACCGGATGATCGACCTCCTCCTCCTCGTGGATGAACTTTTCAAGCGCAGGCGGCATTGGAATCAAAGCAGCCCGGAGGGAGGGTTCATAGAAGAGGAAAGGCTAGGGTTTTCGCCGTTGTACCCTTACCAGGGTAAGGCTTTTTTTTCCCAAAACCGCTATTTTCCCGCCCCGGCCGTGATTTGGTAACTTCAAAAGGGGCTCTTTTTCTTTAGCCCTGAACTGGTATTTATAGCCAGTGATTCAGCTACCACAGCCCCTTGAAATTCATGGCCGGATTTCTCTGCCAATCAACACAAACATTAGAACTGAATCAAAATTTGATTAAAAAAGATGTCTTTTGTAGAAATTATGCCTTCCTCTGTCATGTTGATCTGCAAGGGAAACAGAAATCTTGTTCTCGTGCTGAGATCTGTTTTTATTCTTCTCAGATTTGTAGTTTAGAGTGGTTCCTTTGAAACAAGATAAGAGAAATATTCACAAATACTATTCCAGAGTCAAGCATTTATATTCTTCAAGAATTTCTTATCATTTTCGCTTGTTGAAATTTATAGAAATGTGGAGGTGGGAAAGAAAATAACTAGCTGATAAGCAATATAGTGCGATAGGAACCATTTTATTATTTGGTTGGTTTGATGTAATTTGAAAATTGTATGAATTTTAAACTCTACAAATTCTTAGAATGCAATGATTTGTTTTCACAAATGAAATGATTGACAGATAACTCTTTAAGGCATTCTTTCTATCTACAATCAATTGAATGTATATTGATTTTTGTTTAATTTGGTTACTTTTATTGATGTAATGTTATGGCATGTTTCTCTTATAATGAAAGAACTACATATTGAAGTTGGTTTAAAAAAGAAACATTAAAAAGGTAAAATTGCAGTGATCTAAATTGCAATTAAATTGGAGTTTGGCTAGACTATCTTACTCCATTGACAAAAGAGAGGAAGATTTTAATTATAGGTGATTGCTAAATTGTCTCAATTTGTGAAGTTTTAAAAAAATGTTTTTTTTTTAGTGTATCATTTATTTGAATGTGGTTATAACTCAACATTGATTTCAAACTCCCAAAACGAACTCAGAAAGCTCTAAAATATAAATATTTCACATATGAAAAGCGAGGAGTCATTTCTTCTAACATATATTCTATCTAAAATCGAACAAATTAATCCTAATTAACATTGCATTCATAAGGCTCATTGAATTTCGTGGGGCATAGAAACATATTTTAATCGTGTTTTAAGGATTGCAAAGAATGGTGAATTGCGGTTAAAATTTGATATTGATTTTTAACTTTAAGAATACTCTCAACATTCTCAAAAGTGATGAGCTTATGGTCACATAATGTAAAAGGGATTTTTCTCATTTTCTAAAGCATGCTTCCTTATATAAGAAACCAAACAAGCAAAAAAATAATAATAATATTGAAACAAAAGCAATTTATTTCATATATAATATTTCTTTCGAAACAACAAACTAACTCTAGATTGAATAAATGTGTTATCGTTTTGTCGTTTAAAGTTAAAAAACATGTTCTTAACAACAATAAAATTTATTATTTTGAAATCGCCATCAATTTTAACCATTTGAAAGTCTTCTCGAAGGCAATTATTTTAGGGGCATTTACGTATGTACCGCACAACGCTCATGCATTTACCTATCTTACACCTAAACATTCATATTTATATGCTCGCCACTCAAATATGTAACATCACATCAAAAATATCAAGATCATTATCTTTTTAAAAGAGAAATACACATTTTCATGCTTAGAATTAAGACACTCAGGCGTTATAACTATAAATATCAAAATTTGGGTGTTAGATATGTAAGTAGATAAGAATTGTGTGGTGTGTATATGAATAACCCAATATTTTATATTCATCCAGAAAATGACCAGAAAGAAAATTTTAACTTTCTAAGATACATGTTCCAATTACATGCAACCTAGTAAACAATATATACCATTGAACCAACAATATTAGAAGCAATCAACAACAAATGATGCTTGAGAAGGAACTCTAGATATTTTCTAGTTCATCGGCTGTGAAATGCCTGAAAAGTATATATATATATATAAAGCACGGTCCATAGTGTTATGCTGAAGCTGTTAGATCAGCCTTAACAAAGAAAAGAGGTCTAGGTCTTATGGATGTAGATAAACAATATATATTCAGCATGGTCACAAGCCACAACAAGCTTAATTAGAGCTAAATATTTGTAGAACAAGTTAGCTTATAGTATCGTGATCGTATCAAGCAAATTTTGGGCTTAAAATGGGAGAACTTTGGTAGTGAAATTGATACCGCAAGTAAATTAGAGTGCTGTTAGCTTAAATTTATGCATAGTTCAGCATGAGTCCTGACAAGAAAAAAAGAAAAAAGAGTTTAAGAGACTGGGCTTGCTTTTCATGATTGATGTATATAAGCAATTGATTTGCATGCAACTTGGAATGATCATGAAGGAGGTTCGTGATTGGAATTAAGAAAGCATATATTAAAAAGCTCATTAAAAGGATTTGGAACTTTTTTTTGAAAAGAAACATATACTTTCTTCTCTACAAATTAAAAGGTGAGAATTTGCGATCGTATATATAGGACAATCGATGATTTGTATTCTTCTATATTACGTTTATATGAAATATGGAGTTGGGGCTTATGACCATATGCATACCACTGACAAGGTACTAAAATGCTTAATATAAGATTTAGGATAAAATTGCAAATCTTAAACATAAGTTATATGATTTATGTTCTTCACCATCTCAAGTGTGTCGAAGTTGTGGGTCAAGAAATGTGGCCTCATGAATGAGAATTCCTAATGTCAATGGACATAATGACATCCTTTATACTCTTTCAACCTCATGTTGCATTTTAATTAACTAGTAGTCATGCTTCGAAAACTATCTACTATGAGGTAGACAAACTTGTTGGGAAAAAGATACGCGGTAGGGATATACTTTAAGAGTTATATAAAACATTTCCTTTATATGTTGAAAAATATCATATTTATGTAGCAACTTACTATGATGAAATTACATTTGTTGCATTCTTTAAGTTAAATATGTTTAGCATCGTGGCCAAGAGTAACAATTAAAACTGGGTAAAAAAAAAGGCGGAATTTTTCAGTTGGTTATTTCCGACTAATTATATGACTGAATATCAAGATAAAATTAATAGCTGAAAAAACAAATAGGCTATCAACCAATTTATAATTAATTTAATTTGGCAAATTTTCAATTAAAAATCAGCTAAAAATATTATCAGCTGATGTACCCGATTGAAAATCAATCGGACATATTACCGACTAACATACCTACGAAATTGCACCTGTGTTCAATAACGAAATATACGGCTAAATACAAGCTTATGTATTCCAGTTGAAAAACCGATGGATTTTTTCAAACGGTTTATAATTTATTTGTTTTCGGCTGAATCAGCGGCTAAAATTCATTCGTAGAAAATTTTCAACTAAAATTGTTGTTGATTTATGCCTTTTTGATGTTTTCTATCAAATTTGAGAGTCAAAACCCTCATTTTTCTTCTCACTTCGCGAACAATCTCTCTCAACGATGACATCTCGTGCCCTAAAGAGCTAAGTAGCGAGCTCACAAGGATCTTTCTACTCAATTTCTTTATCATATCTAAGGTAAAATTCATTTTGGAGCTTGAGACAAAGTTTTAAGATATGTGTCTATTATTTTTCTAAATGTAGGGTTTAAATTTATTTGGGAGAATGTTTAAAGTATGTTGAAACTCGGTAACTTGGTTTTTTTGTTCTTTACTATGTATTTGTGTTAAGGTTCTCTCATATTATTTTAATAAAAATTTACATGTTGATTGTGCTAATGATGTGCTATTTATAAAACCTAAAGTTTACATGTTCAATACTTACGGATTTACATATCAAAACACGATATAAAATTTTGCATAAAAATGTACATTTGGCTTTTAAAAATTTAATGAAGTCTTATTTTTGATTTGATGTTATATAGTTGAGTATTTTAAAAATAAATATTAAAGTTTAGGTGTTAGATATGTAAATACATAAGAATTGTGTATATGTTGATTCACACTGTTATGAAGCACTCCTCAACCACACAAGTATATGTGTCGAACAAAGTAATATATGAATTTTTCAGTACGCATATAGATCTCAAATAGAACTAGTTAATCTCTAAAATGGTGAAAGTTATAGTGTACTAATCCTAGATCTAGTTTGAAGTGTTGAATGTTTGTGAATTTTAAAAGTTTGCAATCCTAATTTTGTAAAAATAAAACCTAAGAATAAGAGTAGAATTTTCTATCAAGTGAGAGAACCTTCCTTGAATTGGACCTAAAAAACTTAGATTTATCCAATCGATTTCAAATGTTGTTGACAATTAGGAGCAAGTATACTCCTTAGCCTCTTCCAAGATTATAAGAACTATTGAAATTTCATATTATAATTTAGTCTCCTAAACCATATAAAAGCTCCCGGGATTTTGTGTTTTCATATTGATTGCACAATTCTAACAGCAATATTCATATTCTCCTAGAAGAGTGTATTAACTTAGTTGTTCCATCAAGCTTCTTCAGTTCATCCTATATCACAACAAATTTTAATGTTCCAAGTGGGTAAATGAAGCGTAAAAAGTTGAACATATCAATTTAAACAACAAAATTTTAGCAATCACACGACATGGATATCCCTGAGTTACCTAAATTACCAATCTAAGGTAGAGAAAATATTAGTAATTAAATATGAGAGATGAACATAACATAAATTCCATTGATAAAAGTAAAATCAAGTTTATACAAAAGCAAGCATAATCAAACTCGATTGAAACTTGCTTTGCGTCATAAGATTTCTTCCTTCTATAATGAAACTCCACTTTCATGCACTCTCATACTCTTACAATAGAGAATAATCACTCTAACAACTTCACTTACACTCCTCAAACACTCCCCCTCAAAACCACCCTCACTTACCTTCTCCGAGAGTCCTAAGTATCGCATATGAAGCGTGGGACCCCGATTTCTTTGAAATTTCACATACTAAAGTGTTTGGACTGCCACATAGACCTCTGAACCGTAAAAATCGTCCAAAGTCATTTCTAAGCACCTAGACACCAACTTAGAGTGTTGAGTTCTTGGGCTTTTCAGTATGAGATCTTGTAAGGAGTTTCTCTTCAAGAGCTTAGGTGCCAGCTTGGACTGCCAAGTTTTCTGATGGAGGCACCTAGGCACCAAGGCTATGAGCCTACTTTCCGCCTCCTTTATTATCTACGCTCATGTGGATGGAAGGTTTGAGAGCCTAAAAGTCCGTGGTGAGAACTGCCTTTCCAACTCCTCTGTATCTTGGCGAAATAGGGAGGTGGCTCAAACACCTTGGTGTTATTCTAGCACTTAGCATGAATTTATTCATTTGCTCTCCCTTGCTATCTTTCAACTAGTATAATGCATATACAAACAATACACCCAAGAAAAGCATAAAAATGACTTGGATATCCTATAAAACACAAGAAATATCACATCACATTTACTATATGTTGTATGCAAGGTGTAAATGTGTCATGTTGAGCTCGAGCCTCAAGCTTAATAAATTAATCGAGCTTGAGCTCAATTTTACGAGTAAGTGCGGGCTTGTTTATTATGAAAGAGATAAAATAATATTAATAATTGAGTGAATTTTATATTAATATTTTCTAAAACAAGCCGGATCATGAGCTAACAAGTCAAGATGGGGCTGGTTTGGGCTTAGCTTGTTAACTCGTTGAGCTTATCTCATTGGCCATTTATCGAGCTGAAATAGAGTCGGCTCACTAGTTGGCTTGGCTCGTATAAGTAAATGCCCTTATACATAAGGTTTAGGATTCGATATTGGTCGACACGGATCATTCTGCGTGGGATTAATTTAATGAAGATTTACATACAAACCCCTTAATTCATACATATTTTTATATCTAGCACCTAAACCTTAATTTTTGCATACATATCATCTTACCTATACATGAAAAGTTTTATTTCACTTTATAAAAATTAAAATAATGATATTTTTATACGACACAAAATATTAAAAAAAGAAGTGTTAGATATGTAAATACATTGGAATTGAGTGGTATGTATGTAAATGCCCCTTATATTTTTTGCTTAGATGTAAGTATGCAAGTTTAGGTGTTAGACCTGTACATCTATAAGAATCGTGTAGAATGTATATAAATGCCTCTTTTGTTTCTATTTTATTTTATTTTATGAACATTTCACACCAACTCTATTCTCACGTATTTACAAAGATCTAAATCAGTCACCTAGACTTAAATTTCTTAAATGCAAACCACATTACCTACGATTGGAAAATTGTATTTTAATTTTGGACAATTTACGCGCATACCACTTAATTCTCATGAATTTACATATCTAACACCTAAACTTCAATTTTTTTATACATGCCACCTTAGCTATGTGTGAAATGATGTATTTCGCTATTTAAAAGTTAAAATAATGGTATTATTATGTGATACGAACGAGTTGGGTGTTACTCATGTTTATCTATGTAAGGCCTCAATTTCAATTGTTACATACATACCTATATTTAAAAAGATTTATTTAACTGTTAAGTTAAATTTGTTTGTGCTAAAATATATAGGTTGTTAATAGACATCCATAATATAAGATCATTAATATACAATAGATTATATCCCGTTTAAAAAAATATAAATGATGAGTTCTTGAAGAGTGTTGCGTCTTTCGTGCAAGAAGCGTCGTAGCTTTCTGCTTATCTTTAAGAGGGTAAATTTTGATGCCCATATATGTGAAGCACATAAGTCAAGTATACTTAATTTTAGACAAAGATTGGATTTATACAGTAGGATATTTCAAGCAAATTACTAATTTTGTACTTCACATGGCTAATATGGGCAAAGTATTCCATACGGAATATGTACGCAGAATACGCATGTAGCTCTCAATAAACATGCAATACCTCCATAATAATCTATGAATAATTCTAAAATGGAATCCGTACAATAACTTGCAAATAAATCAATATTTATTTAATATCTAGTAACTTATAAATAACTCCCCCATTAACTTTAATTTAAATTATTGGAAAATTATTCTGCACGCAGTTGCGCGTGTGAGTATTCCGTATGAAATAATGTCTTGCTAATATGACAGGCATTAATTATCAATCAGCTTTGTGCTTCAACGAGATCTGCTCCAAGTGAGCACGATTCCAATCTATTTAAAGAATGGCGTTCCACTGTAGGAAGCAATTGGAATACAATTTAAAATCTTAGAATTTAGAATTACATTTTCATAAACTATCTAATATAACAATACAAGTAAATAAGTAATATAATGAAAAAAATCCAAATGAGTATGATCTTTAGAATTAGAAAAAAATAAAAAACTAAGCGTCTGAGAGATGAGGGGTCGTCGTCCTCATCCTCCTCAGTAATAGGTATCTTTCCACAGTGACCTGCTTAGCACTGTAGCTTCTGAATGGTTGCCTCAAGGCTCTTGACTCTGACATCTATGGATTGGTCCCTTTTCCTCATCCTAGGCACCTTGTCACACAGGTCAGCGTTATACTTGGCTGCAAGTCCTCGGTGAGTGTGACAAAGTGCCTAGCAACTTTGTCATCAACAAATGACGGCCACTAATTAGAACAGAAGTGTTGTGCCTCATACAAGAACCCTTGGGCTCTGAACCTATACACTCTCCCTTAATCCCTCCATCTGGCAGCATCCCTCAAGATCTTGAAGTCTAAGTGGTTAGACAACTAACTAGTAGAGCTAGTTAAGTCCTGCTAGGAATTAACTTCGAGCATCCTTTAGGTGCACATATGCATCCTACAAAAATATTGTAAATGGAACTTAGCATTGAATAAAAAAAAGATTCTAAATAAATTTAGCAATTAAAAAACCTATTGACAATTGGTTGTTAAATCGAGATCTATTATAGGTTTGACTGACGTCGATGTGTGCATTCATGCACTCGGTAGTGGTGGGATCCCACCAATGATAGTCTCTGTTACACATAAAAGATTAACACAAATATAATTATATATATAAATATAACACATTGAGTGAAACTCATCATTTTCCTTCTATACTCAGTGTTGGGGATTGAGACACCAGTATGTAAGAAGTTATCCATGTCCTCACAATTCGAGGCTTGGTTCTACTGAGTCGCCTGCCTCTTCCTGAGATATTTAAGAGAGGCGCAAGCTCTTGACAGCTCAGCCCAAACTTCCTACCCGATCCACATGGACCTTCGCTCTTAACGGTGAGAATGCGAGTAGTTTTGCCCACAATCCTCAAAGTTCTGCAGATTCTAATGATGATGGTGATGATCAGCATCCCTGTAGAAATCACTCTGCAAAACAAAAATTAAACAAAATTTATTCTTATAAAAATAATTTAAAATGATAAATATAATTCAAATTTAAATATTTTACATCAAACTCTCGGAATCACATTTCGTGAACTTTTACCAGGATCTTCTATGATAGATATGAAGTAACATATGGACCTTTGATAATATCTATAATCTTTTGGATCGGCTGTCTGAATAGATGAGAACTTTTAAAAAAAATTTTGTTAGTTATAATTGAAAAATAATACAAATTAATATAACTTGAAATACTTATGAATCTCCATCTAGCTTGTATAAGGTGTTCGGAAATGGTGTCCATCATAATAGGACAGACATGAGAAGAGGGCCCTACCTCAAAGGAGGCAAGAGACAACAATGTATTGGGACCTACAGTAGGGAAGACCTACATAACTGGAAGGCCTACATAACTGCAGGTACTGGAGTTGCTGGCCTGACGAGCAGTAATATGACGACCGTAGTAGTGACTGTCACAGTCGTGCTCAACTATAAGATGGAGCATGAAACCGCTTGCTTCTTCCTCTGAATGATGCTAGAAATAGATGATCTCTGAGGAACGTTCTAATCGTCACTGCAATGTGAAGCCATCTGTAACAAGAAACAAAGAACATAAAAAAATAAAAGCAAAAATAAGAAAAGTCATAAATGAGAGGAAAAAAATAAAAGAAAATGTAAAACAAAAATAGAATGAAATAGAAGGTAAATAGAAGCAATAAATAAATTGGATAAGTAGAGGAAACAATAGAATAGGTAGTGAAAACAACAAAACTCAGAGCTACAAGAAGTTAAATCGAAAAATTCTATTTCATAGCAATCTCCATATTGTTATGAAAATAATTTAACGAAAAAATAAGAATCGACACAAATCAGAAGAACACACAAAGATTTAACGAGGTTCGGCAAAGAATTGCCTACGTCCTCGGGAGCGAGCCGGCGAATTTCACTATTTCAGAGGAGTTCAATTTACATCCCATAGGTTACACATATATATAGACAAGCTCGCATGTAAATTACAAACACGCCCTCGCTCACCCAACCCACTAACTTCCAAGAGACACTCCTTTCACTGGGAGTCACACCTCTTCATCAAGAAACTCCAACTCCCTAGATATGAGCCATACACAACGATTCTCCACCTCGGCGAATATCAAGCACCTTAGGAGAAATGCTTCGCCGGTATATGTGTCTACCAAACAAATCTCCACCTTAAGCAAATATCCAAATCTCTTTAGGAGAAAAAACATCTAACAATCTCCACCTTTGTGAATATCCAGCCCTTAGGAGAAAATCCCACACTCGCGAATATCCAATCCTTTAGGAGAAATAGATCATGGAGTTTCTTACATCGGTGGGTTGGGCCACCAAACCATCTAACACTGGCTCAGTCGAAGTTCTCGCTGCATTTCCATCATATGTTCCAACGGAGCGATCTCCACTCGCAATCGTACTCCCGACAGTTTATAGATGTTACTCGCGGTGATCTTCGCTTACATCACAGCAGTCACTGCACCATGCACACTCCGATAGTTTCCCTATCCTCATCCGCCTTAGGAATGAAACTAATTCGTGTAGAGTGCCCAAGGAAATCAAATTCTTTTTCAACTGCGGAACATGTCCGACATCACATAATGTTCGACAGTGCTGCATCATACATCCGAATTCCGACTTTACCGATGCAACGAATATTGTAACGTCTATTATCACCCAAATAGGTCGAACCGGAATCGGATAACTCGTATGAAGAAAACCACTCCTCGTTCGGTGTTATGTGATGAGAACATCCCGAATCGAAATCCATCCATCCTTTAACCGAGTTGTTGTAAGCGAAAGCGCATCACTATCACCGTAATATGTATCACTCCGCACCATATTCGCGACCCGGAAGATACATTACGAGTCTCCTTCTTGAGCATTGGACAATCTCTCCTCATATGTCCCAGGTTCCTGCACTTAAAACAACGAATCTTCTTGCCTTTAAAGCTTGACCTTCCGTAATTCTCCTTCTCCTCCTTACTTTCACGATCCCGATTACCCTTAACATATAAACAATTACCATTTGAGCTTTCCTCTGCATTACTGCTTCCGTCGGTTGTGAGCCAACAATGCTTGCGATGAATCTCATCAATTTTAATTGTTTCTTTCCCATATGTAAGAGTAGTCACCGGATGTTCATAAGAAGTAGGCAACGAACACAAAAGAATCATTGCTCGGTCTTCATCCTCGATATTCACATCAAGCCGTGCCGGATCCGTGATTATTTGATTGAAGACATTCGAAGTCTTGTGACAAATCGATTACTGCTCGCATCTTCGACCCATACAACATTTGCTTCGAATACTGATTTATTCGTCAGAGATTTGGACATAAACTGAGATTCCAATTTCTTCCATACTTCTCATGGAGATTTCAGATTCATAACATGATACATAATCTCATCTGTCAGACATAAACGTATGGTACCTGCCGCTCGAAGTTGTAACTCTTCCCAATCTTCATCTTCCATATTATCAGGTTTCGTAGCCTGCAAAGCCTTCAAAATTTCCTGTTGTGCCAACAAATCTTTTACCCTTGTTTGCCACAAACCGAAGTTCCCAGTTCCATCGAACTTCACTATCTCAAATTTTTCTCCAGACATTGCCATCCGAATTTAATCCTGCACAGTATTTTCCTACCTTGCTTCGAAAACAAAAAGAAAATACTCCGCAAATAAATTCAAAGAAACCTGAAATTTTCCTGTCAAATGCAGCAACTTTCCCGAGATTCTCCCGTGATTCGTGAATCAAATTTTCCACACAAAGCACAATTCCTGTTCGTACCAGTAACCTCGGCGCCAATTGCAGTTTCCGCGAGCCACGAATCCTTTTCGCACCTGTTTGAAGATCACCTCCACGAAACTCCTGTTCACGAAATAATCGTGCCTGCTCGCCACCTGCACCCTGCCGAACTCCACCTGTCGCAAAATCTCTTGCGACGAACCGTTGAATTTAACTGGTTGAGCACCTCAATTTCCCGCAAAACGAGGCTCCTGTTCGCAGTGGACAACCTCTGTTTCTCGCGGATTTTTGAACCGGCCGAACTCCTCTGTGGAATTAAAAAATTCCCTCCGCACAGCAATTAAAATATCTCCGTCAGCACCTCTTCCAACAAAATGGAAAGGGAATATTCCCTCTAGTAGAAATCCTACCCGCGGGGAATATTCTTCTAGTAGGAATGGAAGATTCCTTTATTCCTTCCTTCCACTCCCTCCTTCTTCCCAACGTTGCTGGAGGTGGAGGGAATATTCCCTTAGTAGAAATCAAAGATTCTTTGAATCCCTTCCTGCTGCAACCACTGGAACCACCGGAACTGCCGCAACTGTTCCCGCGCCGCAGCCTCACTGCCCGCGAACCGCCCGGCCGCCGCCCTTCCCCGGCGCCGACTGACTTCCGGTGAACGCCTGCTTCGGGCCGCCTCCGCAAACTGCTGCTTTCTCGCGAGATCAACTTCGCACGCGACTGTTTCGCGCCTCTGACGCGATTTCCCCGAATACGAAGCCGCGAACTCGAAGCTTGCTTCTTCCTGCCGCGAATCCAGACGCCTGCTACAGGAACCGTTCGCACCTCTTCGCCGAGACGCCTCTTCGCAGAATGGCGTCTGCTCGTTCGCAAACTGCTTCCGCGTCGAGACCTGCTGTCCGCGAACTGTCCTCTGCGCCCTATCGCACGCCTTCTTACGAGCCTTCCGGCGAGCCGAACTCCCGCCACTCGCTTGCGCAGGTCACGCGAGAACCTGTTCCGCCCTGCGACGAACTCCACTTGAGACGAACACCTCACCGGGAACTACCACTCCGCGCCAAACTCCCGCCTAGAACACCACACCGCAATTCTTCAAACCTCGAAGCCAAATCTTCTTTTCTTCTTCGATTTCCAGCGTCGATCTCCTACTGTGCCCTCGAACGAGGCTCTGATACCAATTGTTATGAAAATAATTGAACGAAAAAACAAGAATCGACACAAATCAGAAGAACACACAAAGATTTAACGAGGTTCGACAAAGAATTGCCTACGTCCTCGGGAGCGAGCCGGCGAATTTCACTATTTCAGAGGAGTTCAATTTACATTCCATAGGTTACACATATATATAGACAAACCCACATGTAAATTACAAACACGCCCTCGCTCCCCCCAACCCACTAACTTCCAAGAGACACTCATTTTCACCAGGAGTCACACCTCTTCACCAAGAAACTCCAACTCCCTAGATATGAGCCATACCTAACACATATTAATGGAGCTTTCATTTAAAATAATATTTTGTAGTAATGTTATAAGTCACCTTACTTGTTTCCCATGATATTTAAGCTCACTATCGAAGATTAGAAATATATATTTCTTATTTCTTTTTATCAATGTTATAAAAAAGAAAGGCGTAGTCATGCTCATATAAGGTTGTAACTTATATAACATAACAATCATTGGCTCATATGGATTTGGTGAAGTGGCTTGACTATATGATGTAAAATCATCTGCACATAAACCAAGCATATTGTTGTGTGAATTAAAAATAGATTTAGAATTAGTATGATCAAAATATTTCCAGGCCCCTCCATTTATAGGATGACTCAGTGAAGTAATTTCACCTAATTTGTTTTGATGTCATGTTATATACAAAGTTGTACGCTTTGAGAAATATTATTTGAAGATGTGAAATGAGTGACGAGTAGAAAATACAATTGTATGAAATATTTTTTTTAATTTTTAACTATTTTTATTTTGTGGTTTGAATCTCTCAGCACCACAAAATTACATTGTGTCTTAATTGCATCAATCTTAAAATACAATATGCAATCATTAACATAACAATCTACCTTTTCTGATATCAACCCTAAGTTCGACACCAATTTCTTTATTATGTATATGTACTCTAGTACTAAATTCTCTTGTAGTTTTGTCTCCTTCAACGATGTTGTAACCACGTTAAAACACTCTACGAGCATAGTACAGTCTAATTTAATCCTTAACATTCTATGAGTTATCAATAACTCTGAATGCATGGTGCAGCTTTCCAACAATGGTCATTGTGTGACATTTAATAAATCATAAAAATTTTCACTTTGTTAATCGGTGGCTCATTCTCAACAAACTTAACTTGGGTTGCATTGAATATCCATTCTTCAAATATGGTAGGATCACATTCACTTGGAGGGATAGAAGCTAATGAAGCACGGACATGATCATAATCAACTAGGATTCATATATATATTATCCATGAGCAGTCCAATACCAATAAATAAGTTTAAATCCTCCAAAGTACAAATCTAACCTTCATCTGATGTTAGAAATGTCTGCTTATTACACTTTGCACATGAGCATCAAAACTTACTCTCTGAAAGGTAAGTGAGAAGTTGTGAAGCCACTTTCACCAAACACTCAACACCATTGAAAAATTTATCAGCGAGTCATTTTATTTCTAGATACAATCTATTGTGCATTCATGATCTTAAAATTTGGATATCTATTGACACCCTATAAATTTAAGGACAAACACATAAGGATGCATGTATAAGAAATAATTGAATTTTATGTGTAAATGAGCAACCCGCTCGTGCTCAAATCAATAAGTAGCTCATGAGCATTCCAAATGAATAAACAAGTCAAATTCAAGTTGTACTCATTTGGACTCATTTGCTTATGATTCAACTTATTGATTTATTGTCATTTTTTTAGAATAATCTAAATTAATATTATTTAATCTCTCTCATAATAAACAAGCTAGATTAAGAGCAGTCTCTAGTATAATTAAACTCTAGTTAAAGCTCAAAATCCATTAGTTAAGAAGAACTCATTTTGATTTATCCGTAACTGTTAGAATATTGAGGATTAAAATAGAATACAGCAAGTCCCAATAATATTTTAACTAGAGATAAATTCAAAGAAAAATTTGGAGGAACCGCATAAAATGAAAAAAAAAAAACTAGTGTTAAAGTTAGGGTAACATTAGAAAAAATGGAATATTATTATGTTAATGTATTTATATTATATTGCAAGACTAATAAAAAAGAGAATCAAAGTAAATTTTGTGGTGCTCCGAGATTTAAACTACAAATATGAAAAAATAGAAAATAAACGATTATTCCGTACAAGTATTTATTCTATCGTACAAGTTATTTTTTTGTAATAATAAAAATTATTTGATATTTGTGGAATAGTAAGGATTCCGGTGGTTGCCTGTGCATCATCGATATATATCAGACAAAAATTCAAGATTATAGGGGTCATCAGTCAGCAAGATGTATTTCTCAACTTACACAAGAGGCATAGACCCCTACATATTAGGGAGGAAGTTTAGTTTTAATTGTGTAGCATGTAGGCCTATTATCATTATGTCAGGAAAAGACAACATACATAGCAGAATTGGGCTTCAAATTGTGGGGAAATGAGTACTTTCCTACATACTAGAGACTCAATTTCTCATACAGTCATACTAAGTATAGGAGGACGATGATAGGATTTATTTAGCACATTACAATTAAATATCTTATTATTATTAGTAACTTTTTTATATGTTAACATAAGTAGGTGCTTGGATGAGCTCCACTGTTGTACACATCAATATCAAGAGACCAACAATGGGTTGCAACAAATCAACGAGAATCTACAAAAGCAATATAGTCATTTTAATATATTTGCAATTACTTGCTAATTTTATTTTTTCATTAATTGTACTTTAGCAGGTCTGTTACCTCGTTCACCTAAGACATCAAGTTTTGATTTTTCTCTCAGTTCAGTGAGATGGTATTGAGGATGGAGGCAAATTAAGCTAGATGAGGTGGGATGTGAGGCGAACCAGTGTGGCAAGCAGCCAAGAGTGGAAGAGGAGGACAATAAGATTAAAGAGGAGTAGACTATTTTTTGCTTTATTGATTATTGTTCTTTCTTTTGTACATTGACTTGTATATACATTTATTGGATACACTCTTGTATTGATTAATTTATTCAAATTTATTGTTATAATCATTTTGGCTTTATGCTCTATTGGTTGTCTTAATGCGGTGTTACATAGATGCGAGGTCATAATAATATAATTGTATTATCGTTTGTGTTTCCATTGTAGATGTATAAATTTTGTCAAGTTAGGAGGTTTTCTTATTTATGTTACATATTTCCGACGGGCTTTTCAGTTGATTTCTCTGTCAAAAATGTTGATGCTAGACTAAACAGCAAACTTATAAATTGGTTCATCAATACGAGTGCAATCAGCCTATATGTCAGCTGAAAAATCAGCCAAATGTTTAACTACACCTTTTTCTTAATTTTCCATAACCAACAAATGTATTCATTTTGCAATTGACATATCAGTGGCTATTTTAGGTGGATAACTTTCATATGAAGTTTTTATCAGGAAATTTTTATGGTGGAAATTTTTGCCATCAAAATGTATTTCCGACCGGTCCAACTACTTGTAAATTTGTCTTTCACTAGATTGATCCATCGAAAAAAAAGAATTTTTTTGTAGCGGATGTCAAATGAATTAAAAGAATAACTCATGAATTAAATAAACTTAAGAGATGGCTAACTCAAATGTATAACAAAATTATTCTTTTGATGTAACAAAAAAAGAACTTTATGAGCACAACTTGGAGATAATATGCATACAAGGTTTTGATATGGTACAAAGATGAGAGTAGGCACAAAGTTTTTGATTTATGGCTCATATTCTAGCAAACGCTCATTTATTTATTGCAACATTACAATATGCCTGTACAATCTCTAAGACAAATCCTTGAGTGATAATTACATAAAGCTCCAAACTACTTGAATGTATTTGAAGCCTAATATTAGCATATTGATTCATAGCAAATAAAAGAAATATCATTTAGATTAAAACGTACGACTAACACATTAGATAATATAATCATAAATTCTGCATGCTTTACAATTATGAGATATATTAAGAAATCTGAAAAACAAAACGTCATACAGGTGTTCTTCCATCTACCAATGAAAGCTTTGATGCATTAACAAATATATTTATCTTGACAAATATGTATTTACAAAATCATGCATTCAACAATCATTCTGATATGCCCACCTTCACAAAAATTGGGATTTTCCTCATAACTTGAAGCCTGTATGGTAAGGCATTATTTAGGCATGAACTATGTCCCAACATGTTCTAATCAATATTGGGATGGGATGACTTCGGTGGTAACTTAAAATTTTAAATAATTGATGAAAATAACCTATGATAACCTATAGCTTACGATTGTGTGATTTAATGGCGAGTTAACCCTTTATCATTAGGAGCCATCCTCTCATCTTGTTAAACTAATGCTCTGAGTATTTATTTTAGTGTTTTCAAGTTGATTTATCTCACATTTATGAAGGCAAGGAGTGCGAGCAATAGTACATAAAATCACATTATATATCCATTTAGTTATGACGTTTGATTATGCCTTAGTTTTATAAAATAAATTAATATATGATATGAATATACATGTTTAATGATGAAATCCTAAATTATTTATAAGAGATTTATTCAAATACAATTTCTGTAAGTTAAGTTATATACATGAACTAAATCAAGAAATCTATGCAAATGTAAAATTCAACATAAAAAAGCATGAAAATGTAAACCGGTTACGCTGTTTTGACAAAACTGACTAGCACGAAATTGACGATGAGTAAGGGAGTTTTGTATATGGACGAGCAACACACGAGGAGAAAGCCTTTGGCTCAATAGATGCCAAGTGTGGGAGAAAACAACAAGCACAAGTGAGGGTGACGATCACCACATACACACTCATGAGCGATAAACCAAGGGAAGCTCCCTCGAGCATGTAGTTCAAATGATGATGATTGGTGAATGTTGAATCACGATTTCACACCCCAAGTATATCATAAAAAGGAGAGACTACATGAATGAAGTAATTTTGTGTCGGCGAAATTAGATGCAAATCGAAAGCAAATCAGACCATATTACAGTTTTATCATATGATGCAAATTTATCGTCGGATTTGCATCTGATTTACATCCAAGTTTAGGTCGGTGATAATCCTGTCTAGATGTGTTTGAAAATACGGGCAAAGTTTATGTGTGGAAATAACGAGATCAAACATTATTTTTTCCATAATTGAATGCTTAAGCTCAATGCCTCGAAGAACTCAACTAAAAGAGTAAACAGGGAACTCTTTCCCTAGCTCCTTGCTGATTTCACTTTTGATGAGGTCTAGTTTACTTTTTTTAAAAGCATAGGATCTAGCCAGAAGACTTTCTTGTTGACTATCTTAGAGGACTAGTGATGGAACCCACCTTCCTTAGACCTTTAAACCACTTCTTTACTCTTTCAGTAGTTTCACATATGTGATTATGACCTCTAATACTTAGAAGGTTGAAACCAATATGAGGAAGCTCAAAGAGAGTCCCCATAGGATTGTCAGGCCATAGGGCAACCCTGGGTGGCTCATGATTGGTCTCACTCTCACATACACTTAAGCTCATCACTATCACATTCCCAAAACCCTAAAATCATTCACATTTGACCTTTTTCCCCACTCTTTTGGAAACTCATGTGGGTGGTCCCTATGCCCTTAACCTTTGGCTAAGGTGGTTAGGACCAATAGATGGGGAATCTAAAATGGGCTCTCCCATTGGTCTCATGGCACTAGAAAGGTAATATCATGAATAGCATGTCTAATGACCTCCAATTCCACCTAAACATCCAAAATTGGCCTTCTACCCCCAAAGTTCTACAAAATTATCAAAATACCCCTAGAACCCTAAAATTCTCAAATTCTCTCCAAAAATTCATGTCAAACCACTCAAATCGTCCAAATACCCCAATTTCCCTAAAAAATTTCCAAAATACCCCTACACCCAAAATTTCCAAAAGGCCACTCATACCCAAAAATGGACAAAATCTCCAAAATCATCCTAAACTTCACCAAAATCAATCCCGACCACCTAATGTCCCAAATTACACCAAAAATTCCCTAAACTTGCAAAAATTGACTAAAATTCCCAAATTGCCCCTAAATTCTTAAAATCCCCAATTTACCCCCAACTTTCACCAAAGTCATCCCAAACTCAATTTTACCATACTAAAACCCAATTCTACCAAATTCAAGCCCAAAATAAATTTTCTTTTCATGACAATCCTCCATATCCCATTAAGTCCACCATAATTAAAATTAAAAGCCCATTTTTCTAAAACCTTCCATAAACATTTTTAAAAAGCCCACAACCCAAGCCCAAAACTTTGAAATCCAAAAGCCTACATGACAATTTTCATTTCATCATCCACTTAATCATGACCATACACCAAATCATGCATCCATGCTTAAACCCATCCATTTTTGTTTCTATGGCATTCTCTCACCAAATTTTGAAAACCTTCAAATGCCTTCCTCATGACAATTACCCATGGCCTCATGCATGTCATGAAACCACTCATGGAGCCATTCATGAGCACAGTGTGGATCATGCACACCAAAGATGGCAAAGAGAGGACTTCCTTTCACCTCCAACCAAATCATTTAATCTCTCTCATGAAACCACCAAACACCAAATTCTCATGCAATCCTAGCCACTCAGACATCCCATGGGGCTGAAAATTCACCCCCATCACCTTGGGAAGGTTCTAGGCCCATTCCCAAGTGGTTAAACCCAAGCCTAACCCAAATTAGCCCAGACTAACCTCTTCCTTTGGATAATTGAAATTGCCCATTCTTAAACCCAATTGACCTAACTTCTCCCCACATCTGACCTCCCACAGTGTGGAGTTGACCTTGACTTGGCCGGTCAGCCACCCTATCTGCCGAAAAACACCAAGCCCGAGAGCTCCTCCATCGTCTAAACCCAAAATTTGAACTCTCTGATGTGGCTCACTCCTATTAGATTGTTGCCCTCTTCTTCCCTCCACCTAAGCAGCACTTTGCACCCCCTGGCTAGGAGGCTCTTCAGTTGTTGAGTGCTAGCCCTTCCTCTCGGGGGTACTGCTCTCTTCTACGAGCTAGCGCATCTCAGATGGAATCCACATTTGATCCTTCAACTCTTGGATCCACTAGTTCACAAAATCTCAGTTGTACTTCATGTTACCGGTGTCTCCATTTTGTGTTTCTTCTCCATGGGTTGCTTCATTTCTTACTGTTACATGATCCACGATCACCTCACCTTCTAAAATTTGAAGCTTGATTCATCTATGAATCACACCTCAAGGAATAGAGTATAAGAATAAAGAGAGAGGGGGGAGAGAGAGGGAGTGAACAGTAATGAACAATTGTGTTGATGTTTACTGTCCTTTTTTATTAAATTTGTTATCCCTCATTCATAAAATAATCTCTCTATTTATTGTGAGAAAGCACAATATAGTGATGTTACATCTTTGTCCCTTCTTTAATGGATGTTATAAAGAATATTCTTGGTATTTTATAAGTACAAATCTATCGCTCAGCTGCTCTCTAGCTCGGTCGACAAAGCTTGTTTGGCTTCAACTCGAGAAGGCTGGTTCAATAGGTTGAGTATGTCTAGTTATCAACCCTTAGTAATAGATGGGGGAGCTTATGAATATTCCTGATATGATTGGAGATGCTGAGTGGCTAGGTCTTCCCACGAGTCAGCTTCTTCATACCGGTTGGCTTGGTTATCTCCTCTGACTAAATGCTAGGATTCAGATAATTCAGTCATCTTTCTTAACTCACCGACTTTGCCCTTACTGGCTTTGGCTCAACGGCTGCACTCTGTAGGATAAGTGAGCATTCATTTGTCATACTCTTCTTCTCTGAATCGTTTGATCTTCTCGAGATCAATGCTAGCACATTTTTGATCTACAGTAACAGTGAATAACACAAGTAGAATGACAGACTGAGTGTTGGAGATTCTATTACGTGCAAGAAGATAACAAACCAAATAACAAGGGAATCAGCTAAAACCAAAAAAAATCTAATTGAAAGGTCAAAGTTTTAAATTCCTACTTAAATTTAATATTTATTAAATATTAATATTAGCCATTATTAAATAATGCTAAAATTTAATAGTTGAAAAACACAGATAAGAAGGTGAAATGGATCTTTGATTCTGCAAAAGAGAATTTGAGGTGAATTTCTACGGGTATTTCTTTTATATGTTTTTTAATGTTCGCAACCTATGGTGACTTTAGAATTTGAAGGAATGTTTAGAATGTTTACCAAATATGGATAGCAGTTTTGTAATTAAGTGCTTGTACACTAAACGAAAATATATATATACATACATATACATAACTTTTTTTTTTTTTTTTGAATTTAAAGGAAAGCAATATTTCGCAGAGGCCCAAATATCGGTTTTCCATGCGCTAGGTCCCATGATGAGAACCCGCGTCATGTGCATAAATAGGCCAAATACCCCCGCGCCATGGGTGGGATTCGAACCCATGACCTTCGAGTCTTACATGCCCTCGCCCCACTAAGCAAGAACGCGCACACACACACACACACACACACACACACACACACACACACACACACACACACACACACACACACACATATATATATATATATATATATATATATGTTTACTTGACGTATAAATAAATCAGAAAATTATGTAAGTTTTATTACATAATTTTTAACATAGAACTTATTATTTTATGATGTAACCTTAAATATTTTAAAAATACAAGGAATTAGAAATTTACTGCTTTCGTACTGGAAACTCTAATTAGAAACATAGCTATCTCAAATCAATAAGCTTGTGAAAATTAAAGGGGTACAAAATTAATATCGACAATTTAACAAATTTAATATTACATTATGATTTATGTTTGTAGATAATGAATAACTAACTAAAAGTTACACGGTGAAAAGATTCTTCAAAGATCAAGTTACTACCTTTCTAATTGAACTAATTCAATTTCTTTTGGTAAGTTTAAGGAAGATTTACATACATACCTATCAATTCTTATGTATTTACATACACTGGAGAGGTGTGCTTCCATTGCCGATAGTGATCGATGGTATCCTTGGAGGACTGTTTTTCTCCTGACATACTCCGTCTCGGTTACAAAATTTATAATATCATAATTTCAATTGTAATTTTGACAAGTTTTTCTCTTTTTTTATCAATCTTGATATTCAATGTTAAGTAAAGACTGTTTCATCTTTTTTCTTTACTGTTCTGTATTAATTTTCTGCTTCTGCATTATCGAATATATTGATAAGTCAGTTTTGTTACAAATAATATTACTTAATAGGAGCAAAATGATCATTTTTTCACAAACAGCTGCAAATAAGATGTTTTGAAACAGCTCCTCAAAACAACCAGTCAACTTATCCGGATAAACTGCTGATCAGATTATTCAACAAGCTACACCTACCCCAAACAGACTCTAAATAACTAACGAGGAAGCTATAAGTTACACGGTGAAAATATTCTTCAAAGATCAAGCGAGTAACTACCTTTCTAATTATACTAATTTCCATTTCTTTTGGTAAATTTTAAGGAAGATTTACATACACACCTATCAATTCTTATGTATTTACATATCTAAGACCTAAACTTCATTTTTACATATATGCTATCTTACCTAAAACTACAAAAGTGTATTTCACTTCTTAAATCTTAAAATAAAGATACTTTTGATGTGATAAGAAAGATTTGGGCGATATAAATATAAAAACGAACTGGAGGCGTTATATAGTAAGGAAACAAGATTTGGTTGGTATGTATGTAAAAGCCCCAAAACTCAAATGCATTCATGTTTAAAATGTTTAGACCCTGATAGTTATTTATAAAATTAATTGAACGTTTGATTTACTAAAGTCGCATAAGCATTACAACAAGTTTAGAAAAGATTACATAAATATCGCATTTTCACTCGAAGATTGAAGCGTATTTTAAATATATAATTGAAAATTTTTAAATGAAAATCGAGTGAATTGATTATGCAAATCAATCAAAAGAATTGCCCTTTATGATACTAAGTGAAGAAGATTTAATATGTAACTGTGTGTGTAAGAATATGAATAAACGATGGCAAAAAAATATAAAAATAGATGTACCATATTAGTTTAGATTCTGTCGGTATGCACCATATATAGAGCATATGCATAAAAGGAATTAGTATATGGTAGAACTATCATTACAAGAAAAGTTCTATTAAAGTGATGGACAAGAAAGAATTTGCTTACAGGAGAAGAAAGTGACTGAAAACTGTAGCTTATTTTGAAGCTTCTTATTAAGATCGTTTCATGAACTCGATTTCTTTTAATATATGTGAGTTGGATGTAGATTTGAAGCATTCAGACTTAATGGGTCTTAATTGATGCGTGCTAGAAAATTCATGGCGGTAGAGTAATGGATTATCGTCTTAGTGTTGCACGGGAACTCAACACATTCAGAGAAAGAAACAACCAGTAAACACCAAGAGTTTTTATGTAGAAAACGCGAAGGAGAAAAAACTACGGGGTCTAGCCCAGCTAAATAAATCAATTATAAACATAATTACATGTAGAGTCCCTCGTCTTACAGGCGGAAAAGGGTTGAACACTCTTTGGAGTTACACCGTTGGTGCACAAATGAACTTGTTGCAAGAAGTGACCGGCGAGAGATGGTCGACGGCAGTCGGCAACTGGTGATCAGCGGTGGCCAAAGGCGGTCAACGACGAGGTGATGCTGGATTTCAACTCTTCTAAGCTTCAAGCTCTTCTTCAAGCTTCAAGTGCTCCTTTCCCCTCTCATGAAATGGATGGTGCTCTATTTATAAAGCTTTGAGTGCAATTAATCCATAAATATGAACTACTTTATCGGACTGTCCAAAGAGCTTCCCTCAATCAGACAGCGTTTGATGGACATTTGAGTTCCTTAATGGTGTCGAAATTGAGTGATCTTGGGCTCGCTGGATTCGCCTCATCGAGACGCTCGATTAGAATATAAGCTTACCAGATTCCACATTTGTTTGACCTTTCAAATATTCTAAAAAAACTTCCATTAGTAGTTTAATGACTTGATCCAAGCTTGGTTTGACTTTGATTGGACCAATTTTAGTACCGTTGGGTCCATCTCATTGAGCCAGTCAGTTTGACTCTAAGTTTGCTGAAATCTGAGCTTTAGATGACTTTTAATCAAAGTTTGAACATTTATTTCACAAAAGGCGCATCGAGATCTGTGTCACACCTCAAGCTTCGTGCTGGATGTTGGAAATTTGTTGGTGACGTATCATTAATTTTTTGGATGAAAGTTTGGATTTTTGAAATTGTTAGACCGGTATGACTCTAATGCATGACCGTCCATTTCTGTCTTGATAATTTAAGCTCACAGGTTAGGTCATGATAGCGAATGTCTCAAAAATAATTTATTTATTAATCAAAGATGAAGATAAAAAGTCTATAGCTTAGTAACTTAAAAATCTAAACATTTGCTCGGTAGATATTACAGGAATGAATTACAATATGAGTTAATACTGAGGTTGATGATTGGAATTGATCCTCCTGATGATAATAAAGATGATGGCTACAGTTCTCTTTGGGAGTAATTATGTGCTCTGAAAAGTGTGGCCTAAGCCATAATTTCAAGATGAGGGCAATAAATACTTTTAGGATGTAAATTAGAATCATATTGAAAATAGTGTTGAAAACAGATTTTTGATTTTAGGTTTGTAAGAGATCAAAGAAATAAAAAACTCTGATGCTAAGATATATATGGCGGTATGATCATGAACTTGTTGAACAATATCTTATAATTCTATTATCTTGAGCAATTCATTGTTCTTTATAAGGATAATGACTTTTATTATTCTTTTTGCACTTCTCTTTTAAATCTATTTTTAAATACATATGATTGATTATATAGTATAGTTTTCATATTTTTTTTACCCAACTTTTTTTGCTTGCAAATGCTTTATTATGGTTAGTGGCTCTATGTTGGGATAAACAGTGAATATATAATTTGAGTAAATCAATGTTTTATTAGATGTTAAATTGAAGGAGACTGGATCAAATACAAATTTATGTTATACATTGTAAATGAAAAAGGGTTCTTCTCTTATTGTCATGCCTTAGCTCAATTTGATTTGATACTGTATAAGGGTTGCAGCAGGTCAGGAAGCATATGATCACACTCCCATTTATAAATATGAGAGAATTATCCTCAATACTAGAAATTAGCTCAAAATTTTCAAGCCAACGGGACTTAAAGTCTAAATAAAAAATAAAATCGGATTAATGAGTTTACTTACATGCAAAAAAGTAAGTGTTATACCTTTAGAGGAATAAATGGACCATTCTTCATGGGAAACTTACGGCAATCACACTAAATTTGAAATAGTTGTGATTTAACATAACCAAAAGTTGACGTTTAGCTGTTTCTTACATTCGTAGTGGGTTTTACTTGATTTAAATCTTAGCATTGAAATATTTTGGAGGAAGGAGTATGAAATGAAATATATTTTAAATCTGAATAAGTCGAGGGAATGATTATGTTTGATGAAATGTATGTATGAGGACAGAAGTTAATCAATTTAAAAGGATAAACTTCTCCCTCGCACGCACTCTAAATAAATAAATAAATATATATATATACATATATATATATATATATATATCTCGCATATAAACACCAAAAAATAGTGTATCGGGTAGTCAAAAGATAGAAACATCATATGTTGTTTCCTTCGGTCAGAACTATGAATCGACTGAACGAATGCACATACGATGAATAAATAAAAGAAGCCCAATCCGAGGGACAGTCCTTTATGCCTATCTCCCTCAGTTGATTCCAGAATTCCTCATAAAATGGACAAAGGGCTCCTCACAAAATGTCTTTCTAGCCCTCTGAAAGCATCCTTGTCCAAGGAGAGCGGCCATTAGATTATGACTCTGCCTGATGACTAAGTTTATCCTAACAAGAAGAGCATCTCTCACCAGAGTTATCTTTTGAGATGGCCGATCGATGACTTTTAGGCCTATCAAATGTTTGTAAGCCGATCAAAAGCTTCCATCCAACAGAGCGGCCACTTCAAGCTGTTATGAATTTTAATGGTGCTAAGATCGGTTATAAATACGAAAGGGTGTCAAAGTCGGTTATGAATATGAAATTGTGTCATAATACCTTAAAACATCTTTATTAAAAAAGGAGCAAACACATAATTTTACACTAGATACCTCAAAATCTATAAATAAGGGGTCCTTTCTACAATAAAAAATTACTTGATTTACTTATCAAAACTCTTGTGTTGCTATGCACACACACACTATCTCTCTCCCTCTCTCTCTCTCTCTCTCTCTCTCTCTCTCTCTCTCTGTTTCTCTTATCCGTTCTATGCTCTATACCTTGGGTGTGATTCATAGAACATACCTGGCTTCAAAATCCTAAAAGATGCAATGAGCATGGATCATGACATCAACAAGAAGAGGAACACACCACAGAGAAGAAACTCTATTGGGAGATATTCACACCCCATATGGTCACCCTTAAGGGTCGGTTGAGGGGTGATGAAGTTATAGAAACCGTTTTGATCAGACGGTGACAAAACGTAGGGAACCGTTAGTATCAGAATGGCTATTTATAACTTTTATGTTGGAGTACCAACCTTTATCAAACCCCAAATCCTATAGTTTATATGGCCTTTGAGCATGTTGTGACTTGTGTATATTACATATGAGCTTACACGTTGTCTCTCATTGATGTATAAAATATTATTTTAACCTTAATTATTTCGTTCCACTCGTTATTTCTCATTCTACATATTGCCTTTCAAAATGAGGCAAAGAGCACAAAGACGAGTAGCCATATTTAATTTGGTTAGCTTTTAATATGTATAATTTTTTGAGCTTGTAGAGCTTTCGAGTTGTTCAATTTAGCAACTCTACATAGTTTATATTTTTGATGATATGATTTTCTCACTTCCAAATAAATGAATTATAAAATGTAATGTCTCATGTATGTTGTGGAAATTTAGTTTAACTTGTTCATCACTCACCGGACTTGATTATGCAAGTCAGGACGAGTTTTGGTGAGAAATTAATTTTTTAGATAATCCGCCTTTGTAGCACCTCAACCAAATCTTAAATGAGGAGCCGGTTGAGGCGTGGAAAGGACTCATCAAACATAGAATGCACGAGAAAATTTACGCAACAACAAATACAAGAACTTGACCAAATGGCAGGTCTGATGACAGAATTGGCTCGCGCATTACTCGTGGGAAGAGTGCAGGCCGAGGAAGACGACAAAGGAACTCCTTGTGTTGACGGTTCTTTTGATGACCCCTCAGCATCCGATCTAAGAACTCTAGGAGTTCGCTTGGCACTAAATTCATTCTGGTTGATTTTCGTTCGATCAGGATTAATTCCCCCTTTAGCAATATTTTGAATAACTATTGTTTCAGAAATAGAATGAATTAGTTCCAAACCTAGGCCAATACCAACTTCTTGGTTGTCCTATTATACTTCTTCCTCGTCCCTCCCCTCTTGACTTTGGGAGTGACAATCTTTCTTTTTCTCCAACTTTTTCTGTGAGAGCCAAGAAATCTTCTCAATTAGTTGTCTCTTCTCTGTCTCATCTGACATGGACCACAACTTTGGAGATATGACACCAAACCATGTGGGATTCAACACCGAATTTGTTTTCATAGGATCAGTATACTGAATAAATGTAAGTGTTTACCCAACACAGTCGATACATGCCTCAAGGCCCGCAACAGAACACCTTTCTTCCTCTTATATGGCTCTCTAGTCGATTGTGTAGTGATCCCCCATCTTGGAAAATACCACAGAGGAACCAAAATTTCAATCTTTAAACTTGTTGTCAAGATTAACCAAGTAGAACATCTAATTCAATCCAAAAACAACATAAGTAAGGCTCCACTCTAAAACTGAACATATAAGAAAATAACTCCCGAGATAAGAGGATCTCCATCTATCGCAAGAATATCATGAAGTTCATGACAACCACAATTGAGTTTGGCTTTTTTTTTGTGCAAGGATGACTCCGTAGTGGTTCATGATCGATCAAATCTTAGCACAGAGGGTAGTTGAAGTCCCCCAATGGAACTGGTCCCGGCAGAAAATTAAGTGTTCACAAAAATCATTGGTCTCCTTAGCCTCTGACTCCACTACCTTGGACTTTATAATTGTATTGTATGCACAAGTATCTTCAAGTAACTCCACATCAAATGATGTTAAGGGAAGACCTCTCATTTGCTAACATCGAACCAAAGAGTTGGGAGAATATTTGGAAGCCATCTGAATTGCTTTAAGAGAAATGACCCAAGAAGAGAGAAAGAAAATGACAGAAGTAAAGGGAAAGGAAGATTTGAAAAGCGCAAAACCTTTTTCTTTTGACCCTTATATATAGGGTACTCAAGGAATTTTAAACACCGCGGATATGTACCTTGATCTCTGGAAATTCACATAAAATCAACAAAATTTTTGAGAAAAATAAATGACAAATTAGATTTCAAATATTTGTGAAATAAAATTTTATGTATATAAGATAAGAAATATTTTACACTAAGTTCTTTGGCCACCATGGTCGATACAAGGTCACAACTAACTAAGCTATGATATAGGGCTCAGCTTCCAAACATAAATCTCTAAACACACAACTCCTCCATAAAAACCCATAGGATCAAACAGGTCACTCGAACGTCCATCAGCTCCATCTGAAGAGTCTTCATATCCACCATGTGTGCCGCTAACTCAATTATCCATTCCTAGTAAAGGGTCGACAATTCTTCCTTTAGGTTCGTTATGGCCAACTCCTACTGCAGGCCAGCTTCCCAAATGAATGAGTCTACTGTTTCGTCCATTCGACGAGCCAGCAATATTGTTGTTCCTCACTACCCACCAGTCTTCCTCTTAACATCCTCATGAGGGCCAGGCAAATAATCTGATGCCCCTTTTCTGTGAATCAGAGCTGACGGTCCCTTCGTCGCCTCTGGAACCAGAAAATGGCTGACTCCCACATGTATAAGACTAAACAAATGTAAAAAAAAAAATAATCAAAGAGGACCAGGTGACCTCGTATCAAGGACCCAATTTACTATAGACGATCGAAAAGATTAAAGGATCTCATCAAAAGGCAGTTGAATGGTCGCTTGACTAGTCTCACCAACTGAAGGAAAGACAGTAGTGTCCCCACGCAGCAGGACATGGGTCTCTACGGCCACCTGGACAAGTTGTTGAGTTAGTCATTCAAAAATAGATGCAAGGGTAAGGATAGTCACACCAGTGGGGCACACATCCGCCCTGTTGCCAATCTCATGATGAAGCGACATTGAATCGGGCTGTCGGCCATTTTAAAATTTATTTCATTGTTGTTTTGAAAATAATTTATATCTGATTTAATAGAAAAATAATTTAGATTTAATTTAAAAAATATTGTATAGCTTTTTTAAATAGTATTTAGAAATATAATTTTTAGTTTTAAAATATAAAATTATAACTGATTTCATATATTTAATAGTTTAAATAAACGAGCGTCATACCGTAAGCCATGCATCTATCCCGAGGAATAGACACATTGCCTAATAGTGAGGCTCGATTAAATAAACTATGAAAGTTATGACATCCGTTTGGCCTGTGAACCAATTTTATAAGCCAACAAGTTCCCCTGCCTAATATAAGAAAATTTGGCAGGGTTTATATTACCTGGGTTCTAAAGTTCCCTATAAGGACAAGCTCCAATAGTTAATCACATCTTAAATGATGGAAGTCACTTATGAAAACTCTCGATTAAGATCAGTGGATCTGCTTTCAAGAATTTCAAAGTTTAAAGTTTTCAAGGTTGGATATTGTAAATTCAAAAGGGAATGGATCAAATTAGAAACAATTATTTTTGGAATCCAAAGGAAGAATGGTAGGGGATATCACAGATTCAAAGTGAACTTCGATGACTTCCCAGCTATCACATGATTTAGCTTCAATTTGAAAGAATTATTTAGTGTTCCACTCTTGCCAATTTTAGTTAATTAGGACTTATATTTGTATGACACAAACATACAAATGACCTAAAAGATAAGAAGGTTTATGTCCTAACACACGATGACCTCAGAGTCCTAAGACGAGTTAGGGCTTAAATTGCATAACATGGTTATGCAAATGCCTAAAGATGGGGTGAGGACTTATGTTGGACTAGGCAAACTACCTCATAGTCCTATGGCTTTGTTGTTTATTTCTAAGGAAGTTGAGCTGATGAAGATTAGTTTTGCTGTTGAAGATAGTCGTGCTGTCCACCATGCTTACTCCAAGCTCCTTGTTGTTGCAAAGGGTTTAGTTTAAGAAGTGGCAATCAAGAGATGAGAGAAGTTTCATGGTTTTAAGGTCAAGTTTTCTAGTGTGACAAATTCAATATCTTAAGTTTTATTAGGGAAAATATTAAAATTGATTAAGTAGAACCGATTAAGATCCCACGATTCCATCATCCCGGCATCACTATTTTCATCGGATTTACTTAGTCCAAATGAATTTGCTAAACTTAACTGAATGAGTTCCACACTTTCATTTAGACCGTGGGAAACCTCATTAGCAACATGTAGGTTACCTCCTCCGAGGAATTCCAGATCATCCAACGAGACGTTTTAATTTAGTTATGATTGCGGTTTTATTTTGTTTGTGATTAAATTTTGAGTTGTTTAAATATGCTGTGTTGTTTTGTTTTGAAAATTTATCACAGGTATAATATGCAGAAGTAATAAAGACAGTTAAGTAACGTAAATTGCAATAAATAAATGTGTACCTGGCCAGTCTTCTCATTATTTCGCACTGCACTTAAGATGCATGTTAAAACATTTAATTGTTTAAGAGAAAACACCTAGGTAAAGCTAGGGGAAAGTTCTGGTTGTCTACCAAATCCTAATCCTATCCTAGTGAGTTCCTGAGGTGTGTTGGGAATGATCTTCTTAGGCAAAGAACAATGATGTCCAATTGTCCTTCTAAAATATCTCATCAGGTTAAGGGAGTGTTCGGAGCATAACCCTGAACATCTTCCTCAACGCTTTTGGGATTATTTCTGAGTTCATTTGGTTTCATTGTGATTTCCCAATTAATCATCCGAAGATTGGTTAAAGTTTGATTGTGTTTGACTCTTGCTCAGTGAATTTGAACGTTTGAATATCCTTAGAGAATGGTGACATGTCATTTGACATTTCATCTAAAAGTTACAAGCATGAGAGCTTTTAGGGGCAAATTAGTTTATTAAAAAATTTAGCTAATTTAATTGAAGTTGAATTAATAATGCTTTAAAATGATTCTATTTCGGTTTTTAAAAATTAATTATAATATTAAAATTTTTCAAATCAATTATAAAAATTTTCAAATTAATTATAATGTTTAAAATTTTTCAAATTAATTATAATATTTAAAATTTTTCAAATTAATTATGATAATTTAAACTTTTCAAATTAATTATAATATTTTAAAACATTTCAAATTATTTATAATATTTTAAATTATTTCAATTTATTTCATTTCAATTTTGAGTTTAAGTAATGGGGATTATTTAATTAATTCGTTGATTATGGGCTTAAATTAAGGAATCAAAGTCTTCCTATGTTATGTCCTTTAACCCTAACACCTTTACTGTTTTTAATTATCTTCCAAAATTTAATGATTTAAATAATTAAAATTCGCCTTTTTAAGATTAATGGTGATTAGTGGGTTTCTACTTTTAACCCTATGTTTCAATCATCCAAGAGACAATTAAGATTATATGTTTCCCATTTACCCTTGGTTAAGCCTAAATACTAATTAAGGCTAGAGTTCCTTAATTACCCTTATGCCCTCTTAAGCTTGTTCACCCCATAACTTATTAAATCAAAATCAAATGACTTTGAAATTTTTATGTCACCTCACTCATATATCAATTAAGACATCAGAGGAGAAAATGTAATTTTTTGATTTTAATTTAATTTATATAATTATTTTAATGGAAAATAAGTACTTTCAATGAAAAAACAATGACATTAACAAAGTGAAGATATTGTCCTTAGAAAATTTACTGAAGGTTCTTACTGACCAGAAGACAACTTGAACAAATTTTGGTGATTTTTTTAATTTTAATTTAATTATTAGAATTATTTTAATTTCTGAAGTATTAATTAAATATAAAATATATTTTAAGTGAAAAATTAAGTTTTATATTTTTATTAAATCTCTCTGAGGTCAGGAAATCTAGAGAAACCAATTTTATATTTTTTTAATTTTTCTTTGAATTATTAGAATTATTTTAGTGGAATGCTAGGAAATTCATTTTTTTAATTCCAAAAATTACCTTAAGCCTTTAAAAATTAATATCTTCTCTTAGAGACTTAGGAAAAATATTTAAATGGTTCCTAGGTGATTAATAGACCAAATGTGATATTTTAGTGAATTTTAATATTTTTTGTGATTTTAATTTTTTAATAATTAAAATATTCAAAAAAATGATTAAAAATAAATTTTTTATGAAAAATCTAATTTTACTTTTCATAGACTCCTCTGATCATAGAGAACTCCTAAAATCAATTTGGTCAATTTTTTAGTTGCATTTTAATTTTTATGAATTTTGTAAAGTCAAAAATGTCATTTTCACTTAATTAATTCATTTGAGTGGGTTAATTAACTCCAATTGATTTGAAATTTTTATTGAAGGTTCTCTTATCATTAAACTATAGTGGAGAGTTGTTTTCATGTAATTTTAATGTGTATTGATTGCAAATTAATTTAATTTTAGTTTTTTATTTTTGGTCCAATTAGTGTTATTTTTGATGATCTAAACTAATTTATAATTTTCTTAGGGTCCTCTAGCTATAAGAAGTTACCCAAATTTTTGTGGATTTTTCTAAGTAACATGCTAATTATTATGCTCAATTTATTAAGAAAATGACCCTAAACTTGAAAAATAGAGACCTCCTCTGACTTTGGAAAAATCAGGAACGATCCCTAATAACATAGAGAACAACATATTAAAATTTCAATTCATGGTGAAATGCCTACATGCATGAAGAATTAAAAGAACTAAAATTTTTTTTAATTAATTAAAAATAAAATAATAGGCAAAACATTTTAATTTTTGTTCCACATTATTCTCCTCTGTTCAATGAGCAAGAAGGTATTTTATTTTATTTTTTTGGAGTTTTCTAGGCAACGTTATGATTTTTTGAAGTTTAGGTATTTATTAAAATAAAAAAAGGTTTATTTTCCTACTTGCCACGTCATCCTCGTACAAACGAGCAGGAAAACATGTGGCGCACTCCTATTGGCTGACTGGTTGGCTGTCACTTTCAGCTGACGGCGTATTTATGGACTGAATGCCCATCCAACGCGATCTCGGCCGTCCGCTGATACACGCACGATCGGACGGCTTCCGCTCATCTTCTCCAACTGGTTTTCTCCCGGAACCGTCCACCTTAAATCCTTGATATCTTTCTCAATTCTTAACAAAATTGACTGCAGCTTTTTTTTAAATGATTGTCTAACTTAGTAGAACACATTCATACGGTGATGATGCATTTAAATCAATTAAAGTTTCATAGAGAATTAAATAAGCTTGGTTGGAGGAAAAATTTCAATATCTTTGTCCAAGAGGTGAGACCTCAATTGGATGCTTGGAGATGCTTTGTAGGAGTCTCAAGAGCCCACGGATGAAGCCTCTTGCTCTAGTGAATTGCCTAGGTATGTCTTCATTGAAATCGGATCTAGGGGGCTCACCAATGTCTATTCTAAAGTGGTTTGGTGATGAGGCTTTTATGGTGGAACTTCTTCTCTTGATGTGGGGAGAGTGTGGGTAAGTTTAATTTGAATTTGGTGGAGTTTTGATGGGTGTCCTATTTTAGCCCTAATCTTTAGCTTCAAAATTAGGTTTGGGTAGTGGAGGAGAAGACTTGGAAATGGTTGGGTTGAGCTTAGAAGTGCTAGGAGAAGCTTTAGGAACAATTTGACAGAGTCTCCCCAAGGTAAATTTGGATCTCCCCTTATGGCCATGGAGGTGGAGTTTAAATAGAGGAGGTCATGGTCGAGCTCAGGGCAAATCCTGGGTGTGCTCACTTGCTTAGGTGGACGGAAGAAGTGCTCAAGCATCCAATCAAGTTTGGCCACATTGGATGAGCTCAATTTTAAGTTTTTCCCTTGATGACTTTTTCATCATGGTGTTTTCCGGCGAGGTGGTGGCGGACCGGCCATGTCACGGGTCACCATCAAGTCAGGGGGATCAGGACTTGGTTATGGTGCAATCAATTTGATCTGTCATATGTAAAGGGGGTGAATTAAAATGGAATGAGAAAAAAAGGGGATTTTGGGCTTAATTGGGTCAATGCATGGTTTTCGGTTGGGAGCACCCATCAAGGTCTGATTTTTGCTCTGAGAAGAGGACATGGGCTCAGCTCAAATGGTGTGGTGAAGTCTCGATCAAGGTTATTTGGATTAATTTTGGGTTAGGGTGGAGCATAGGTAAGGTTAATGACCTTTTAAAGGGGATTAAAGCCTCCCTTCCTTTTTCCATTTATGGAGTGATGAAAAGTCCATGGCTCTCATGACTTGCATATGGCTGATGCATGGCTTCATGGCTCACCTATGGCTTGAGGATGGCTTTGTCAAATTTCATGAAAGGGTAATTTTGATTTAAGTGGTATTTTTATAAAGCTTGTCATGAGGCCAAATTTGGTTTAATTTGATCATGAAATTGAAATTTAGGGGATGATTTAATTGAATGGATGATGAAAAGATGATTGTCATGTGGGCGTTTAAATGGATTTGGGCTAATTGAAGTGATTTAGGATTATGAGCTTGAATTTGGCCTTTTAAATTGAAGTGGAATTGGGCTTGAGTTTGAGTGTGGCTTGATCCATAATTTGGGTCAATCAAACGTTGCATTTTCTGTAGGAAGGTTTTATAAATGGTTTAGAACAAATTTGGGGGGATTTTGAATTGAATTGAATGGTCAATTTAGTGAAATTTGGGCATGTGTCACATTTGGGCCAAAATTGTGGCTTTTGGGATTGGTTGGGTTTGGGTGGAGCTTGAGTTGAAATTGATGGCAATTAAATATTACATTTGGTTTATGGGAATGTTATGAGAAGTTTAGAATTCAATTTGGGAAAAATTAGTCGACATTGGGCTTAATTGGGTGGATTTGGTTAATTGGTCAAAATTGGGGATTTTAGGATTTATTTTAAATTGGGTTCAAATGCGAGTCAAGTTGGGTTTAAAATTAGGTTCAATCAGGTTTGGACGTGTTGAATTTGAGTTTAGAATTGAAATTGAAGGAGATTAGGATCAATTGGGTTGACATTAGGCACGAGTTTGATGAAATTGGGCCCATATATGTAAATTTGGGTTTTTTATTAAATTGGTTGAAATTGACAAACTTGGGTTATGTGGTAGTTGAAGAAAATGAAATTTGGAATATTTGGAAGATTTTGGAATTTTTGGAGATTTTTTTGGAATTTTTGAAATTTTAGGCTAGGAAGGACATTTTGGTAATTTTGGGGGTTCTGGGCGTAAGTGGTCAAAAGTCTGATTTAAAGGCTCGAGGTGGTTTAGAAAAAAATTTGGAGTTAAACGAAAGTGTTTGGGGTCATTTTTGTTTAATGTGGAAGGTTTTTGAACACCGAAACATTTTTTTAAGTATAAGTCATTTTTGATGTCGAGGTGACAAAAGCTATTTTGGAGATATGGCAAGTTTACAGTCAAAATTTTAAGTGTAACACGAGAAATGTTTTGGTATCATTTTTAGGACTAATGGGTGACTCCAGGAAATTCTGGGAAATTGGACCTAAAAAAACAGGATCGGAGGGGTATTTTGGTAATTTTGTGAAAATTGGATCAAGATGGGTAAGCAAGCCATGAAGCCTATTTCAAACACATAAGAGTCATAAGAGGAATATTTTTGAACACCCAGCATATTGTTCCTAACCCTCATAGCCAGGAGCCAGGGGTTTGGGCTCATGCATATGAGTCTTTTAAAGAGTCAAAAGTTTAGATTGGGTATAGGTGGTTTAAGGTTTGGAATGTGTGCAAAAGTGGTGTGTGCAAACCTAACCATCACCAGACCACCCAGGGTTAGTCCTAAGGTCTGGTCATCCTATAGGAACTCATCCTCGTCTTCCCACACATTGGTCCTAACCTTCAAAGTAGCTTGGAGGTTTGTGACCATCTATGTAGAATTTCAGGGAGAGCTAGGAAGTGACTTAAATTTCTAAATGGTGGGTTCCTTTTTTAGTCCTCTAGAATAGTCAAAGGAACTCCTATGGCTAGATCCTTAGTACTGGGGAAGAGAAAACTAGACCTCATAAAAAATGAGGTCAACACGGGCAACTCATCAGCTTCCTCCACCTCCTCTAACCTCAATTTTTTTAGGGCCACTGCCCGCTTTTCTCCTTTCATTCAGATCCCTCCTTTCGGTTTCATTGAGCCGACTTACTCGCTTTCTCCCTTCACCCTTTTTGTTATTACAAGTTGGCCCTCATCCTCTAGCTTCTTCTTTGTCAAGGGTTGGCTAGTTTATAATCTCCTTCTCTCGTGCATCCTTGGAAGGTTAAAATTTTCTAGTTGAAATTCCAAAGGCCTTCATCATAGCCGCTTCATTCATCACATCACCAAAAACCTTATTATTGCTCGCCATAAATATCTCTCTTAATCTCTGTTGACCTCACTTTTGTTGAAGTCTAGTCTTTCCTTAGATTAGCCTAGGGTATAGCTATAGGATTTTCCTGGTGACTATCATAGAAGATTAGCAACCGAACCCTTACCCCATAGAAATTTAAACCACTTCTTTGCTTCACTTGGAGTTTTCAAATGCTTAAAGCCTAACCTCTAAGTACTTAAGAGGATAAGGAAGCTCAAGAGGATAATCTGTAGGATGGTCAAGCCTTAGGACTCACCCTGGGTGGCCTGGGTGAGGCTCACACACACATTTGCACATTACACTTACACTCACTACCTCACAACCCTATACCAAACATACCAAATTTCCCCACACTTGATCCCCTAATCTTTGGAAACTCATGTGGGTGGTTCACTAAGCTCTTGGCCTTAGGCTAGGGTTTGGGATAGAACCAACACATGAAGGATCCAAAGTGAGAGTTCTCTTGGTCCATGGCTTAAATGGGTTACCATTCTCATTTAACCTCAATTTACCTAAAATTTCCAAAATTGACCCCAAACCTTACCAAATGACCAGAATGCCCCCAAGCCCTTAATTTCTCCAAAATTTTCCAAATTACCCAAAATGATCCAAAATTTCTCAAAACCATTCCAAAATGTTCTCCACCACTCTAATTGACAAAAATTACACAAACTTACCCAAAATTTTCAAAATAGCCCCAAAATCCCTTAAATTACCAAAATGCCCCTCAAATTCCAAAAATTTCCAAAAATTTCCCAAACCCTCCAAATATTCTCAATTATTGTTTTGAACAACTACATTGATCCAATTTGACCCAATTAACCCAATTTGACCAAAAGCCCCAAATTTCCCCCTTTTAGCCTAAAATGCCTAAATCACCCCCAATGTCCACCCAATTGACCTCAATCTTGCCCAATTTTCATTCCAAACCAAAATTCAACATCCCTAATCCTAATGTAAACCAAATCCAAGTCCAATTTGACCGAATTGCAAGCCTAATTTCAACCCAAATCCAAAAGCCCCAATTTTGACCATATGACCCAACCTCCCCAAATTGAACCCAATGAGCCAACTATTTCCCCAAATTAACATCCAAAACTCTTCATGAAATTTTCCTAAGCTAAATTTAATAGCCAATTGATCCCAATTTGAGCCCAAACCTCGCCCAAATCCGACCCAAGTCAAAATCCACAAATTCGCCCCAAACGTGTCATATGCTCAAATTCCACCAAATTGAATGCTCTAACCCTAAAATCTCCACCCAGTTTCAATACAAAACTCTTCCTAACATCTCCCTAGACCATTTTGAACATCCAATTGATCCTTGACACTACTTTAGCCTAAACAAAACCCAAGTCTAATCCAACATGCCCAAAATTGACCAAATACCCAAATTTCCCTAAATCCACCTCCTAAATTAATTCAAAATTACTCTAATCTTTTTTTAAACTCTTTATAACAATCATACATAACTTTTTGAATAATCAATTGGACTTAACACAAACTTTAACCTAACCTAGCCCAACTTGAACCTAAGTGACCCAAATTGAACCCATGACCCAATGTGACTAAATCAAACCAAATGTGACCAAGCCAAGCTCACCACAGCCACCAAGAGGACCCTAGGGACTGACCTAAATGCTCTTAGCCCAATCTAGTTGAGTCATGGACCAAAGGTCCCCTAAATTATGGGATTTCATCCCATTTATGGCTAAACCAAAGGGAACTTTGCCAAAACCCATCACCAAGCTAATTTAATACCTTGATGGACTGCTCGCTGGCTCACATGACCACTCTAGCCTGAGCACCACTGTAGCCGGTCAGCCTAGTCGCTGGAGGAGCCAAAATCGAGAGCCACATCATACCAAACTAAACCCAAACTCACCCATCCCATGTGTCCAACCCTGATTGGTCACTGGAGCCTTACTGCCTTCTACTTAAGCAGCTTAATGCGCCTGAATTGAAGCCCTGAGCTCCACCCCAGCCATAGATATTTAAGCTCACCCTCTTCACAGCCAAAAGAAGAGATGCACATTTGCCTTAGGGAAACTCTATCCAATTACTTCCAAAGCTTCCTCCAGCCTTCCTAAGCTCAAGCCAACCAACTTCCAGCCCTAATCCCCACTGCCTAAGTTCAATTTTTGAGCTCAAATTTCAGCTGAAATAGGAAACCATTCACCACAGCTTCACGTTGCACCAAAATCCAATTGCTTGTACCCACACCATCACCAGTCTGAGAGAAGAAGATCCCCCACAAAAGCTCCATCACAGAGTGCCTCTAGCATAGAGTTTGATCGACCCCCTAAATCAGGTTTGATCAAGTTCATACCTGAACCCAAGGAGAGCTCAAAGTGGTGCTTAGAGGAGCTTCTGAAGGTCACTATGAAGGTGTAGAACTATTCTGATTGAGGCCTCCCCTCTCAGTACAAGGTATAGCTCGTTCTCCATGCATGAATACTATATTTTATACCTTATAAACAGTATAGATATGTTTGTCTAGACTAAATGAGTCTATATGATCAAACTCGAAGTGATTTGGTTAAGTCTAGCTTAATATCTTAGGGTTAGAAGGTGGACGGCTCTCGGGATGAACCGGTCAAAGATGATGAACGGGCGCCGTTGGATCAAGCGTGTATTGGATGGACGACTCGATTACGCTGGACATAAGCACGGTTTGAAAAGCGCAGGGTGACTCAAATGGCGGTGTCAAATGCAGGGGTGCCGCGTGTGCTTTCGGAGCACCGTAGAATGGCGTGGTGTTGAGTCACTTAAGTGGGAAAATATGGATTGTCTAAATTATTTAAATCATTCCATCTTTAAAAATCCATAACTTGGTGTTAAAACATCATAAAAATAAAATTAAAATATCCACTTGCTCAAGGAATACAGGAGAAGAACGTGGATGTGGTTTCATGTCTATTTGATGTGTATTTTATTTTTAATTAATTAAATACTGTATTTGGTCTTTTGATTCTCCATTTCCTTGGACATTGAACCATGACATGAAATTTAGGGCATCTGTTCTCTCTATCATGGGAGATCTACCCTGATTTTTCTAAGACCATAGGAAATCTCTATGAGGAGATCCCTATTTTTCAAGTTTATTGTGTCTGTTTTAATAAAATAATTATAATAGTTAGTATCTTTATTAGAAAAAAAATATAAAAATATTTTAGTAGGTTTCCTGTGACCAGGGACCATAGGAAAAATATAAACTTCATTTAACTCATTAAAACACACACTAGTTTTAATCAACTCACTAAACCTAAAGAAAATTAAATTGCACTAAATATAAATGAAAATGGCTTAATTTTTGTTCTCCACTGTGGCTTAAGGTCAGACGAACTCCTATAAAAATTTTTTTAAGTCATTTGAAGTTAATTTGATCACCTAATTTGACTTTCTAAGTTAAATGACATATTTGGTATTAAAATAATTATAATAATTAAAATATAAGTCACAAAATTATAAAATTGATTTTGGGAGTTCCTTTTGACCAAGGGAATTTTACAAAAATAAAATAATAAATAAAACACTTCATTTTTAAGCATATTTTAAATTTTTAGATAATTAAAAAAATAATTAAAATTAATTAAAAATCTCAAAAATCACTAAAGTATAAAAACCTATCAAAATGTCATATTTGGTCTCCTAATCATTTGGAAACCATTAAAATAATTTTCCTAATTTTCTAAGTAAAGATATTAATTTTAAAATAGTTAATAATAATTTTTAAGCTCAAAATGGAAATTTCCTAATTTCTCACTAAAATAATTCTAATAATTAAAATTTAAATCATAAAAATATAAAACTTACTTTTCTGGGCTCCCTGACCTCAGAGAGATTTATAAAAAAATATAAAACTTAGTTTTCAACATAAATAATATTTTATATTTAATTAATACTCCAGAATTTAAAAGAATTGTAATAATTAAATTAAAATTCAAAAAACCATAAAAAGTTGGTCCAAGTGGTCTACTAGTCTATGTGAACCTCCAATAATTTTTTTAAGAATAAATAATTTACTTTGATTAAGTTATTGAATTATCTTTGAAAATCCTTATTTTGCATGCAAATAATTATATAAATTAAATTAAAATTAAAAAAATCACATTTTCTTCTCTGATGTTTTAATTGACCCATGAGTGAGGTAACATAAAAATTTCAAAATCATTTGAGTTATGTTTAACAATTATGAAAAGATAGGCCTTATAGAGGCAAAATTGTAAATTAAGAAATTTACGCTTTAATAAATGTTTAGGCCAAATCAAAAGGGAAATGGGAAATAAATGATTGTGATTTGAAATATTTGGATGATTGAAATATAAGGGATAAGTGGTAGAAATCAATCTCACCTTTCTCACAAAAGGGATAAATGTGTAATCTCTTTAACTATTTTAATTTGGAAGATAATCAAAATTAATTGATCACAGGGTTAGGGGTTTGACTTTGGAAGTTAATAATTCATTAATCTAATACCCCTAGTTGGTGTTTAATGACAATTCATTACTTTGATAAGAATCATTATCATATAAGTTAACCTTTTCCCAAAATTGCAAATATTCCCATTAAGTTTTAAGGGCTTGGTAATGAGCTGAGCTTAATCAAATTTGACTAATACGTATCAGAAAATATGATAAAATTAATTGTGAACATATTTGAAATACTACAAGCCCAATTTTAAAATTAATTCAACTAAGATTCTTAATAAAATAATTTGTCCCTATGGGCCTTTACTCACATAATTTATAAATAAAATTTCAAGTGATAATTACCCCATTCTTAGAGATAAATAGAACATCAGTTCATTAAGCATAAAGATATGATAGGGATGATTCATCAAGCAAAATAATAAGTTTGAACGAACTCGAGACTTTTCAAGAGATTATGAGATGTCTGGAGCCCGGTCCCTTGACCTTTCTCATACTCTTTTGGATACCATGAAGAACGATTAAACTCATTATGCCTTGCTTGAGAAATAATCTATACAATTAAATAAATAGAACCCACCAAGTTATGACATAGGATTAGATGGGTACGTTTCAAACTTATTTTTCTTGCTTTCTAGCATGCTTCAATTTTCGCAAGATTATATATATATGCATTGCAAGGCTAAACTTTCAGGAGAATGAACAAGAAGAAATTTCAAGTACGCTTTTATTTTATTGCACTGCAAATTTAATTTCATTTAGTCTCTCGTACCTTTTCAACTTACGAAATTGCATGCTAAACAATAAGGTCACCCTGCAAGTTAAAAACAAAACTTTTAGGATAGCCGCAAAACTAAAACTAAAATTAAAATTAAAACAAAACAAAGATAAAATTCACCACCACAACAATATAAAATATAGGACAACTCAAAATTTAATCACAATGAGAACAAAAATCACAAGTGAAACTAAATTAGAAAGTCTCTTTGGATGATCGGGAATACCTCGGAGGAGGCAACCTATGGTTGCTAATGAGATTTCTCAGTCTGAATGAAAGTAATGAATTCATTTAGTTGAATTTGATAAATTTATCTGGACTAAGTTAATCTAAAGAAAATAGTGGTGTCGAAATGAGGAAACCGTAGGATCTTAACCGGTGTCGCTATAATTAACTTAAATATTCCCCTAATAAAGAGATTAAGACATCTCAAATTTCAATATTTCCAAAACAAGCTACATCTCTCAATCTCCTACATTTGACACTTCTAAAACTAAACCTGGTGCGTCGAGGAGCTTGGAGCATGCACAGTGGGAAGCACGACCATCTTCAACAGCAAAATTCCTTAAAAATAAACAACAAGCCATAGGACTTTGAGGTAGTTTGTTTAGCGTAGTATAAACCCTCAATTTATCTCTTTAGGCTTTTGCATAACCATGTTGTGCAATATAAACCCTAACTCATTTTAGGATTCCAAGGTTGTCATCCTGTATGACATAAATCTTCCTATCTTCCAGGTTATTCATATGATCAATATCAAGTGAGTGTAAGCCTTAAATAATAAAATCGTCAGGATTAAACTTTAAATAATTTTCTCAAATTGAAGCCAAACAATAAGGTAGTTTGAGAAATCATCAAGATTCTTCTTGGAGCTGTGTTTTCCCCTAGACTTCTTTCCCTTTGGATTGTTACAATAACTGTTCCAAATTTGAGCCACTCACCTATTTAATTGCTTATTACCATATTACTTTCAAGAATCCTGCTTATTGGAAGGCACGAAAATAATATTTTCTGACCTAAATCAAGTATTTTTTTAGGTGACTTTGGTTATCTAAGATGTAATAAACTATAGGGGCTTACCCTTATAGGAAACTTAAAGACCCTAGACTAATATAAAACCTATCTAGTTCTTTTGTATTAGATAGGAGAAGTTGTCAGTGAACTAAATGGTTTGTATATCAAATGAATGTCATAAATCTTTAGTCTATTTATTGAGCCTCCTTAGTAAGCAATGTATCTATTCTTTGGGGTAGATGCACGGATTGCAATGTAATTCCCCGATTATTTAAACTATGTATGAGATCAGTTTGATTTCATATTTTCAAATTAAAAATAATATTTTCACAAACTACATACATATATTAAATTAAATCTACTTTAAAATGGGCGTAGGGGTACTCTTTCCGGCGACCGATAATTTTCAACTTCTGTGTCGACAATCTCTTTGCGATTTATAGGGATTGTGGGCACAAAAATCCATGAATTCAATTATTAGAAGTACTTATTACGCAATAAATAAGTAAATTTATGCATTTAAGTCTTTTATTATTATCATAGTTGTTGCTTAAAAAAAGTAAGAAAATCGGAGAACTAAATGTGTACATAAAAAATATGTGCATGAATCTCGAGGAAATCTAAGGAATTTCGCATAGAAACACCAAAGGGAAGTACATCAGGATAGGAAAATATAAAAACATTAAGCTTCATTTCCTTCTGTCGGAACTATGAGCTGACCGAATGGATGCACAACCGAACAAAGTAATAGAAGGAGCCCAATTTGAGGGACGATCATTCATAACCATCTCCCTCAACTAATTCTGGAACAACCAATAAAATGGCCAACGGAACCCCAACAAAATGTCTTTCTAACACTATAAAAAGGCTCCTTATCCAAGGAGAGATACACATCAAATTACAATGATAAACACTATGCTTGACGGCACAGTTCATCATAACGAAATAAGGTCGTTTCTTAGAATTCTCTCCTAAGAAGATCGACTGACGACCTTTTGACAGACTGAATGTTTATCAACCGACCGAGCGATAAGGTATCGGGATATCAGATGGCCCTCTTCAAGAGAGTATGAATATGAAACAGTGCTAAGATCAATTATACATATGAAAGGGTGTCAAAGTCAGTTACGAATATGAAAATATGTCATAATACCTTATAATGTCCCTGTTAAAATAGGGAAAAATATGTAATTTTACACTACGTACCCCCGAAATCTATAAATAAGGGGTCATTTCTACAATAAAGGACTACTAAATTTACTCTATCAAAACTCTTACGTTACTGTGCCCTCTCTTTCTCTCTGATTCTCTTATACATTCTATGCTTTATACCTTGGTTGTGATTCATAGGACATATCAAGATTCAATAATATATATTCGGTCTATTGTACAATTTAAAACTAATGACACAAGAAAACTTAATGGCAAATCAAATGGTTAAAAAGAAATTTTAGGATCAAGTTTATGAGTGATGCATGAAATATAGATTAATTATTAAGATCTAATAATACAAATATCCAATATCATTGCAAAGAAAGGCAAAGAGAAACAATATATGAAAGTAAACAATGCTAATATATTTTTTTTGTTTTAGCCTCTTCAAGAATTATACCTACTCCTTGAGTTCTCATCCCGAGGATTCAATTACATCTCATTGGCAATTGTAGATAAAGTGACATCTTATATCAATTAAACACTTCTTAATGCTTAATGGAGCAATAAAATATTTATTCTACAATTGCTAAACTTGTTACTCCTAGCACAACCTATTAAGTTGCAATATTTCAAAACATATAAGTGACCACTCTTAGCATAGTTCACTGGTTAACAATTTTAGGAAATGATCATGGTACGTTTGAGATCTAGAATGTCAATTATGAACAACACACAAAGCTCTCTCTAAAGAGAAGTCATGAGAAAAGGGCATAATCGCTTATATGTGATAGAATGACATAGTATTGCATCAATTTAATCCCATTGATTACCAAGGACGTCAATGAGTTAAACATTACTTACTACAATTGTTTTAGCAATTACAAATTACTATTTATCAAATGAATCAAAATATAACCATTTGGTAGAATACAATAATGATATATGAACAATGTGATATATAAAATGTATTTTGTGCTTAGTTAATTTCAAAATGGATCAAATTATTTATCAAATATTTGTCATTATATGGAACAATTGTCCTCATACAATGTGAAACATAAATGAATATGATAACTTGATCTCATTATAATAGCTATGACTCAATATATATCATACAATATGATCTTATAGATTTTTGATAGATAATTTCTTAAAGAATGTTTAAAGTATTATAATTGAATTGTTGTATTGTGATTTGTATATGTGGAAGTCAATCGAACAAATAAATATGTTATGTTACTTAAGATAACATAGAACTATAAAATAAATGATTTTGCAATTAATAATGATTGAAGCTATACTTTAAGCATAACTAACATGTTTGCACTCAAACTAATTTGATATTTGGCTTAAATTTTAAGTCAATTTTTTTTTTAATTTGAGTGATGCAAATTATTTTTCTGATGTTCTCCTAATAAACCAAATAACTAACATTCACAACAACTTAATTATGCTAAATATTAACTTCAGACAATTTTTTCTTACGATTTATCAGCCTATAAATCATTGAGCTAAAAGAGGTATTCATTCTCCTCATTTTATAATTTTAATATATTTTGGTTTAACAATATATATATAGATATATATAGGAGTGCGATGTCACGGACTAACTTTTCTATAGTCACCCGTGCGGCTTTAACACTCTTCCCTAGCACTAAATCAGCCTAACATTCACAACGCTAGAGCTTCTAAGTACAAAATGCTCTAAGAAGAAGAATAGAGAGAAATAGACACTTCACACTTGAATACTTGAAAGCTTGGATTCAAATCCTTGGGTGGTTACAAATGGGGGGAGGGACCTTCATTTATAGTCTCCCTCCAAGCCTGGGAGCATTCTAGAATACATTAAATTATTCTAGTTTCTAGAGTATTCTATAATAATCATATATTACATATATAACCCTAGAACATTCTAGGTTACACTTGGCTTCTCCTTGAAGCCTCTCTTTCTCATCTTCACTGGAATGGGGTAGAAGCTTCTAGAATCTCTTGGATGACTCCCCACATTCTGGCTTTTTCTAGAATCTTCCGCCCCATACTTGCCTTGTCAATTTCTTAAATACGGCGGAGCGTGACACTCTCCCCCACTTAAACCCGCAATGCCCTCATTGCGGCTTCCCCTACACCTTCTAAAACTGCCTCCTCAGTTTTCCCCCAGACTTAGCAAACATTGGTTTCTCCTTGGTGTTATGAGAGAAGGGTGTCATGCAGCAAGTCTTCCTCGCTGGCGTCTTATCTCGTGCGTCTAAACTTGTTAAACCATCTCCCTTGTCTTGTGTGATGCCATCCTTGTGCTGAATTTTGATAGCACCTTGGATCCTCACTTGCTTAGCCTTATCATCGGTACTGATCAAGCTTGTCATTCTTCTGTAATGTGCAGGCTATTTGCAAATGGCACTGGGAATTCTTTTGCTTGCTCCAAGAAGCTCATCCCCAAGACAACCTTGTAATCATCCAAAGGAATGACGGAGAATTCTAGAGTACCTCACAATTCCCCAATACTGGTCTTGACTCTCTTAGCCTTTCCATCAATTGGCTTCTCTGCTGAGTTAACGACTTTGATGGAGCCTCGTCCTTTGTTATTCTACAACCCCAACCTATTTGCTTCCTCCCTAGAGATGAAGTTGTGGGAAGCACCTATATCCACCATTGTCCTGGTGTTCTTCCCTCCTATTGTCATCTCCATAAAGAGTAACCCCTTTCCGTGGGGTTTTGTCGGAGCTTGCATCCTGTTCGACAGTTGAAAAGCTCCCACCTGTGCCTCCATTTCTTTCTCCATGTTACTTTCCTCTTTATGGTTTGCAAGGAGAGAGTTAAGGGCCTTCTTTTGAGGATAATCTGTAGCCCAATGAGGTCCTTCATAAAGAAAGCTGCTATTTTTTATATGGCTTGTTGGTCTTCCCCTTGTCCCTTACCTTGGTTGGGGTTGATTTGCAATGTATCTCCTCTTTATGTCTGCCCTTGTCATCCCCACCTTTGACATAACCACTCTTCTCATCTTCATGCCTTCTAGACTCCTTTGAATAAGCAAATAAGCTTTCAGCAACCACAATGACTGTGGCAAGATCTCGCACTCTTCACCTCCTAAGTTCGATCTTTGCCCAATGTTGGATCCCATCCATGAAGTTAAAGGGAGTATCCTTGTCTGATATATCGGAGATTTCAAGAACCAAGCTTGTAAATTCCTTAATGTAGTCTCAAATTGATCCCTCTTGCTTGAGCCTACGCCACTAGGCTCTAGCCTCATCTTCGACATTCTCGGGGATCTTTAGATCCTCTTAAAGTCATTGAAAGTGGACATTGAGCACAAACCTTTCTCTACATCTCCTTTTCTTCTTCTCCACCAAAGCATAGCGATGTCCTATATATAAAAGGAGTCAAATTGTATTTTTGCATCTTCATCGGCAATCCTCATCGCTCCAAAGTATTGCTCTAGTCCTCATAGGAAGTTGTCTACTTCCTTCGCATTGCGAACCCCTCCAAAACTCATAGGTTTTGGAAAATTGATCCTCTTGGCTTCGAAATTCAGATGGCTTGTTGATGCCACAAGTGCCCTCTTGCATAGAGACATTTCTCCGCGCATCTCCTCCAATCTAGCACACATGTCACACATTTCTTCCTCATAGGCTCTTCACACCTCTTAGAACTTCCCCAACAAATCCTCCTACAACTTAGTCATATGGCCCATTAAGGTCTCCTTAAGTTGGAGCATCATACCTCTGATCGTTGAATAGATGGTGACGTCCTCCTCTTCGAGTTCATCAATCCTTTGTCCAAGATCCTCTATTTGGCCCTCCACACCATTCATTGCCTCTTCCACCTGAGTAAGGCACAATTCAAAGCCATGCATGATCTCCTTAGACCGCCCACGTGGCTTGGATGCAGCGGGATCTTGTTGCTCCTGGTGACCTTGCCCTTGTTGAGATGTTTCTACGTTTGTGGCTTCGGACTCCTTTGCGTGCTCCCTAGCGCTCTTTTCCATCCTTCAAACCAAGGCTTTGATACCAACTGTCATGGACTAACTTTCTATAGTCATCCATGCGGCTTTAGCGCTCTTTCTTAGCACTAAATCAGCATAACCTTCGCAACGCTAGAGCTTGTAAGCACAAAAATCTCTAAGAAGAAGAATATAGAGAAAGAGACACTTCACACTTGAATGCTTGAAAGCTTTGATTCAAATGCTTGGTTGGTTACAAATGGGGGGGGGGCACCTCTATTTATAGTCCCCCTCCAAGCTATGGGAACATTCTACAATACATTAAATTATTGTAGTTTCTAGAGTATTCTATATTATTCATATGTTACATATATAACCCTAGAACATTCTAGGTTACACTTGGCTTCTCCTTGAAGCCTCTCTTTCTCATCTTCTCTGGAATGGGGTAGAAGCTTCTAGAATCCCCTGGATGACTCCAAACATTTTGACCTTTTCTAGAATCTTTTGCCCATGTTTTCCTTGCCAATTTCTTGAATATGGCAGAGCGTGACAGCGAGTTCACACATATAATCGGAAGTATATTACATTTTAGATATTTATTCATTCAATAGAAAGAAAAAACTATAATCTAAAAATTTGAATTATAAGATAGATTTATGGGAATATACATCCACAACCAATTCAAAATAATTTGTATTTGACTCCGGTGGGTGCCAAATACTGATTCCCTTTGCGCTAGGGCACTATGATGGGTGCCTGTGTCATATATATATTTTATGTTGAAGTCGACAAATGGATAAATAATGTACGAGAACATAAAATTTTAAATAGACTAAATAATTTAGTTTAATTAAATTGAACTTAAGAATTGAAAACTGCATGTCCGATTGAACAATAATAGAAAAAAAAAGTCAATTTTTTTTATTTTAGTAAAATATTTTCCAATTGGTGCTTTGTGTTTATAAATTCAATATTCAAATGAAGTAACGTAAATACTAATTTATTTTATCCAAGAGTGTATAAATAGGTTATTGTTTAAATATGTGATGTGTTATTGCAATTAATAAGCATATTATTGATCTACCTAAAAAATACCAATTTTTATGCCTTATTTATGATTCAATTCTTAAGGATATTATGCTTTAATGAAAGTTATTTTCATGTTTTTGGATGTAGATGATTAAAAAAGAGTCCAAGAAAGAAAAAGAAGGAAAAATGAGCAAAAAGGAGCAAAAATGGAGCTTATGGAGCAAAATATTGGAATTATTGGTCTGACGTCTAGGCGCCAGAATCCGTAGCCTAAGCGCCAGCTCGATACAAACGTTGTTAAGATTTTTGGATGATTTTGGGGAGTTATTTTGATGAAGTTAAGCTGTTATTGGAGCTTCTAGAAGACTGAAAGTTACTCCTAATATATAGGACATGTGATACAATGCATTTGGACACAAGAAAATGGTTTTAATCGCGAAGAGGTGTGATCTAAAGTGAAGAGGTGCGAAGACCTGGTCACGGAGTCCGGCGCCTAGGCGCCAGATCCCGGCACCTAGACGCGATAGTTACCTTCTAGAAGATGCATTGAATTTGGATAAATTTTGAAGAGGTGCCTTAAGCAACCCCTGGTCAAATTCAGAGCTCTATAAATAGGAGCCCATTCTATAGAGAAATGGCCCCTTTTAGCACCTTCTCTGCCCCCTCTAGTTTTAATTAGTTTTTTTAGTCTCTTCCACACTTAGGGAGCCACTTTACTTTGTGTCTAGTGAGTTTATTTTGAGTATTTATTGTGTGTTGTTGTTGTTGGAGTCTTTCAACATTGCTTTAGAGTCAGTACAAGTCAGCGGATCACTTGAAGGAACACTTCAAATAAGTATATGTACCTTGATTCAAAGTTTTATAAATATGTTTTGTTGTGTGATTTCAATGTGTTCTGAGTAGTTAGTTATCTTTCTCCTTTCAACTATGAAAAGATAATAAATTAATTAAATTTTGTAGGAGAATTAAATTTAAAATATTTAAAATATTGTGATGATATTAATACCTCGATCTTAGTTTACTTTTTAAATCGGCCATTTAAATTGTTAAAACCTATCGAAGAATTTTGAGACCTATCCGGAGATAAATTCTTAACTAGTAGATATCACATGAATCCTTAGGTAATCGCAGGCAATACGCAGGTTATTTACGGTGAAGTGCAAATAAATAGAAAGATATTATTTATTGGGCGTAAAATTAATTAGTTTTTAGAGTGATAGACTAAATTCTAATAATTTGGTTTATAGAAAGGGAACGAGTCATTGGTAGGGCCAACCATAGCCACCCTTGGACATCTAGTAGTGTGAGCCTAGTAACCCATTCTACTAATAAAACTTCCTGAACTGATCTATAGATTAGTCAATGCTCTTTGCACCTGGACCAAAGGGTAAAGAATAGGAATGCTTCTATTTGGCACAATACCATAATCTAAATTCCCCACAAAAGATAATTATTATAAAAATCTTGGATTAGTTGAAAAGGAGAAAGTCATTTTTATACTTGCATTGAATTTTAATTACTGCTTACTTTTCTTTATTATTGCTTACTGCTTACTTGCTTATAGTAAAAATCGTTAGTAAATTAAATTTTAAAAAAAAGTATATATATATAAATTACTTTTAATTTAAAAATTTTCAAAATATTTCTTACATTTCTTACTTTTTATAAAAATACTATCCCCGTGTGATCGATAACCAGGACTCCACTAGTAGCCTCGTATTACTTCGAACGATACGTATACTTGCGTTTAAAATTGTGAATTTTACAATAATTATTTTAAAATCTAAATATAAATTTATACGTAAAAGTAAACATCGCACATCAAGTTTTTGAAGCAATTTGTTAGGAATTAAATATTCTAAAAAGTGGTATCAAATTCTTGTAATTAAAAGCATATATAAAGTCGCATCGCATCAAGTTTTTGGCAACGTTGCCGGGGATAGGATAGAATAGAATAAAAAGTAAAAAGAAAGATAAGAAACATAAAAAAAACATAAAAAACAAAAAAAACAAAACAAAAATATTTTAAATTTTATGCGTATTTCTGGATCTGAAGGATTACTACCTTTTGATTCTTAACTAGAAAGAACAATTAAAAGAATTAAAAAAGGAAAAAAAATTCAAAATATCAAGAAATGGCTAACTTACATAACAATAATCAAAATCCAATCGAAATTAATGAACAAAATATTTATAACCATTTAAGGAATATGCAAACCCTACAGCTGATGAACTTCATGTTAGTATTCAAATGCCAGCTGTAGATACTAATTTTTTGAGCTTAAACCTTCTATTATTCAAATGGTTCAAAATAATCAATATGGCAGAAGACCTAATGAGGATCCAAATTTACACCTTGCTAGTTTTTTAGAACTTTGTGCTACCTTTAAATATAATAATGTTTCTGATGATGCTATTAGGCTTAGACTCTTTCCTTTTTCCTTAAAAGATAAAGCAAAGATGTGGCTTAATTTATTAGCATCTTGTTCTATTAAAACATGGACAGATATGACACAAAAATTCCTTGCTAAATATTTTCCTCCTTTTAAAACTGCTAAATTGAGAAATGATATTACTTCATTTACACAATTTAATGGAGAAACAATTTATGAAGCTTATGAAAGATTTAAAGAACTATTAAGAAAATGTCATCATCTGCTTTACCAGATTGACTAATCATTCAAACATTTTATAATGGACTTATTGGATCACTTAGATCTATTATTGATGCTGCTGCTGGTGGTTCTTTAATGGCTAAGACATTTGAAGAAGCTTACACCTTAATTGAAGAAATGACTAATAATAATTTTCAATGGCCTTCTGAAAGGGTTAATCCTAAAAGAATGACAAGTATTCAAGATAATGAAGCCTTTTCTATTTTAGCTTCACAAGTGGTTGCGATATCTAAGAAATTAGATAATTTTGTTATTAACATATCACATGTAAGTAATGATAATTCTACAAATTCTGATGATTCTCAAATAATGGAAACTTTGCAAGCTATTGCTAATAAAACTAATAACCCTTATTCTAATTATTATAATCTTGGTTGGAAAAATCATCCTAATTTTAATTGGAGTAATAGACATCAACAATGGAATAATAATCAAGTTAATCCAACTTGGAACAATCAAGGAAATTCAAACTATAGACCAACTTACCCTCCTGGTTATAACAATCAGCAGAAAAAGTTGTTTGTAGAAGAATTGATCTTGCAACTAAGCATTCAGCTACAAAGTCAAAACACTGCTATTCGTAATATTGAGAATCGATAGGTCAAATCGCTAATTTCATTAATTACAGTACCTTAAGGAACACCGCCTAAGCAATGTCGAAATTAATCCTAAAGAATATGGAAAAGAACATGAACAAGCAAAAGCCGTACAAACTCGTAGTGGAAAGGAATTAAAAGAGAAAACACGGAATGAGATTGAAAAGGAGAAAGAAGTTCACCAAGTAAAGATCAGACTATAGTACCTATTGAAGTGAAGTTGAAAGACCACCATCACATTTTCCTCAAAGACTAAAACAGCAGAAGCTTGACCATCAATTTTCTAAGTTTTTTAAAATTTTTAAGAAACTTACCATCAACATTCCTTTTGTTGAAGCTTTGGAGCAAATGCCGAGCTATGCAAAATTTTTGAAAGATATTTTAAGTAAGAAGAGAAAATTTGAAGCTTATGAAACTGTTGCATTAAGTGAAGAATGTAGTGCAATAATTCAGAAGAAATTATCTCAGAAACTTAAAGATCCTGGAAGTTTCACTATACTATGTGCTATTGGAGAAAATTTCTATGGAAAAGCCTTATGTGATTTAGGAGCTAGTGTTAATCTCATGCCATTTTCAATCTTTCGAAGGTTAGATTTAGGAGAGATTTCTCCTACTACTGTAAATATTCAGTTAGCTGATCGATCGATCACTTATCCTAAAGGAGTTATAGAGGATGTTCTTGTTAAGGTAGATAAATTTATCTTCCCTGTGGATTTCATTGTTCTAGATATGGAATAAGATAAAGAAATACCTATCATTTTAGGGAGACTTTTTCTAGCTATCGGACGAGCTATGATTGATGTACAAATAGGAGAATTAATGATGAGAGTTAACGATCAAGAGATTACATTCAATGTTCTGAAATCAATGAGGTATCCTGATAAAGAAAAATGTTATCAGATAGATATTTTTGATTATATAATTGAAAAGCATTATCAAGAAAAATATAAGGTCATTTCTGATGATAAAGATAAAGAATCTATGTTATATAATGAGTCATTAAATGAAGAAATTGAAAAATTAAATGAAGAAAATTTATCTGAAAAAACTCATTATATTCATGAAAATTGGGAAATTTTAGACACAACTAAAAATGATATACTTTTACCCTCAATTGAAAAAGCCCATGAACTAGAATTAAAAATGTTACCTGCACATTTAAAGTATACATTTCTTGGAAATTCATTAATTTTACCTGTAATTATATCTTCAGAATTAAGCAAAGATCAAGAAGAAAAATTAATTGGATTTCTGAAGAATTATAAAAAGCTTTTGGTTGGACTATTGTAGATATAAAAGAGATAAGCCCTTCAATCTGTATGCATAGGATTTTAATGGAAGAAAATTTTAAACCCACTATTGAACACCAAAGAAGATTAAACCCAATTATGAAAGAGGTTGTTAAGAAAGAGATTTTGAAATGGTTAGATGCTGGAATTATTTATCATATTTTGGATAGTCAATGGGTAAGTCATATTCATTGTGTTCCAAAGAAAGGAGGAGTAACTGTCATTGTTAATGATAAAAATGAATTAATCCAAACAAGACAAGTTACTGGATGGCGAATTTGCTTTGACTATTGAAAATTAAATAACGCCACTAGAAAGGATCATTTTCCTTTACCTTTCTTGGATCAAATGCTGGATAAACTAGCTGGACACTCATATTTCTATTTTCTGGATGGATATTCTGGTTATCATCAATTACCCGTTGCTCCTGAGGATCAAGAGAAGACAACATTTAAAAGTCCTTATGGAACATTTGCCTTTAGAAGAATGCCTTTCAGTTTATGAAATGCACCTGCAATTTTTCAAAGATGTATGATGTCAATATTCTGTGATTTGATTGATAAAGGAATTGAAGTATTTATGGACGATTTTTTGGTATTTGGAACTTCTTTTGAATCTTGCTTTGAAAATATAACAAAAGTTTTGAAGAGATGTGAAGAAACAAATTTAGTTCTAAACTGGAAAAATGTCAATTTATGGTCACAGAAGGAATTGTATTTGGACATAAATTTTCACAAATAGGGATGAAAGTTGATCAGGCAGAAGTGAAAATTATTGTTGAACTTCAACCACCTAATACCGTTACTGATGTGAGAAGTTTTATGGGTCATGCTAGATTTTATAGAAGATATATAAAGGATTTTTCTAAAATTGCTAAACCTCTTTTCCATTTATTAGAAAAAGAAGCTAAATTTGAATTTAATGAAGATTGTCTGAATGTGTTCAATATTCGAAAAGAAAAATTAATCACTGCACCTGTCATTGTTGCACCCGATTGGAATAAACCTTTTGAATTAATGTGTGATGCAAGTGATTATGCAATCGGAGCTGTATTAGGACAAAAATATGAGAAAATTTTCAAAGTTATATATTATGCTAGCAAAACATTAAATGAAACTCAAATAAATTACACTACTACTGAAAAAGTGCTGTTAGCAATACTATATGCCTTTGATATATTTAGACTATATTTTCTTGGAACAAAATGTATCGTACATACTGACCATTCTGCAATTAAGTATTTAATATCTAAGAAAGTTGCTAAACCTACATTGATCAGATGGGTTTTACTTTTACAAGAATTTGTTTTTGAAATAGTAAACAGAAAAGGAATTGACAACCAAATTGTTGATCATTTATCAAGAATTAAAAATAATAAAGTAAAGAATTATGAAGAAAATATAAATGAGAAATTCCCTGATGAACAGTTATATGTCATTCAAGGATTGCAAATGCCTTGGTATGCTAATATAGTTAACTATTTGGTTAGCAATATTTTACCTTTTGGGATGAATAACAAATATATTAAGAAATTCAAGAATGATTATAAATCATATATTTGGGAAGATTCTCATTTACTTAAAATAGGAAGAGATTCTGTGATTCGAAGATGTGTACCATATGAAGAAACTTTTGCTATAATTCAAAAAATGTCACGATTCTGAATTTGGAGGACACTTTGGAGTAGATAAAACTGCATTTAAAATTTTAAATTCTTGATTTTATTGGCCTACCTTATTTAAAGATGTTGGACATTATGTGAAAACTTGTGATCGATGTCAAAGAATGGGAAATATATCCAGAAAAGATGAAATGTCTCTATACTTTATATTAGAAATCAAAATTTTCGATCTATGGGGTTTAGACTTTATGGGATCTTTCGTACTATCATCTAGGAAAATTTATATTTTATTAGCAGTTGATTATGTTTCAAAGTGGATCGAAGCTGTCCATAAAATTGCAACTGCTTATCATCCTCAAACAAGTGGAATGGTTGAAGTATCAAACAGAGAAATTAAAAGAATATTAGAGAAGACTGTTAATCCTAAAAGAACTGACTGGGTTGATAGACTTTATTCTACATTATGGGCTTATAGAACAGCTTATAAGACACCTATCGAAATGTCACATTATCAGTTAATTTGTGGTAAACATTGTCACTTACCTGTTGAACTTTAACATAAAGCTTATTGGGCGATAAAGAAGTTCAATTATAATTTAAATACTGCAGGAGAAAAATGATTATTACAATTGAATGAAATGGAAAAGATAAGAATTGAGTCTTATGAAAACGCAAGAATTTATAAGGAAAGAATGAAGAAATTGCATGACAAAATAATTTCAAGGAAAATGTTTGAGCCTGGATAAGAAATATTATTATTTAATGCTCGTTTAAAACTTTGTCCTGGAAAATTAAAATCTAAATGGATGGGACCATTTATAATTGAGAAAGTATACCCTTATGGAGCTGTGGATATTAAAAATCCCAAAACTGGAAAAGTATTTAAAGTTAATGGATTAAGACTGAAGCCTTATATGGGAGAAATGAAATTAAATTACAAAGAGCCTTATGAATTGAGTCTACCTGATTAATTCAATTAATTAGGTCGGGCTGACGATGTTAAACCAAGCACTTTGTGGGAGGCAGCCCATATTTATTAGTGTGAGTTAAATTATTGTTGTAAGGTTATGCCTTGGTTTTGACTAAATTTGTATATAACTTCTGGAAATAGAAAGCTAACAAGTCTGTATTGGCTTAAGCTAAACATTATCTTGAAGTATATAGAATTTGGACTTGGACCACTCCATGTCAAATGTGAGTAAAAAGGAGATCAAGTTAACCTTCTTTTGTGATTGTATGTGATTTGAATTTTTTGTAATTGTGTTTGTGTGTTGATCATACCCATTAGTTAGACCTATTTTTACGACCGAAACTTGTAAAATTTGATGATAGGCGAATCGGAGTCGATCGAGGTTCCGGCGCCTCGGCGCCAAAAGTTGGCTCCTAAGCTCCAGAATGGCCTGCGTATCTTCAGTTTTTCACACAAAATCTCTTTATATATTGCATTATCTTCGTCCCCAATCCTATAGAAACCTTAATTTCGACCAGAACAATCCATTTTGGATGAGTTAAGAAGGATTTGGAGGCAATGGATAGAGGAAATCATGGAAATGAGGTAAGAGACAAATCTCGTAAAGATCCTCATCCTTATTTTAATGGTTTTATTGTTGTTAGTATGGAGAAATTGTTTAGTCGATTAGAGAAGATTGAAGCAGAACTTCAAAGTATTGGTAATCATCTTCATGAGATGTGCCACCAATACAAACACTTGGAATGACAAACCAAACTTCAATCTGATCGTATGGTGGCCTATCATGACGCTCAAGTAGAAATGTACGCGAAAAACAAGTAGATCGATGAAAAGACGGCTTTGGAATTTCCAAGGGCGTTGGTGTTCTATCCCTTCGGTCCTAGCGAACTTCATTGCGAAAGAGATGGTAATTGAAGATTGGTGTTAATTAGATCTTATATGTGTTTTAGGTGTGATCGAGTCATGTGTTAGTGTGTTGAATATTGAATTTGTGTGTTTTCTTAATTGTTCAACGTGTGTTGTTGGATTTGAATATTTGCTTTAAATATGTTGTTGTTTGTGTTATTTATAAAACGATGAACCTTGATACAGTCTTGTACTGAAATTTATTGAATTTGGAATGGAAGTTATGGATTGGAATTAAAGAATTTGGATACATTTTTGTGGATCTAAACTATCATTTTAAATTGATTGTGAAAATGTTTGGAGGATATAAATTGGATTAATACTCTCATAAGAGTAATTAGGAGTCAAATTTGATAAGATTTGGTGGAAATTATAAAATTTAAATCGAATTTTTAGAAAGGAACGTCTGTCACCTAGGCGCCAGAATTTGGCACCGGTTCGGTCTGAACCCGAAAACTCATCTTCTTAAACCCCCCCCCCACCTTTTTTGACGCCTAAGCTTCCTTCTCCACTGTTTTTTGCCAAAATACCCCCTATATATCCCATTTGAAGTCGGATTTTCAAGTTTTTGAGCTTGAAATCACTTGATTTCTTCATCCTGAGGTCAGATCTACATTTTAAACTCATTATTTTTAATTTTCACCATGGAATTTGCTCTCATTTAGAAAAACTGAAATTTTGAGAAAAATTTTGATTTTTAAGGTTAAATCCATGAATTTTTAAGCTCTTTCAAGTTTGAAAAGCTTAAATTAGTTTATTTTCCTAGATCCATTGAATTTATTTCGCGTTTTTATTTCACGTTTAGATGGCACTCAAATCTAAGAGAGGAAAGGAACGAGAAAATTTTGATCGTAGCAAGTTCGTCACTGCTGTTGTACACTTCTGATACAATGATTTTGCTACGACTCGAGAATTTATCTCGGAGCAAAGTTTTTACAATCCTGGAGGAAGAATTGAGGATACAATCGTTGCGTTCAACTGGCAACGATTCTGCTATTTCACTGTTGTTGTCGTTATCCCGGTTGTTAGAGAGTTTTATGCTAACTTCGTGGATGCTGAAGAATACGAGATTTTCGTCAAAGGAGTTGGAGTAGGATTCACTTCTGAACGTATCAACATTTTCTATGGCCTGCCGCCAAACATTGAGTGCTATTACTCCGGATTATCTCCTGTCGGCATATTTTTTAGGTTGTGTGTTTTATTTTGAAAAGAGAGTTGCCTACAAAAATTGTCGGCGAATTTTAATTTAATTTAAATAAATAATTTGAAAAGTAGTATTTGATTTTGAAAATAATTTTAAATTTGAAAATTTTAAGATATGAAATCAAACCGATCTCACATCCCGAATAGTTTATATAAACGAGCGCCGCACCACAAACCGTGTATCTATCCCGAAGAATAGACACACCGCTCGATAATGGGGCTCGATTAAATAAACTAGAAAGGTTTGTGACATCCGTTTGGTCTCGCGAACCAATTTTATAAGCCGACAAATTCCCCGCTTAATATGAAACTATTAAACGAGGTTTATATTACCTGGGTTCTTAAAGTTCCCTATAAGGGCAAGCCCCTATAGTTAATTACATCTTAAGTAATGGGAATCACCTAAGAAAACTCTCGATAATAATCAATAATTCTGCTCTCAAGAATTTCAAAGTTTAAGTTTTCAAAGGGTTGAATTTTGGAAATTTCAATAGGGAATGGATCAAATTTGGAACAGTTATTTTCAGGAGTCCAATGGAAGAAAAGTAGGAGAAGCTGAGGATCCAAGAAGAATCTTGACAACTTCCCAAACTATCCTATTGTTTCGGCTTCAATTTGAGAGTTTATTTAATATTGTAATACCGTCAATTTTAATTAATTAGGACTTATATTAGTATGACATAATCATACAAATAGCTTCGAAGATGTGAGGGTTTATGTCGTACCAAACAACTACCTCGAATCCTAAAACCAGCTAGGGCTTAATTTGCATAACATGATTATGCAAATGCCTAACGAAAAGTTGAGGATTTATGTCGCACTAAGCAAACTACCTCGAAATCCTATGGCTTGGTTATTTAATTCTAAGAATGGTTTTGCTGATGTAGATTTCAGTTTTGCTGACGACGATGGCCGTGCTGCCCACCATGCTTCGAGCTCCTTGTTGTTGCAGAGATTTAATTTTAGAAATCATAAATCAAGAGATGAGAGAAGTGTTCTGGTTTAGAGAAGTCTTAATTTCCAAGTGTTTTTTGTGTTTTAATTAAAACAGATCTTAAAGTTGATTATAACGACACCGATTAAGATCCCACTGCTCCATCCTTCCGCATCATTATTTTTATCGGATTCACTTAGTCCAGTATGAATTTGCTAAACTCAACTCGAATGAGTTCCACACTTTCATTTAGACCGTGGAAATCCCGTTAGCAACACGTAGGTTACATCATCCGAGGTATTCCCGATCATCCAACAAGACGTTTTAATTTAGTCAGTAATTGTAGTTTTGTGTTCGTTTGTGATTAAATTTTGAGTTGTCTTATATTTTGAAATGTCGTGGAGGTGAATTTTATCTTGTAGTGTCTTTTATTTTAATTTTGGGTTTCAGCTTTGGTTTCTGTCCTAAAGGTGTCGGTTTTCATGCAACCGTTGTTTATCATGCAAGAAAAATAAGTGCGATGCGATTAAATAAATTGCAATAAAATAAATTGCAATAAAATAAAAGCGTACCCGGAGGGTCTTCTCGTCATTCCGAGCCGCACTTAAAACATAGTTAGAATATTTAAGCAAGTTCCTAGGTAAAGCTAAGGGAAAAGGTTTATGGTTTTCTACCAAGTTCCTAATCCTATAGCTAGTCATTTCCTATGACGTCTAGGTTCTTTGTGTTTTTAGTTCGAAGACGATTTTCTTCATCAAAGAACAATTAAGTTCAATTGTTCTTGTAAATATCCTATCATATCGAGGAAGTGCTTAAGAAGAATCTTAAACATCTTTTCAATATTTCTAGGATTGTTTTAAGTCCAAGAGAATTTAATTATATAAATGAATCGATCGTCCGAGGTTTTCAAGTTTTGTTAACTCGCTCAAGTGAATCCAGGATGTTCGAATATCCTTATAAGTGAAGTGTCACTTCATTTGATATTCCATTTGTGAGTTATGATAATAAAAGCTCCTAAGGGCAAAATGATATTTAATAGTTTGTGATTCAAATTTAAGTTCAAATTAATGATTTAAGTTTGGAATAGTTGTTCAAATTATTTTAGGTTTATGTCTTAAGTGATGTTATTTAATTTAACTTAATTTATTTTAATTTAATTTATTTTAATTTAATTTATTTAATTTAATTTGATTTGATTTAATTTAATTCAATTTAATTTATTTGATTTAATTTCTTAATTTAATTTAATTTAATTTAATTTAATTTTAATTTAATTTAATTTAATTTAATTTAATTTAATTTAATTTAATTTAATTTAATTTAATTTAATTTAATTTAATTTAATTTAATTTAATTTAATTTTATTTATTTATTTAATTTAATGTATTTAATTCATTTAATTTAATTTAATTTGTTTATTTAATTTAACTTAATTTTAATTTAATTTAATGCAACTTTTAATCTTAATTTAATTTAATTTAATTGAAAATTTTTGAAAGAGCTTAATGATTTAATTTTTATTTAATGGTTAAGTCTTTTAATATTTTAAATTTGAGTTATCATTTTAATTAAGAGTTGAGTATTAATGAGATGATTAATTTAGGGATTTTTAAATTAAAGAATAAATCTCTTCCTAATAATATCCCTATTTTAATAATTCCAAATTTATTATCCTTCCAAATTCAATTAATTATTTAATTAAAGTTTAATCATTTTAAATTGCTTAATGGGTTTCTACCCTTTAATTATTAAATTTCAATCATCCAAATCAGATTAGGATCAAATATTTTACTTGTTAATTTTTATTAAACCTAAAGTTTTAATTAAGGGTTAAAATTTTAATTACCATTTTGCCCTTTAAGCCTAATAATTTCATAACTCACTAAGTTGAACTCAAATGAACTTGAAATTTTTATGAGACTTCACTCATATGTCAATAAAGACATGAGAGGAGAAAATGTGATTTTTCTGTATTTAATTTATTTATATAATTATTTTTTGTAGAAAAGAGAAATTTCCAAGGAAAATTGAATAACATGACCAAGGGAAAGTTTCTGTCTTTAAGAAAATTAGGGGACATTCCTAATGACCAGAGGACCACTTGGACCAAATTTTGTAATTTTTTGAATTATATTTTATTTATTAGAATTATTTTAACTTCTGGAGTATTAATTAATTTAAAAATAAAATAAATATTGAAAAATAAGTTTTATAATTTTTAAAATTCTCTCTGATATCAAGAATTCCAGAGAACCAAACTTTGCAATTTTCTGATTTTTCTTTGATTTATTATAATTATTTTGATGAAAATGCTAGAAAATAGATTTTTTTATTTTAAAATTACCCTAGAGCTTTAAAAATTAATATTTCACTAAATAGACCTAGGAAAAATATGGGACTTATTCCTAAGTGATTAAAATTCAAAATATAACATTTTAGTGAATTTTATTATTTTTGTGATTTTTATTATTTTTTAATTATTAAAAATATTAAAATAATATTAAAAATCAACTTTTTTAGAAAATTGAAATTTTAATTTTCTTAAACTCCCCTGATATCAGAGAGACTCCAAAACCAATTTGGTGAATTTTTGAAAGATATTTTGAAAGTTATGAATTTTTAAAGTTTAAAATGGCTAAGTCGGCTTAATCAACCCAATTAGTGAGGCTAACCAAGTCCAATCGACCTCAAATTTTTATGGTGGGTTCCTCTGATCCTAAAGGTCAGTGGAGAATTGATTTCAAGTCAATTTGATCTATAGTTAACTCTAATTAATTAGAGATCTATTTTGGGTGTTTAAGCCAATTAGGGTTAATTTAAGTGAATTAACTCAAATCCTATTTTTCCTAGGGTTCTCTGGTCATAAGGAACATCACCAAATTTTCCTAGAATTTATTTCTCAACATGCTAATTTTTGAAATTAAAATACTTAAATCAGCAACATGCATTTGAAAAATCAATAACTTTTCACAGAGATGGCCTCCGACCTTGGAAAATTCGAGGAATGTCCCTAAGTTCGCAGGCTTCAAAAGCCCTATAGTCTCATGCCATGGTGAATTGTATACATGCATGGAGAATTAAAACAATGCAGGGAGTAAATAATTAATTAAAAATAAAATACTTGGACAAAATTAATTAATTTCTTTTCCACATTATTCTCCTTTCGTTCACTGAGCAAGAGGGTATTTTTATTTTATTTTTGTGATTTTTCTACACAAAGATATGGATTTTTAAAGTTCTGGGAATTAAATAAATAGAAAATATTCCTATTTATCTACTTATCCACGCGGCGCCGCGTCAACCTCGGCAGCTCCGAAATGCCGCGTGGCGCGCTCCCATTCGACGGCGCCATCTGAGTCAGCAGCCCGGGTCCCGCGGTTCTCGTACCGTCTCCTGGTCCGACGCCATCTGAGCCGTCCGTCCGCGCGTGTATTAAATGGACGCGCATCCGTTCATCGTCCATGACCGGTGTGATCCCGTGACCGTCCACACTCTAACCCTAAGAACTCACTCGATTCTCAATGGATTTTCGTGTTCTTATGCTCTACGGATTCGTCTCGAAGAGACGAACACATCCATACCGGTAATCATGCATCGAAATTAAGGCATTTGAAATGGAGAATCTCCGTAAGCTCGGGATGAAGAATTAGCTCATACCTTTGCTCGGAGAAGTGAAGCTTCGATCCGAGAGTTGTTGCACCTTCGATCGGATCCCGGCAAGCTCCGGATGAAGTCTCCTGGTCCGGTGAATTGTCTCAGGTTGAACTTCGACCACAGTCGATCACAAAGCTTGGAGTCCGGAGCAACCGGGTGGCCCGGAGATGGGGCTTTTGCTGGTGGACACCTTCCCTCGGTCCGGTGAAGGTGTAGGACCAATCAATCTGGGGATTGGTTCACCGTGGGGAAGTGTCCCGGTTTTGGGCTTGGATTTCAACTCCGAAATCGAGCTCGCAGAGAAGAAATGGCAGGGGGATCTCACCTGGGATCAAGTGCTCGTGTATGAGGAGGGGTCCGGAACAATTTTGGCGAGTTTTGGCGAGGTTTGTGCAACTCTCTTCTCATGGCCGTGAGGGGGTGGTGTTTAAATAGGCATGGCTGGAGGGCCTCCTGCGGGGAGTTAGGGCTTGGGATCACCTGCTCGGTGAGGAGAAGAACAGCCATGGTGGCCACTAGACATGGGGCAGCTCGAGCAAGGGAGAATTCCAAAGTTCGGCTCCTCCCAAGGTTTCGGCCATGGTGTTTTCCGGCGGCCCGGTGGCCGGCCGGCCGTGCACTCGGTCACCATCTTGTTCAGGTGGGTCGTGGCGGGGGTTTGGTGTATTCGATCGAGGTTTGACATGTGTAAAGTGGTTGAATCAAAGTAGAAAGGGGAAGGGGCTATTTTAGCTTCAATTTGGTCAACCCATTGGTTTGGGTTGGGTGCACCTCCCCATGGCCTCGATTTTGGGCCGAGAGGATCGATTGAGTCACCGCTATGGAGTGGTGAAGTCTCCATCCATGGATTAGGCGGCAAAGCATGGTTTAGAGTGTGACATGCTTAAGGTAAAAAAAGGCTTAAGAAGGATTAGGAAAGGGGGTCCTCCTTTTTCCATTAATGGCTTGATCACATGTCAAACTCTCCATGGCTTCATGTGGCTTGTCCATGGCTTGCATGGCTTGTCTTCGGCTTGGGGAAAAGTTTAGTCAATTTCATAAAAATGGGTTTTAAGAATTTTTGGTAATTTGGTGTAAAATTTGGATGGTTTGTCATATGGCTTTGTTTAGAAAGATTTGATTGCTGATTTAGGACTTAGGAATGATTTTAACTAAGTGAGGATGAGATGAGATTGTAATGTGGGCTTTAGGATGGGCTTGGGCTTTCGAGTTCGTCTGGAATGGGCCTTTGAATGTCTTTTAGAAGTGGGCTTTTAGATGAAAATTTTGCAAAGGGCCATGCCAAATAAATGTTGGGTTTAGTTTAAGGATGTGTCATGAGTGATTTGAGACAAGTTTGAAGTGATTTGGGTTTGAATTGGTTTGAATTTGGGTTTAATTGGTAAGTGGGCTAAAGTGGGCCACAATGGGCTACCATGGGCCAAAGTTGGGCTAGAGTTGAAGTTGATGTGAAATTAATGTTGGGAAATGTTTATGGGAGTGTTTCAAAGAGGTTTTGGCTTTGGTTGGGTTTTGATTTTGGGGTTTGGGCTCATTTTGGGCTAGGTCTGGGTTTAGGTCAAAATGGGCCTTTTAGCTTGGGGTTGAATTTGAGTGGGGTTTGGATCAAAGTTTTGGGCAAATCATGTTAGTGTTTTGTTCATGGGGATGTTAAGGAAGGTTTGGAAAAGACTTGGGGTTAATTGGAGTTGAAATGGGTGAGTTTGAGTTAGGTTCGGGTCATGGGTCCAAATCGGGCTTTAAGGCCAAAAGTGAAATCGGACCCAAATTTCAATCAAATTAAGCTTTTCTTTGGTCTAGATTGGTGTTTGGGATGTTGAATTGAAGTTTAGAATTGAATTGGACCAAAATTGGGGTCAATTGGGTAGATTTGGTTTGACATCGGGTTTACTTTGGGTTAAAATGGGTCAAATTGGGGGTTTTGATAAAAGTGGGGTAAATTGACAAAATTGGCCCATGGTGTAGTTGAACAAAATGAAATTGGGAATATTTGGGATTTTCTGGAATTTTCTGGGAATTTTCTGAATTTTTGGATTTTTGGGTCAAAAGGGGTATTTTGGGTATTTGGAAGGTATTGGGGGGTATTTTTGGAATTTTTGGTATTTTTGGATATGGATGATCAGTTTGAGTGATGTGGGAATGTTTGGGATTGATTTTGGAGAATTTTGGGTAATTTGGAGAATTTTGGAAAATTTGGGCTATTCAGGGCTTTGGGTAGGTTGACGTGTGTAGGGTCCCTGGGTCAAAAATTGAAAATTTGGAAAATTGAAGATTAGGTGGATGTAAGTGAAATGAAAACATCTTTGTTGAGCCATGAAGCCATATCAAGCCCACATGAGCCATGAAGGGACTCATTTGAGGCATCCACTATGTTGTTCCTAACCCTCTTAGCCAAGGGCCTAGGGGTTAAGGACCATCCATGTGAATCACCTACATGAGTCAGGAAGTCAAGTCAGGTATGGGTGTGTTTTTAGGAGGTGTGTGAAAGTGTAGTGCATAGGTGTAGTGTATGTGTGAGTCAGCCCTTCACTGCACTGTGCCACCTGTAGGCGCTCCTAAGGCCAAAGAGTCCTATAGAACTCATCCTTTAAACTTCCACATTTGATTTCAACCCTCTAGGTGATTAGGGGTCTATAATCAAGTTTGTGGAGTTTGCAGGGAGTTAAGAAGTGGTTTGAATTTCTAAAAGGTGGGTCCCAATTCTAGTCCTCTAAGATAGTCAAAGGAAAAGCCTAAGGCTAGATCCTAAGTACTAAAGAGAAGAAGAGAAGACCTCATCAAAAATGAGGTCAACAAATGGACCCCCAATAGGTGTGGTGAGCTGACGGAGCACACCGCGCGTATTGGTGTTGACCGAAGAGATCAACAAAACCAACACAGATGTCCAAGTGACAAACTTAGGACGAAGCAGAAGAATTTCCGCTGGGGAGTGTCAAGTGTATCTCTAAGACTGGAGATTCCTGAACTCTCGCTGGGGAAAGGAAAAGGAGGTGAATCCCAAATCAAATGATATGGGAGAAATTCGATTTAGATTTTATTTTGTTTCATGTTCAAGTCATGATGTGTGAGTTTAGATTTCAATTTGGAGTTTCAATTTAGATTGAAGTTTGTCAAGATTAATTTGAAGGAATTTCGATTTGAAATGAAAATCGGAATTTTGAAGTTTTAGATGTAACATCTTCAATCCCAAAAGAAGATCGAATCGATTGGATTGGATCATTACAATGAGGAAAGATCTCGTAGTAATGCGGTATTGGATGTAAAATCCTTAACCTCAAGAGTTTGATTTGATGTATTTCAAGTGCAATAGAAAAGAAATCCTAAAGCAGATGCAGTCTTGATGTAAAATCCTCGACCTCGAGAGTTCGAATTTGATGTATTTCAGTGCAGCAGGAAAAGAATCCTAAAGCAAGTGCAGCTCCGGATGTAAAATCCTCGACCCAAAAGTTCGAATTGATGTATTTCAGTGGCAATAGGAAGAGAATCCTAAAGCAATGGTAGTCTCGGATGTAAAATCCTCGACCCAAAAGTTCGAATTGATGTATTTCAGTGCAATAGGAAGAGAATCCTAAAGCAGAGGCAGTCTCGGATGTAAAATCCTCGACCCAAAAGTTCGAGTCGATGTATTTCAGTGCAATAGGAAGAGAATCCTAAAGCAAGTGCGTCTCGGATGTAAAATCCTCGACCCAAAAGTTCGAGTTCGATGTATTTCAGTGGCACAGAAGAGAATCCTAAAGCAAGGTAGCTCTCGGATGTAAAATCCTCGACCCAAAAGTTTGAATTTGATGTATTTCAGTGCAGTAGGAAAAGAATCCTAAAGCAGTGCAGTCTCGGATGTAAAATCCTCGACCCAAAAGTTCGGATTGATGTATTTCAGTGCAGTAGGAAGAGAATCCTAAAGCAGTGCAGTCTCGGATGTAAAATCCTCGACCCAAAAGTTCGAGTTGATGTATTTCAGGTGCAATAGAAGAGAATCCTAGCAAAGGTAGATCTCGGATGTAAAATCCTCGACCCAAAAGTTCGAATTGATGTATTTCAAAGGCAACAGAAGAGAATCCTAGATAGCAGTGGCTCTCGGATGTAAAATCCTCGACCCAAAAGTTTGGATTGATGTATTTCAAAGGCAATAGGAAGAGAATCCTAAAGCAAGTACGGCCTTGGATGTAAAATCCTCGACCCAAAAGTTCGAATTGATGTATTTCAAAGGCAATAGGAAGAGAATCCTAGCAGAAGGCAGTCTCGGATGTAAAATCCTCGACCCAAAAGTTCGAGTTGATGTATTTCAAGTGCAATAGGAAGAGAATCCTAGAAGCAATGGGTCTCTGATGTAAAATCCTCGACCCAAAAGTTCGAATTGATGTATTTCGATGGCAATAGGAAGAGAATCCTAAAGCAAGTGCAGTCTCGGATGTAAAATCCTCGACCCAAAAGTTTGGATTGATGTATTTCGACGGCAATAGGAAGAGAATCCTAAAGAGTGCACTGGATGTAAAATCCTCGACCCAAAAGTTTGAATTGATGTATTTCAAAGGCAATAGGAAGAGAATCCTAGCAAAGGTAGTCTGGATGTAAAATCCTCGACCCAAAAGTTCGAATTGATGTATTTCAAAGGCAATAGGAAGAGGATCCTAAAGAAGGCAGTCTTGGATGTAAAATCCTCGACCCAAAAGTTTGAATTGATGTATTTCAAAGGCAATAGGAAGAGAATCCTAGCAAGGCAGGCTTGGATGTAAAATCCTCGACCCAAAAGTTTGAATTCGATTTGAGGTTTGATGTGAGATCTGGAAAGATCGAATTTGAGATTTGAAATTTGACTGAGATTTGAAATTTGGAAAGATTGAATTTGAGATTTGAAATTTGACTGAGATTTGATGTGAGATCTGGAAAGATCGAATTTGAAATTTGAAATTTGACTGAGATTTGATGTGAGATCTGGAAAGATCGAATTTAAAATTTGAAATTTGACTGAGATTTGATGTAAGATCTGGAAAGATCGAATTTGAAATTTGAAATTCGACCGAGATTCGATGCGAGATCCGGAAAGATCGAATTCGAAATTTGAAATTCGATCGAGATTCGATGTGAGATCCGGAAAGATCGAATTTAAAATTTGAAATTTGACTGAGATTTGATGTGAGATCTGGAAAGATCGAATTTGAAATTTGATAGAGATTTGGAATCTGAAAAGATTGAATTTGAAATTTGGAAGATCGCATTTGAAATTTGATTGAGAATTTGATTTAACACTTATGTTGATTTTGTTTATCTTTTAATGATTCAAATTTTATTTTATCGTTTATTTAATGTTCATGTGAATTTGGTGTTTGTCATTTTTTATATTTTTTTTTTAGAAAGTTTTCTTTTATCTTTTTTTTTTTTGTTTTATTTCTTTTCTGTTCTTTGTTCGAAGTTCATTTAACTTTAACGGCGTTTCCCAATCAATTTGCACAAAAGAGGTGAAGGCCAAAAATGTGACATGGTCACTTTTATTCCAATCATACTGAAGATACATCATACATCTTGATCCGGAATATATTTCATACAATCCATGTAGACTCAAAACGGACCGTGTATGATCTTTGTTGATCCATCTAAAGAAGCATCTCGTCAAAAGTCCATGTCCGAATAGTGAGATACATGGTCAATAACATCACCTTCCAAGCCATCCTCGGCAAGGATGCCGTATGGATGTACATCGGAGGTGTGATATTTTCCATATAACTCACAACTCGTAAGGCCGGAGGCTCTCTAGCTCCGGTCCGGTCGGAAATGGTAAGGTATCTTCTCGTCGTCCATCCTCCCGAACGTAACCGAGATCCGCTTCACCGGTACTCCCGGTATGCAATGCTTGGCGATATCTCGCTCCGTTACCCTTCGGCATCATGACGGAACCTACCGGTAGAGGGTATCTTCACCGGCCCTCGGAACTCACTCGGGCCCGCTATCCGGAGGTCAGATCCGAACATGATGTTGCACTCGCTCAGGAAAGAGACTGTGCAGAAAGGCCTGACAAAATCATGGTGATCAATGTGTGGGGTATACAATCACCCCGTTTCGTAGATATCGATGATGCAACTATCGGGTATGCGACCATCGGCAAGTACCCTCCATGTTATCAATCTCTTTACCATTCTCTCGATGACTAATGGCATCGGGTCCACTCGCCCATGACGGAGTATTCCCGGCGGGTTTCCCTTCCTGTCCTCTGCAAAGTTGTAACAAGCATCCACATTGTATTGTGATTCTTCCTTTCCCCGGCATCCATCTCCGGGGCTCGAGTATGTATTTTCCTTAGCGGCCTGCTCGGCCCAGCCTTTTCAAATCCCGGATGCAATCCACGATTTGCCGCTCGCTCATACTCCGAGAATACATCCGTATGTAATTCGAGGCCCTCCAAGCATATCGATTCTTCTCGCCTCTAATCCTTTCAAAGTATTCAAAGGTTTTCTTTTCAACATTTTGCATTCTCTCCAGCTTCGTATTCCGGAATGATCTGCGTATGGCGAGGCCTCGTGACGTATTGTGGGATATAAGGTTCGATCCCTTCACGTTCTCCCCGCATACCTCGGCTCCTCGTGGATGATGCCCGTCGGGACATCCCCCGGGTTGCTTCGCAACAAGGTCATGCATCACCGGTGGTTCTATCCGGTTGCGTGGTAGCCTTCTTTCTTCTGGTCTTTGTGAGATTTCTCCGGTTCTTTCGTCATCCTAGGAGCCGGCCTCCTTTCTTCCGGTTCTCGGTGAACCGGTGTCCTCGAAGTGTATGCACCGACATTAGCAATCGCCTCGTCGTGCCGATCCGCAGCCTAGTTTCGTCAACATCTTACTTGATACGGCGATTCTTATTTCTTCGTTGCGTTGCCGTGAGAGTAGCTCTCCGAACTTCTTGAATCTCTCGCGGGCGCGGCGCCGACAAGCTCGCCCTCCGCCGTAGCGACTACGTACTTCATTTTCTTATCTTCTTCAAGGTTTGTCTTTATTCTCTCGTCGCCGGATCGGTGACTTGGGCCACCCACTTTCATTATCGTATGTCCGGGCAATTCTTCTCGGTTAACCGGGACCCAAATACTTTCCTCGTATCAGTAGGCTCCGCTCGGTGCGAAATCCGAGTCAATCTCGATTATCGCTCCATCTTTCACCCTCTTTTCATCAAGTGCAAGGCTTACGCCATTCTTAAAGTTCAAGACCAACCGCCCGCTCGACATTTCCCCGCGAAGAGACAAGGAAAAGGATCGGAGTCGTACTAAGAACAAGAACATCAAGAAAATGTTTATTAAAGACATCTTGTTTTATTATTATTTTTATATTTTCAAACTTAACAGAATGAAGTGGGATAAGATTAGGTAAGAGATTTTGATTTGGAAAAGAAAACAAGGAAAATTTTATTATCGGGATTTTATTTATTTTAGCACATTTTTGTTATTTTTGGTTCGGACCCATTCATAAGTAATCACTTCACCCGTGCTTCTAGGGATGGAAAGTTCATTCCTTCGAAACATCAGTAGCGTAGTACTTTTTCAAGTATCGTCCATTGATCGGAAGCATATGTCGTTCTCCCTGGCAATTCACTAGCTGGTAGGAACCTCCTGAGTATACCGCTTCAACTACAAATGGTCCTTCCCAAGTGGGTTCAAATTTTCCTCCTATCTTGCGGTGTGCAAGAATAGGTCTTTTGAGAACGAGAACTAAGTCACCAACTTTAAAGGTTCTTGGGCGGACCAGTTTATCATGGGCTTGAACCATCTTAGCTTGGTATAGTTCTAGATTCTCGTTGCGCCGCAAGTCTTTTCCCTTCCAGGCTCTCTAATTCTTCGAGTCGTAATTTGGCGTTCTCTTCGCATTGTGATTTTATTTGCAACCGCAATTCCGAGTGAAGGGAGCCGGACCTCTAAAGGTAACACCGCCTCGGACCCATACACCGCAGCGTAAGGTGTAGCTTGCGTAGGAGTTCGAAGGTTGTCCGTAGGCCCATAAGGCTTCTAACAACTTCTCGTGCCAATTTCTCTTATTGTCGTCTAAAGTCTTCTTTAAAATTTGAACGAGAGTTTTATTAAAAGCCTCGGCTAGGCCGTTTGCTCTCGGGTAGTAAATTGTTGAATATCGCCAGTCGATTCCGTGTCTCCTGACAAAATTGTTGATTTGTGTGCTTCTGAATGCAGACCCATTATCCGAGATGATCTCGCGCGGCACCTCCGAAACGGTAAACAACTTGGTTCTCGAAAAATTGTAGCACGTGATGTGCTTTCACTTCTCTTAGCGGAACCGCCTCGCCCACTCGGAAAAGTAATCCGTAGCCGCAAGGATGAAGCGATGTCCTTTCGACGACGGCGGTTCTATTGGACCCACTATATCCGTGCCCCAACATTCAAATGGCCACGATGCAATTGTCTGGATGTAGCACATTTGGAGGTCGGTGTAGAACCACTCCGCGCACTCGGCACTGGTGACGCCTCTCGGCGATTTTCATGCAGTCGGTCATCATCGAGGGCCGTAGTACCCTAGTCTTTTAATTTTCATTTTCATCTTTGGACCCGACCGGTGAGCGCCACGCAGTCCCGAATGTACCTCTTTAACAATTTCACGGGCCTCGGACCTGCTTAGGCATCTTAGCCACATTTGATCAAAAGATCTTCTGTATAATGTGTTGTTTATTATTGCGTAGGACAGAGTTCTTTTCTTGATCTGATGGGCTAACGACCTATCCTCTGGTAGTTTCCCTGTTTGTAGGTAATCTATTAATGGTTGTCGCCAATCTTCCGTGTTTTCTGTCACTGTTGCAATTGATCCTTTTTCCTTTTCTGATTTGTGTATCGTATCTATGTCAAGCTGTGATAGGACCTGACGTCCGTGAACTGACACTTCCACTCGATTCATCTTGCAAACAGCAAATTCTTTTGCGAGACGGGCTAGCGCATCCGCTAGAGCGTTTTCTTTTCGGGAATTTTGTAGATTGTCACATTCGAAATCTGTTCCAATACCGTATGGCATACCGGAAGTATCGCTCGAGTCTTGGTTTTAAAATTCCGTATTGTCCGGCGATCCGTTGAATGATTAACCGTGAATCCCCGTAGATGTTGATGTCTCGTTATCTCCATTCGAATGGTTAATTCCAGTCCTCGTTATGAGGGCTTCGTATTCCGCTTCGTTGTTCGTACATGGTTCTCGTCAAGTGGTAGGAGTATCTTAACATCCCCCGCTCCGGTGTTATAAAGATTAGCCCGATTCCCGCCTTACCGGCACTATCACTTGCGATTCTTCGTCTTTATGTGTCGAAGATGCTCCGTCGAAATATAATTCCCAACGTCGATCATCAAGGTCTTCTAGGTTCATTATTTGTTCATCTCGGCGATCGTCATCGAGAGGAGATTCTGCCGCAAAGGGTGTGCTCGCGAGAAAGTTCGCTAGTGGCTTGTCCCTTTACGGCACGAAGAGGCACGAAAGTTATATCAAATTGCAATAATATCATCGACCATCCGGCAAGTCCGCCGGAAAGCGTTGGACGAGTCATCAAGTATTGCAACGGATTAAACTTCGAGATCGGTCGACCTTATGAGAAAGCATGTAATGCCCGAGCTTTCGAGCGGCGAAGATCGTGGCCAAACAATGCTTTTCAATTGCGGGATACCTTATTTCCGTCGGCAAGAACGACGGCTTAAGTAGTAAAGAGCATTTTCTTTACCCTCATCATCGACCCTGGCTAACAGGGCTCCGAGAGAGTCGTCTAAAGCCGCGGTATAAAGTATTAGCGGTCTACCCGAGACTGGGTCGCTAAGACGAGAGGTGTCATTAAATATTGTTTAATGTCTTCGAAGGCCTTCCGGCATTTCTCTTCCCAAATAAATTTGGCGTCCTTTTTAACTAGTGCCGAGAAAGGCCGACACCTACCCGACGAGTTCGAGATAAAGCGTCGAAGATATGCCGCCTTCCCTCGAAAAGATCGTAGTTGTTTTAAGGTTTTGGGAGGCGGCATTTCTAAGATAGCTTTAATCTTCTCCGGGTCGATTTCAATTCCACGATGTTGGACAACGAATCCTAAGAATTTCCCGAGGTGACGCCGAAGGCGCATTTTAAGGGATTCATCTTAAGGTTAAATTGCCTTAATCGTTCGAAAACAATTCTCAAATCATACAAGTGGTTGTCCTTTATTTTGCTTTTGATGACCACATCGTCCACGTAGCATTCGACTTGATTGTGGATGAGATCATCAAAAATTCTTGTCATTGCTCTTTGGTAGGTCGCTCCCGCGTTCTTCAATCCGAATGGCATCACTCGTGTAGCAAAATATTCCGATCGGCGTTCGAATACCGTAAGCTTTTCATCTTCTCGGAGCCATTTTTATTTGGTTGTATCCTCGAAGATCCATCCATGAATGAGAATATTTCGTGTGTCAAGCAATGTCGATCATTAATTCGGGATCGGTAGAGGAAATTCATCTTTTGGACATGCCTTGTTTAAATCCCCGAAGTCCACACAAATTCCGATCCGACCATTCTTCTTCCCGACCGGTACCACGTTGGCTAACCAAGTCGGGTATTGTTCTTCACTGACAAATTTAGCGTCTATTAACTTTTTAACTTCAGCTATGACTTGTTGTTCGATTTCTAGACGCATTCTTCTCGGACCTCGTCCGACCGGAATGTAGTAGGTCCACTCCTAGTTTATGGACCGCGACCTCTCGGAGCTAAACCCGGCATCTCATCGTAGCTCCAAGCAAAACAGTCTTTGAATTCCATTAATAACTTGATTATTTCTTCGGAGTCTTCTTTATCGAGTAAAGAGCTAACAAAGGCAGGTCTAGCTCTTCGCTAGTACCTAAGTTAACTTCTATTAACTCATCTATCGTAGATTTGATTTCTTCTTCGAATTCCGGTGGAGCGTCTCCAATTTGCAAATCTTCGAGTTCGTCCGTAGTTTCCATGCAGCTTTCATTAGATTCGCAAGTGACAACCAAGCAAAATTCGCATCATCAATCGACTCTACCGTGCCGAATCCGAGACCATGCTTTGAGTCGGGTGGCGACCGGAGTTATTCCATAAATTTTCAAAACGTTGTGATTGACCTTTTGTCCACCGTCGGGGTAAGAAACCACGTTGAATTAAATTTCGAACACAGGGAGAGTACCACTCAAAAGGCAATTCCATTAATTCTGATGAAGTAGCATCTTCAAATTGTACATTATTTTCAGTTTTGGAGGAAGAAGCACCACGGTAGAATTTGATTGGTTTTGCACCACCGCTACGTACCTCTTCGACCTCCATACCCTCGATCTTATTAGAACGGATCGGGGTCGTGGTCATAGTATGTACATAGTGGTTAATCTTCTCGTACATCGATTTATATTCTTCGTTTCTTTCATCTTCGAGAGGGATTCCGAATTGCGGCTTCTTCCAACTTATTGTCGCCGCTTCTTGTTTGATTTCTTTTTCTTCTTCATAACTATCTTCCCAATCGACATTGATGGTTGGTTTCCTCTGTCCAATCGTCCTAACGTCTCTACCACGACCTCGTCCCCGGCCTCGACCTCGGATGCGAGTTGTGGAGAAACCTTCACCATCTCGCCGTAAGGGAGTGGTGAGCGACTCGTTGGACTAGAATTTCGTGTTCTTCGTTGTTCCGAACTTTCTTTGCTTCATTTGTCATGGTATCTCCCGGAGAAGATCGTTTTCTTCGGTGGTGCATAATAAGCCGCATCCTCGTGGATTCCAATTTCATGTACGGAGAATGGTCGTAAGTCACCTTTGATGCACTCGTTCCCCTCCATCGTAGTACTTCGATGCACCGATGTAGAGATGATGGTACCATCCTATTTTCATGTATCCATGGTCGGCCCAAGAGAGCGTTGAATGATGTTTCGAATCAATTATGTGAAATTTCGCGGTTGTCTTTGCTAAGTCACCGGTCTTCATTAGCAGCAGTTATCGAGCCGAGGGCTCTTTCTCCTTTCCGGTCGAATCCTCTTAATAACATTTTGTCCGCTCGAGCTCGCGAGCATCAATTTCCAAGTATGCTAGCGTTCGAAGATTCATTATATCGATTGATGCTCCCGGATCCACCAATACTCCGGAGAGTGTAAATTTTACGATCAGAATCGAAATGTACAACGGTCGGTCGTGATCCGTCGTTCCAAGTAGTAGGTCGTCGTCCGTGAAGGTAACACCTCGTCGTTCTTTTAACGAGCAAACCTCATCTAAGGACTCTCCGGCCATTTGAGCTAAGCAAATTTCGGATCAAGTAAGGCCTTGATCGAGCTTCTCTCATCTCCTTTCGATAAGATGAGAGCGTCGTAGATGCTCGCTTGGTCGGTAGTTTCCTAAGATGGGCTAGCACGTTGTAGTCCACTTTGTTTTCATGTGTCTCTCGCTTCTTCTCGAATGGGTATTTCTTCTCGCCGGTTGGTTCTTCCCGAACAACCACCGCTTCCCTTTCGTCTTGGACCCATTCTCGGAGGTAGAACTTTTCCACTCCTTAAGTCGACTTCGTAATTTCTCCGAATCTATCGTCGAGCTCGTCGGTGTCTTTTCGAATCGGAATGACGAGCTCTTCCGGATTAGCTTCGTAGTCCGAAGGCTCTAACTCTATCGCGACCGGAGCTCCTCGAAACTCGCGTACGCATTCGTTGCTTGTCGAACTCTCGTAGCCTCCTCGATGGATGTCTTCTTCATTATTTTGCTTGTCGAGATCGTGTATGATTCGAGAATTGTCGTTGGTATCGAAATCGATATCCGGATTATCGTTAGTTACGTAATCGTTAGAAACGAACAAACGTAGCCAACGCCATCACCCTTATCATTATATGACCCCACCGAAGTGAGCAGATAATCATACAGAGTCGAAGGTTCGAGGGATTTCTCCCCCGAATCGGAAACAACTATCCTAGGATAAGCGCCCCTAGTCTAGCCTTAGGTGCCTCGCTCTCTCTTCTTCGTCAATTTTCTTCTTTTCTTCAATCGTCTCCTCGTCGAGGTAGTTCTTCTATCGCAAGTGATAAGTATCGGCTTAACGAGTTTCAAACTCCGAATCGAAGCTCGTACCGAAGCGGTCCGGATGTCGTCTAAAATCTTTTTCGAAGACCTCGTCCAAGCGGTAGTCCATCCATCGTCGGCCGTATGTGGATTTATCTGAATGATGGGATCGACCGAGATAACATCGACGGAACCTCCTTTCTGGGGTTCCTTCATGTACTCCTTCGGGATCGTTATATTCCCTTTCCGCAGGTTGTCATTGAGCCAACTTTTAAAGGTAATGCAATCTTCTATTTTGTGTCCAAGCATTTGGTGGTAAGGGCAAAAGTTGGGATCACCTTTCTTGTTGACTTCCTATGGTCTTTTAGGCTCTGGCAGCTGGAAATCTGGAGTCTTCATCAGACTACGGAACATTTTCGGCACTGCTTCATTCTTTAACGGATATTCTCTGCTCAAAAGCTCTCTTAATGTACGTTGCGGACGAGGTGGTTGTTCATAATGTCGAGATGACCGATAGCCGGGCCGGGTTGCGGTAACTCGTTGTGGTTGTTGCGGCCGTTCTGTGGTATTTGCAGTCGGTTGCTTGCCTTTGTCAACTCGCCGCGACGATCCCGGATTTCTTTTCAAAAGTCTTTACGGTGCTTTTGTTTGTCCGTCTTGTCGGTGAAACTTAATTGCTTCGCCTCTTCTTGCAAGCTTCCGGCCTCGCTTAACAACTTCTCGAAAGTCTTAATAGTAAATCCTCGAGGAGAAGTGCTATCGGGCCATGGATGCTTTTTAGCAAAATGCCGACCGCATGCCGTTCTTGCAGCTCGTGGTTCACACTTCATACTTAAGTTCCTCCATCGGAGTATGTAATCCACCAAAGTTTCATTCGGCTTCGCTTCTCTACCACTAAATCACCTATAGTGATGTGGTGCCGAGCTCCGGCGAATCGCTCGATGAAGAGGTTCTCTAGCTCCGAGAATGTCTTAACCGAACCGTTTGGTAACTCCGCATACCAGCCGAAAGCGATTCCCGACAGATCGCCGACGAACCGTCGGAAGAGTAATGCATCGCTCCCGCCGCATTGCAACAACCGGCACGAAAGTGTGCTACATGCCGTCGAGGGTTCCCGTTCCATCGAAGGTCTTAAACGCAGGTGGTACGAAGCCTTTCGGTATCGGACGGCGTCGAATTCTTCGGGGTAAGGTCTACCCGTCCGAATGGATGTCCCGCTCTTCGATTGTGCTAAGGCTTCTCGCACTCCGCTCGTTCTACCAAGTTCTTGATATCCTTTTCGTGAATCATACTTTGTGTTGTATCCTTTTTCACCGATCATCCCCATCGACGGACGTAATCTCCTTTCCTCCGTCTATAATGTGAATGACCTCTCGGGGTGTTTCCCTTTGTGGTCGTACTTGACTCCGGAGAGTGGCCGCAGCTACGGCCATCTCTTCCATCCTTTTCGCCATTCGAGCGATCGTGTCGTCTTTCTCTTGAAGCCGTCTTCTCATCGCCCGGCTCCTCTCTCTCGCGCCGCAGGAGCACCTCGCGAAGCCGATGAAGCTCGTGTCTCAACCATGTTGATTTCTCGCGTATTCGTCGTCCATGAATTCCGATGAATCAATCTCGTCTCCGAACTTTTCTTCTCTTTCTTTTGCCAATCGTCTGGATATCGGTTCTCAACTTTTCCATGGCATCTTCTAGCGGGGCTTTCGTGTGTCTTCGTGGTTGTCGTGTGATAGCTTGCCGGGTCCCCTTCTCACGAGTCCCCTTCATCGCGGTAAGACTTTCTTCGCATTCAAGTCTCCCGGCGAGACTTTCTTTCTCGGCCGTCGTTTCAATCTCAATCGCCCGCAGATGGGACGCCATACCATCCTTCCGGTAGCAGAAGGTCTAGGACCGTATGGTCCGTCTGGCCAAATGTCGGAAGGTGGTATCCTCCCTAATCTGTAATCCCGAGACGACAACGGGCGGACTAGCCTTCATCCTTTTACTCGGCTTTTCCGTCATGATGGCAGTGTTCTACTCGGGGCCCAAGACGGGATTTGACCGGCACCCGCCCTATCCTCCGTAGAATTTCTGATACGGGGCAGTTTTCCTTCTTTGCTAACTTTTCTACCAAGGTTTGCAGTCGAGCAAACGGCGTAGTTCTAGTCCTTTTCTTACGGCTTTCGTTATAATATGCGGGCTGTGGTAATTTGGCAGCAATTTTGCGAATATTTTCTTCATTTTCTGCGGCGGAGAGGGGATGAAATCGCTTCCTCCCAACAAGTGGTATGTATTCAGCAATGGTGTATATTCTGGCAGCTTCCGGAATTTCTTCTAGAAAGCAATTTCAGCAGCCTCGGCTTCTTTAGCGATCCTTCTATTTCTATTTCTTCTCCGGGTCTTTGTTAGTGACGGAATTCTTAAACCGGACCCGATCTCGAAAACGAAGGTCTTACAGAAGATCTCGTACCCTCCACGTAACGGTCCATCATAATCTCGGATTTCTTTCCCCTTCGATTTGGCAAAAGCTCGGGCAAGGTGCGAAACAACTAGACCAGCGTGGGTAGAAAGAACAGTCCTCCCGTGGACGCTTCGGTACTCCTCTTAGTCGGGATCCTTCGCAGAGGAGGGAATTCTTGGGTCGACCTAAGGTCGAACTCAAGCAATGGCTCTTCACTTCGTGTACCTTGTTTATCGCTGCAAAGAGGGAGACGTCGGTGATCTTGACATTTGTGTTTTCAAATCCTCGTCCAAATCGGATGATTCCATTGTCGGGCAGCTCATCCTTATAGACAGTCGAAGTCCGATCCGTTGGTGAAGGAGAAAATCAGCCTTCGGGGCTTCCATTTCGCAGTAGGTAGATTCTCGGTTGTCGGTCCCAAGTTATGCTTCTTTTCTTTAGGACGAAAAGAAAGGAATTGAAAAGAGTCCGAACTCATTCATGTTCATGTATTTATAGAAGGAATCACTTATTAAAAGAATCACTTATTAGAGAGTTTGTTTATTTAGAACGGAGTATTCAAAGGTGTAGAGAAGGTAAGGAACCCGAATCGGAGTTGGAAAGGAAAAAAGAGTCTTAAGCAAGACTTCTCGACTCGAAGGATCACTCCTAAACTAACACCTATCGGGGTCCACCCCACCTCGAAATGAGGTAAAGGATCTCGGAACCTCTCCGTTTATGGGTGTCTAAACAGATGGCTCCTAAATCCGGGAGAATGTTGGTTGTACTTGTTCAAGGTAGAAATGAACATAGTATCCCAACGGAAAGAAGGGTAGTTCGATCCACAAGGACATGGATGCACTACCGATTTTTAAGAGCTGAATTATTCGATTAAAATGGAGAGAGGAACTTGTCCTCGCTGAGTCGCCGAAATAATGTCGGCATATTTTTTAGGTTGTGTGTTTTATTTTGAAAGAGAGTCGCCTACAAAAATTGTCGGCGAATTTTAATTTAATTTAAATAAATAATTTGAAAAGTAGTATTTGATTTTGAAAATAATTTTAAATTTGAAAATTTTAAGATATGAAATCAAACTGATCTCACATCCCGAATAGTTTATATAAACGAGCGCCGCACCACAAACCGTGTATCTATCCCAAAGAATAGACACACTCGCTCGATAATGGGGCTCGATTAAATAAACTAGAAAGGTTTCGTGACATCCGTTCGTCTCGCGAACCAATTTTATAAGCCGATAAATTCCCCGCTTAATATGAAACTATTAAACATGGTTTATATTACTCGGGTTCTTAAAGTTCCCTATAAGGGCAAGCCCCTATAGTTAATTACATCTTAAGTAATGGGAATCACCTAAGAAAACTCTCGATAATAATCAATAATTCGCTCTCAAGAATTTCAAAGTTTAAGTTTTCAAAGGGTTGAATTTTGGAAATTTCAATATGGAATGGATCAAATTTGGAACAGCTTATTTTCGGGAGTCCAATGGAAGAAAAGTAGGAGAAGTCGAGGATCCAAGAAGAATCTCGACAACTTCCCAAACTATCCTATTGTTTGGCTTCAATTTGAGAGTTTATTTAATATTGTAATATCGTCAATTTTAATTAATTAGGACTTATATTAGTATGACATAATCATACAAATAGCCTCGAAGATGTGAGGGTTTATGTCGTACCAAACAACTACCTCTAATCCTAAAACCGTTAGAGCTTAATTTGCATAACATGATTATGCAAATGCCTAACGAAAAGTTGAGGATTTATGTCGCACTAGGCAAACTACCTCGAAATCCTATGGCTTGGTTATTTAATTCTAAGAATGGTTTTGCTGATGTAGATTTCAGTTTTGCTGACGACGATGGCCGTGCTGCCCACCATGCTTCGAGCTCCTTGTTGTTGCAGAGATTTAATTTTAGAAATCATAAATCAGGAGATGAGAGAAGTGTTTGGTTTAGAGAAGTCTTAATTTCCAAGTGTTTTTGTGTTTTAATTAAAACAAATCTTAAAGTTGATTATAACGACACCGGTTAAGATCCCACGGCTCCATCCTTCCGCATCATTATTTTTATCGGATTCACTTAGTCCAGATGAATTTGCTAAACTCAATCGAATGAGTTCCACACTTTCATTTAGACCGTTGAAATCCCGTTAAGCAACACGTAGGTTACATCATCCGAGGTATTCCCGATCATCCAACAAGACGTTTTAATTTAGTTGTAATTGTAGTTTTGTGTTCGTTTGTGATTAAATTTTGAGTTGTCTTATATTTCGAAATGTCGTGGAGGTGAATTTTATCTTGTAGTGTCTTTTATTTTAATTTTGGGTTTCAGTTTTGGTTTCTGTCCTAAAGGTGTCGGTTTTCATGCAACTGTTGTTTATCATGCAAGAAAAATAAGTGCGATGCGATTAAATAAATTGCAATAAAATAAATTGCAATAAAATAAAAGCGTACCTGGAGGGTCTTCTCGTCATTCCGAGCTGCACTTAAAACATAGTTAGAATATTTAAGCAAGTTCCTAGGTAAAGCTAAGGGAAAAGGTTTATGGTTTTCTACCAAGTTCCTAATCCTATAGCTAGTCATTTCCTATGACGTCTAGGTTCTTTGTGTTTTTAGTTCGAAGACGATTTTCTTCATCAAAGAACAATTAAGTTCAATCGTTCTCGTAGAATATCCTATCATATCGAGGAAGTGCTTAAGAAGAATCTTAAACATCTTTTCAATATTTCTAGGATTGTTTTAAGTCCAAGAGAATTTAATTATATAAATGAATCGATCGTCCGAGGTTTTCAAGTTTTGTTAACTTGCTCAAGTGAACTAGGATGTTTCGAATATCCTTATAAGTGAAGTGTCACTTCATTTGATATTCCATTTAGTGAGTTATGATAATAAAAGCTCCTAAGGGCAAAATGATATTTAATAGTTTGTGATTCAAATTTAAGTTCAAATTAATGATTTAAGTTTGGAATAGTGTTCAAATTATTTTAGGTTTATGTCTTAAGTGATGTTATTTAATTTAACTTAATTTATTTTAATTTAATTTATTTTAATTTAATTTATTTAATTTAATTTGATTTGATTTAATTTAATTCAATTTAATTTATTTGATTTAATTTCTTAATTTAATTTAATTTAATTTAATTTAATTTTAATTTAATTTAATTTAATTTAATTTAATTTAATTTAATTTAATTTAATTTAATTTAATTTAATTTAATTTAATTTAATTTTATTTAATTTAATTTTATTTATTTATTTAATTTAATGTATTTAATTCATTTAATTTAATTTAATTTGTTTATTTAATTTAACTTAATTTTAATTTAATTTAATGCAACTTTTAATCTTAATTTAATTTAATTTAATTGAAAATTTTTGAAAGAGCTTAATGATTTAATTTTTATTTAATGGTTAAGTCTTTTAATATTTTAAATTTGAGTTATCATTTTAATTAAGAGTTGAGTATTAATGAGATGATTAATTTAGGGATTTTTAAATTAAAGAATAAATCTCTTCCTAATAATATCCCTATTTTAATAATTCCAAATTTATTATCCTTCCAAATTCAATTAATTATTTAATTAAAGTTTAATCATTTTAAATTGCTTAATGGGTTTCTACCCTTTAATTATTAAATTTCAATCATCCAAATCAGATTAGGATCAAATATTTTACTTGTTAATTTTTATTAAACCTAAAGTTTTAATTAAGGGTTAAAATTTTAATTACCATTTTGCCCTTTAAGCCTAATAATTTCATAACTCACTAAGTTGAACTCAAATGAACTTGAAATTTTTATGAGACTTCACTCATATGTCAATAAAGACATGAGAGGAGAAAATGTGATTTTTCTGTATTTAATTTATTTATATAATTATTTTTTGTAGAAAAGAGAAATTTCCAAGGAAAATTGAATAACATGACCAAGGGAAAGTTTCTGTCTTTAAGAAAATTAGGGGACATTCCTAATGACCAGAGGACCACTTGGACCAAATTTTGTAATTTTTTGAATTATATTTTATTTATTAGAATTATTTTAACTTCTGGAGTATTAATTAATTTAAAAATAAAATAAATGTTGAAAAATAAGTTTTATAATTTTTAAAATTCTCTCTGATATCAAGGATTCCAGAGAACCAAACTTTGCAATTTTCTGATTTTTCTTTGATTTATTATAATTATTTTGATGAAAATGCTAGAAAATAGATTTTTTTATTTTAAAATTACCCTAGAGCTTTAAAAATTAATATTTCACTAAATAGACCTAGGAAAAATATGGGACTTATTCCTAAGTGATTAAAATTCAAAATATAACATTTTAGTGAATTTTATTATTTTTGTGATTTTTATTATTTTTTAATTATTAAAAATATTAAAATAATATTAAAAATCAACTTTTTTAGAAAATTGAAATTTTAATTTTCTTAAACTCCCCTGATATCAGAGAGACTCCAAAACCAATTTGGTGAATTTTTGAAAGATATTTTGAAAGTTATGAATTTTTAAAGTTTAAAATGGCTAAGTGGCTTAATCAACCCAATTAGTGGGGCTAACCAAGTCCAATCGACCTCAAATTTTTATGGTGGGTTCCTCTGATCCTAAAGGTCAGTGGAGAATTGATTTCAAGTCAATTTGATCTATAGTTAACTCTAATTAATTAGAGATCTATTTTGGGTGTTTAAGCCAATTAGTGTTAATTTAAGTGAATTAACTCAAATCCTATTTTTCCTAGTGGTTCTCTGGTCATAAGGAACATCACCAAATTTTCCTAGAATTTATTTCTCAACATGCTAATTTTTGAAATTAAAATACTTAAATCAGCAACATGCATTTGAAAAATCAATAACTTTTCACAGAGATGGCCTCCGACCTCGGAAAATTCAGTGAATGTCCCTAAGTTCGGAGGCTTCAAAAGCCCTATAGTCTCATGCCATGGTGAATTGTATACATGCATGGAGAATTAAAACAATGCAGGGAGTAAATAATTAATTAAAAATAAAATACCTGGACAAAATTAATTAATTTCTTTTCCACATTATTCTCCTTTCGTTCACCGAGCAAGAGGGTATTTTTATTTTATTTTTGTGATTTTTCTACACAAAGATATGGATTTTTAAAGTTCTGGAATTAAATAAATAGAAAATATTCCTATTTATCTACTTATCCACGCGGCGCCGCGTCAACCTCGGCAGACTCCGAAATGCCGCGTGGCGCGCTCCCATTCGACGCCGCCATCCGAGTCGCAGCCCGGGTCCCGCGGTTCTCGTACCGTCTCCCCGGTCCGACGCCATCCGAGCCGTCCGTCCGCGCGTGTATTAAATGGACTCGCATCCGTTCATCGTCCATGACCGGTGTGATCCCGTGACCGTCCACACTCTAACCCTAAGAACTCACTCGATTCTCAATGGATTTTCGTGTTCTTATGCTCTATGGATTCGTCTCGAAGAGACGAACACATCCATACTGTAATCATGCATCGAAATTAAGGCATTTGAAATGGAGAATCTCCGAAGCTCGGGATGAAGAATTAGCTCATACCTTGCTCGCAGAAGTGAAGCTTCGATCCGAGAGTTGTCGCACCTTCGATCGGATCCCGGCAAGCTCCGCATGAAGTCTCCCGGTCCGTGAATCGTCTCAGGTCGAACTTCGACCACAGCTCGATCACAAAGCTTGGAGTCCTGGAGCAACCGGGTGGCCCGGAGATGGGGCTTTTGCCGGCGGACACCTTCCCTCGGTCCGGTGAAGGTGTAGGACCAATCAATTTGGGGATTGGTTCACCGTGGGAAGTGTCCTCGGTTTTGGGCTCGGATTTCAACTCGAAATCGAGCTCACAGAGAAGAAATGGCAGGGGGATCTCACCTGGGGATCAAGTGCTCGTGTATGAGGAGGGGTCCGGAACAATTTTGGCAGCAGTCTTGGCAAGGTTCAGTGCAACTCTCTTCTCATGGCCGCGAGGGGGCGGTGTTTAACAGCATGGCTCGAGGGCCTCCCGTGGGAGTTAGGGCTCTGGGATCGACTGCTCCGTGAGGAGAAGAACAGCCATGGTGGCCACTGAGACATGGGCAGCCTCGCCAAGGGAGAATTCCAAAGTTCGGCTCCTCCCAAGGTTTCGGCCATGGTGTTTTCCCGCGGCCCGGTGGCCGGCCGGCTGTGCACCGGTCACCATCTTGTTCGAGTGGGTCGTGGCGTGGGTTTGGTGTATTCAATCGAGGTTTGACATGTGTAAAGTGGTCGAATCAAAGTAGAAAGGGGAAGGGGCTATTTTAGCTTCAATTTGGTCAACCCATTGGTTCGGGTTGGGTGCACCTCCCTATGGCCTCGATTTTGGGCCGAGAGGATCGGGCTGAGTCACCGCCATGGAGTGGTGAAGTCTCCATCCATGGATTAGGTGGCAAAGCATGGTTTAGAGTGCGACATGCTTAAGGTAAAAAAAGGCTTAAGAAGGATTAGGAAAGGGGGTCCTCCTTTTTCCATTAATGGCTTCGATCACATGTCAAACTCTCCATGGCTTCATGTGGCTTGTCCATGGCTTCGCATGGCTTCGTTTTCGCTTAGTGGAAAAGTTTAGTCAATTTCATAAAAATGGTTTTAAGAATTTTTGGTAATTTGGTGTAAAATTTGGATGGTTTGTCATATGGCTTTGTTTAGAAAGATTTGATTGCTGATTTAGGACTTAGGAATGATTTTAACTAAGTGAGGATGAGATGAGATTGTAATGTGGGCTTTAGGATCGGCTTCGTTTTGAGTTCGGTCTGGAATCGGCCTTTGAATGTCTTTTAGAAGTGGGCTTTTAGATGAAAATTTTGCAAAGGGCCATGCCAAATAAATGTTGGGTTTAGTTTAAGGATGTGTCATGAGTGATTTGAGACAAGTTTGAAGTGATTTGGGCTCGAATTGGTTTGAATTTGGGTTTAATTGGTAAGTGGGCTAAAGTGGGCCACAATGGGCTACCATGGGCCAAAGTTGGGCTAGAGTTGAAGTTGATGTGAAATTAATGTTGGGAAATGTTTATGGGAGTGTTTCAAAGAGGTTTTGGCTTTGGTTGGGTTTTGATTTTGGGGTTCGGGCTCATTCTGGGCTAGGTTCTCGGTTTAGGTCAAAATGGGCCTTTTAGCTTTGGGTTGAATTCTGAGTGGGGTTTGGATCAAAGTTTTGGGCAAATCATGTTAGTGTTTTGTTCATGGGGATGTTAAGGAAGGTTTGGAAAAGACTTGGGGTTAATTGGAGTTGAAATGGGTGAGTTTGAGTTAGGTTTGGGTCATGGGTCCAAATTGGGCTTTAAGGCCAAAAGTGAAATTGGACCCAAATTTCAATCAAATTAAGCTTGTCTTTGGTCTAGATTGGTGTTTGGGATGTTGAATTGAAGTTTAGAATTGAATTGGACCAAAATTGGGGTCAATTGGGTAGGTTTGGTTTGACATCGGGTTTACTTCTGGGTTAAAATGGGTCAAATTGGGGGTTTTGATAAAAGTGGGGCAAATTGACAAAATTGGCCCATGGTGTAGTTGAACAAAATGAAATTGGGAATATTTGGGATTTTCTGGAATTTTCTGGGAATTTTCTGAATTTTTGGATTTTTGGGTCAAAAGGGGTATTTTGGGTATTTGGAAGGTATTGGGGGGTATTTTTGGAATTTTTGGTATTTTTGGATATGGATGATCAGTTTGAGTGATGTGGGAATGTTTGGGATTGATTTTGGAGAATTTTGGGTAATTTGGAGAATTTTGGAAAATTTAGCTATTTAGTGCTTGGGTAGGTCAAGTGGTGTAGGTCCCGGGGTCAAAATCGAAAATTTGGAAAATTGAAGATTAGGTGGATGTAAGTGAAATGAAAACATCTTTGTTGAGCCATGAAGCCATATCAAGCCCACATGAGCCATGAAGGGACTCATTTGAGGCATCCACTACGTTGTTCCTAACCCTCTGCCCAAGGGCCAGGGGTTAAGGACCATCCATGTGAATCACCTACATGAGTCAGGAAGTCAAGTCAGGTATGGGTGTGTTTTTAGGAGGTGTGTGAAAGTGTAGTGCATAGGTGTAGTGTATGTGTGAGTCAGCCCTTCACTGCACTGAGCCACCTGTGCGCGTCCTAAGGCCAAAGAGTCCCATAGGAACTCATCCTTTAAACTTCCACATTCGATTTCAACCCTCTAGGTGATTAGGGGTCTATAGTCAAGTTTGTGGAGTTTGCGAGGAGTTAAGAAGTGGTTTGAATTTCTAAAAGGTGGGTCCCAATTCTAGTCCTCTAAGATAGTCAAAGGAAAAGCCTAAGGCTAGATCCTAAGTACTAAAGAGAAGAAGAGAAGACCTCATCAAAAATGAGGTCAACATCTCCATCTGAGGGAGATTTGGATATAATCATTGCCTACATGACTGATAGTACTGGTGCCTGGAAGATTCAGAACGGAAAAAGGGTAAATTTTTCATCTTCTAAGCTTAATGGTGTTTTGAAGGCATGACACTACTTTATTTTCGCTCGTCTCCTTCCATCCAATCATCCGAGCGAGGTTACCAAAGATAGTAGCTATCCTTAACTACCGCATTCAAGAGAGGAAGCCTATTGATGTAGGGAGCATTATTTATGATTCTGTAGAGGCTACTACTCATTCTAGCACTTCTATTGGACTTGGTTTTCCATCTCTGATCTATTCTCTATGTGAAAGTGCTGGAGTAGTTGCTGAGCTTTCTGAGGAAAAGCTCAAGTCGATAAAGTCTATAGGAAGAGAGAGTGTCAATATTTATGATCGAATTCGAGGTAAGAGTTCTACTGCACATTCTGGTTCATTACCTACTTCAGGTAGAACTTCTACTTCTAGACCATTTACTTCTACTGAGCCACCATCTACTTTTTGGGAGACTATGCATGATCAGTTTATAGAGCAGCAGAATGAGTTATTCCTAGCTCATTGTAGAGTAGATACGTTCGATAAGAAGATCGATCATCTTTCTGAGTATAGACAAAGAAAGAGTGATTACGATGCTGAGTATTCTGAGTCTTTAGTGAGATTTCTGAAAGGTGAGCACGATGTTCGCTCCCTACTTGTCCCGCATATTCACCATATGTCGATCCGAAGGATATGGAGTTTTCTTTTGGTGATGATGATGATGAAGCTGCGTATAGTGATTAGTAGCTCGACTTACCTCTCGGAGATGCGTTGATTATGTTTTTAGTGTGTTTCTTGTTTCTTGTGTTATTTAGTGTGATGTTATTTGTTAGTGTTGATGTGAATCTTTTATGTTGAAACTGTTTTTAGATTATCTGATGTGTGTTTAAGACTGAAATATGAATGAATTTTTATAAAAGTTTATTTCTGTTTCAGCCTACTGTTTAGTGTTCATGAATAGTTAGTAATTTTGCATATTCAAAAATAAAATAATAAAAAAGGGATTTTTTAGAAATTAACTCCTGCTTTGCAAAACTTTTCTATATATGCTTAATCAATTCTGTTATATTCATATTAAAACATGTGTAGAAGTAGAAGTTGGTTTTTCCTTACTGCATCATTATTGTACTTAGATTCATTCTTGTTTATTTCTTTCTCTCATGCTTTAGAAAATTTCATGATTCATATTTATACTAAAGCTGAAGTTTGGGGGAAGGGAAAATATTTATCAAATTTAAATATTATTTGTCCTTAATGAACTAATATTTTCTTTAAAATTATATTAACATAACATAAGGAATGAAAAATCTGTTTAAGATTACCTAAATTTTTGAATTTATAAATAATTTAGTAAGCTTGACTAAAATTTCAAAAATTTTGATTGATTTTAAGAATAGAATTATTTAACTTAAAGAATAATAAGATCAAAATTTTTTTATTTATAGTAAAGAGAATTGTATTTTTGAAATACTAAGGAATCAAGATTATTGCTTGAAAAAGAAAAGAATGAAATAAATTTTGAAAAATAATAAATTATTAAAAAATGTCATATTTATTAAGTAAGAATGTATAAGTTTTTGAAAATAAGTTAAGGATAGTGAAGTTCAAAATCATTAACATGCTATCCAAAAATAGTAATCCTCACTTAAAAATAAAAAAAAGGATTGAAAAACAATCCAAAAGAGAAAAAAAAGAAAGTGAGTAAAAGCTTGAGGAAATGTCTAATCAAAAATTGGCTTCACTTGAATTATCTTATAGGAAGAAAACTGATTACATTTTTAACTTAATTTCTATGTACAGATATTTTTACTAGAAAAATATTTCATGAAAATTTTTTTCTTGTAAATATTCTATGTGACCTTAATATGATAAACTACAATTATTCTTGAAATAATTGAAAAATTGGAAGTCTTATGATTTGGTAGTTAAATGTTCTTTAATTCTTAAAATTAAACTTAATTAGTAAAATTTGGTTAATGATTTGCTAAAGCATTTATAAAACCAAAAATTATAATGAATCTTAAATATTTTAACTTCATTCCAAATGTTATCTATTTTATGTAATTAAAAGGGTTACTTGAGGACAAGTAACGTTTAAGTTTGAGGGAATTTGATCTACCTAAAAATACACATTTTTATGCCTTATTTATGATTCAATTCTTAAGGATATTATGCTTTAATGAAAGGTATTTTCATGTTTTTGGATGTAGATGATTAAAAAAGAGTCCAAGAAGGAAAAATGAGCAAAAAGGAGCAAAAATGGAGCTTATGGAGCAAAATATTGGAATTATTGGTCTGGCACCTAGGCGCCTGCATCCGGCGCCTAAGCGCTACTCGATACGTACGCTGTTAAGATTTTTCGATGATTTTGGGAGTTATTTTGACGGAGTTAAGAGGTTATCGGAGCTTCTGAAGACCGAAGTTACTCCTAATATATAAGACATGTGATACAATGCATTTGGACACAAGGAAACTGTTTTAATCGCGAAGATGTGTGATCCAAAGTGAAGAGGTGTGAAGACTTGGTCACGGAGTCCGCGCCAGCGCCAAATCCCGGCGCCTAGGCGCGACAGTTACCTTCTAGAAGATGCATTGAATTTAGATGAATTTTGAAGAGGTGTCTTAAGCAATCCCTTGTCAAATTCAGAGTTCTATAAATAGAAGCCCATTCTACAGAGAAAATGGCCCCTTTTAGCACCTTCTCTCCCCCCTCTAGTTTTAATTAGTTTTTTAGTCTCTTCCACACTTAGGAGCCACTTTATTTTGTATCTAGTGAGTTTATTTTGAGTATTTATTGCGTGTTATTGCTGTTTGAGTCTTTCATCATTGCTTTGGAGTCAGTAGAAGTCAGCGGATCACTTAAAGGAACACTTCAGATAAGTATTTGTAACTTGGTTCAAAGTTTTATAAATATGTTTTGTTGTGTGATTTCAATGTGTTCGAGTAGCTAGTTATCTTTCTCCTTTCAACTATGAAAAGATAATAAATTAATTAAATTTTGTAGGAGAATTAAATTTAAAATATTTAAAATATCGTGATGATATTAATACTCGATCTTACTTTATTTTTTAAATTAGTAATTTAAATTGTTAAAACCCGTCAAGAATTTCGAGACTCGTCCGAGATAAATTCTTAACTAGTAGATATCACATGAATCCTTAGGTAATCGCAGGTTATACGCGGGTTATTTAAGGTGAAGTGCAAATAAATAGGAAGATATCATTTATTGGGCATAAAATTAATTAGTTTTTAGAGTGACAAACTAAATTCTAATAATTTGGTTTATAGAAAGGGAACGGGTCACTGGTAGAGCCGACCATAGCCACCCTTGGATATCTAGTAGTGTGAGCCTAGATTAACCTATTCTACTAATAAAACATCTTGAACCGATCTATAGATTAGTCAACGTTCTTCGCACTCTGACTTAAAGGGTAAAGAATATGAATGCTTCTATTCGCACAATACCATACTAAATTCTCCGTAAAAGATAATTATTCTAAAAATCTTGGATTAGTCAAAAGGAGAAAGTCGTTTTTATACTTGCATTGAATTTTAATTATCGCTTACTTTACTTTATTACTGCTTACTTATAGTAAAAATTGTTAGTAAACTAAGTTTTAAAAAATAATTATATATATATATATATATATATATATATATATATATATATATATATACATACATATATATATATATATATATACATATATATATATATATATATACATATATATATATATATACATATATATATATATATATATACATATATATATATATATATATATATATATATATTACTTTTAATTTGAAAAATTCCAAAATATTTCTTACATTTCTTACTTTTTATGAAAACACTATCCCCGTGGGATCGATAACCGTGACTCCACTAGAGCTCTCGTATTACTCGAACGATACGTATACTTGAGTTTAAAATTGTGACTTTTACAATAACTATTATAAAATTAATTATAAATTCATAAGTAAAAGTAAACATTGCACATCAAGTTTTTGAAGACATTTGCCAGGAATTAAATATTCTAAAAAGTTGTATCAAATTCTTGTATTTAAAAGTATATATAAAGTCGCATCGCATCAATTATCTAAATAAATTCCTTTGCGAAGTAGTTTATGATTAAGCCTTAAGGCTTAAGAACTCAAACATAAATTTCTAGATACAGCTTAATGTCGGCATATTTTTAGGTTGAGTGTTGTATTTTGAAAAGGGGTCGCCTATAGAAATTGTCGGCGAATTTTAGATTTTAAATTTAATTTAAATATATATATATAATTTAGAAAGTAGCATTTGATTTTGAAAATAATTTTAAATTTGAAAATTTTAAGATATGAAATCAAACCGATCTCACATCCCAAATAGTTTATATAAATGAGCGCCACATCACAAGCTCGTGTATCTATCCCGAAGAATAGACACACCGCTCGATGATGGGGCTCGGTTAAATAAACTAGAAGATTTGTGACATCCGTTTGGTCTCGCGAACCAATTTTATAAGCCGACAAGTTCCCTCGCTTAATATAAATGAATTAAACAGGGTTTATATTACTCGGGTTCTTAAAATTCCTATAAGGGCAAGCCCCTATAGTTAATTACATCTTAAGTGACAGGAATCACCTAAGAAAACTCTCGATAATAATCAGTAGTTCTCGCTCTCAAGAATTTCAAAGTTTAAGTTTTCAAGGGATCGAATTTTGGAATTTCAATAGGGAATCGGATCAAATTTGGAACATTTTATTTTGGGAATTCAAAGGAAGAAAGGTAGGAGAAATTACAGATTCGAAGCGAACTTCGATAATTTCCCGACTATCCTATTGTTTGGCTTGAATTTAGGAAAGCCCTAATGTTTATTTAACGTTTTGATCTTGCCAATTTTAATTAATTAGGACTTATATTCGTATGACATGATCATACAAACAGCCTCGAAGATGTGAGGGTTTATGTCATGTCGAGCGACTACCTCGGAGTCCTAAGACCGGTTAGGGCTTAATTTGCAATGCAAATGCCTAACAAAAGGTTGAGGATTTATGTCGCACTAGTGCAAACTACCTCGAAGTCCTATGGTTCGGTTATTTAATTCTAAGAAAGTTTTACCGAAGTAGACTCGAGTTTTCGTTGATGACGATGGCCCTGCTGCCCACCATGCTCCAAGCTCTTTGTTGTTGCAGAGGTTTAGTTTTAGAAGATTGTAATCAAAAGAGAAGAGAAGAGTTTGGTTTTAGAAATCTTAAAGTCCAAGTGTTTTTTTTATGTTTTAATTAAAACAAATCTTAAAGTTGATTATAACAACACCGGCTAAGATCCCACGGCTCCATCCTTCCGCATCGTTATTTTTATCGGATTCACTTAGTCCAGATGAATTTGCTAAACTCAAAATGAGTTCCACACTTTCATTTAGACCGCGGGAAATCCCGTTAGCAACACGTAGGTTACATCATCCGAGGTATTTCCGATCATCCAACAAGACGTTTTAATTTAGTTGTAGTTGTAGTTTTGTTGTTTTGTTAGTGATTAAATTTTGAGTTTTTTTATATTTTGAAATGTTGTGGCGGTGAATTTTATCTTGCAATGACTTTTAATTTAGTTTTGGTTTTGGTTTTAGTGCTATCCTAAAGGTGTGGGTTTTCATGCAACGATTGTTTATCATGCAAGAAAAGTAAGTGTGATGCAATTAAGTAAATTGCAAGAAGGTAAATTGCAATAAAATAAAAGCGTACCTGGAGGGTCTTCCCGTCATCCCAAGCTACACTTAAACACAATTTAGAATATTTAAGCATTTAAAGCAAGTTCCTAGGTAAAGCTAAGGGAAGGGTTATGGTTTTCTACCAGGTCCTACTCCTATAGCTAGTTATCTCCTATGACGTCTAGGTTCTTGTGTTTTGGTTTGAGGACGATTTTCTTCATCAAAGAATAATTAAGTTCAATTTGTTCTTATAAACATCCTATCATATCGAGGAAGTGCTTAAGACGAATCTTAAACATCTTTTCAATACCTCTAGGATTGTTTTAAGTCTAAGAGAATTTAATTATACAAAATGAATTAATCCTCCAGTGAGTTCAAGTTTTGTTATCTCGTCAAATGAATTCAGACATTTGAATATCCTATGAGTGAAGTAATACTTCACTTAACACTCCATTTAGGAGTTATGACAACATACGAGCTTTTGAGGGAAAATTAATGTTCAAGTGATTTGTGATTTAATTTAATTTCAATTAATGGTTTAAGTTTCGAATAGATGTTCAAGTTGTTTTAGATTTATTTCGAATTCTTTTATGTCTTTGGTGATGTTATATTTAATTCAATTTAATTTAATTTAATTTTAATTTAATTTGGTTTAGTTTTACTTTCAATTTAATTTTATTTAATTTAATTTAGTTTAATACATTTTAATTTAATTTAATTTAATTTAATATGTTTTAATTTAATTTTATTTTATTTTATTTAATATGTTTTAATTTAATTTAAATTTAATTTAAATTTTTAATTTTAATTTAATATTTTATATCTCTTTTTTTTAAATATTTTAAAGATGGTTTAATTTAATTATTAAAGTATTAATTTAATTGAAAATTTGGAAGGATTTAATTTAAATGTTTTAATCTTTAATTTAATTTAATGATTAAGTCTTTTAATATTTTAAATCTTGAATTTGATTATCATTTTAATTAGGAATTGAATGTTATTGAGGTGATTAATTTAGGGATTTTTTTAGATTAAAGAATAAATTTCTTCCTAATAATATCCCTATTTTAATAATTCCAATTTTTTTATTAATCTTCCAAATTTAATTAATTAATTGATTAAGGTTTATTCTTAAAAATGATTGGTGGGTTTCTACCCTTAATTATTTAAATTTCAATCATCCAAATCAGATTAGGATCAAATATTTTACTCTTTCATTTTATTAAGCCTAAAGTTTTAATTAAGGGTTAAAATTTTAATTACCATTTTGCCCTTCAAGCTTAATAATTCCATAACTCACTAAATTAAGCTTAAATGAATTTGAAATTTTTATGTGACTTCACTTATATGTCAATCAAGACATTAGAGGAGAAAATATGATTTTTCTGTATTTAATTTATTTATGTAATTATTTTTGGTGGAAAATAGAGATTTTCAAGTAAAATTTAATAATATGACCAAGGGAAAGTTTCTGTCTTTAAGAAAATTATGGGACATTCCTAATGACCAGTGGACCACTTGGACCAATTTTGGTGATTTTTTGAATTATATTATTTTTATTATAATTATTTTGAGTTTTGGAGTATTAATTAATTTAAAAATAAAATAAAGATTGAAAAATAAATTTTATATTTTTCAAAAATCTCTCTGATATCAAGGAAACCATAGAACCAATTTTTATAATTTTCTAATTTTTCTTTGATTTATTAGAATTATTTTAGTGGAAATGCTAGAAAATACATTTTTTTTTAATTTTAAAATTACCTTAGGGTTTTAAAATTTAATATCTCATCATAGAGACTTAAGAAAAATATGGGGTTTGTTCCTAAATGATTAAAATTCAAAATGTGACATTTTGGTGAATTTTATTATTTTTGTGATTTTTATTATTTTTTAATTATTAAAAATATTAAAATAATGTAAAAAATCAACTTTTTTGGAAAATTGCAATTTTATTTTTCTTAAATTCCCCTGATATCAGAGAGGCTTTAAAACCAATTTGGTGAATTTTTGAAAAGTATTTTGAAAGTTATGAATTTTTGAAGTTTAAGTTTGGCTAAATGGCTTAATCAACCCATTTGATAGGGCTAACCAAGTCCAATTGACTTCAAACTTTTATGGTGGGTTCCTCTGATCCTAAAGGTCAGTGGAGGATTGATTTCAAGTCAATTTGATGTATGATTAGCTCTAATTAATTAAAGCTCCATTTTGGGTGTTTAAGCCAATTAGGGTTATTACAAGTGAGTTAACTTAAAAACCATTTTACCTAGGGTCCTCTAGTCATAAGAAACATCACCAAATTTTCCTAGAATTTATTTCACAACATGCTAATCATTAGAATTAAAATATTCAGAATAGTGACCTAGAATTGAAAAATCAATAACTCTTCATAGGGGTGGCCTCTGACTTTAAAAAATTCAAGGAATGTTCCCAAATTCAGAGGCTTCAAAAGCCCTATGGTCTCATACCATGGTGAATTGTATACATGCATGGAGAATTGAAATAGTGCAGAGAGTAAATAAATAATTAAAAATAAAATACTTGATGAAATTAAATGATTTCTTTTCCACATTATTCTCCTCTATTCACTGAGCAATAGGGTATTTTTATTTTATTTTTCTGATTTTCGTACACAAAGTTATGCATTTTTCAAGTTTAGGGAATTAAATAAATAAGAAAAATCCTATTTTTCTACTTAAGTGACGCGGCGCCAGCTCAACCTCGGCAGCTCCGAACGCACACCCGTCATCTTCTGATTCGGCGCAGCCATCCGACTCGCCGCCTCCGTGGCCCCGCGGTTCACGTACCATCGCGCCGTCCGGCTCAATCCGTACCGTCCGCTCGATACACGCTCGATCCGACGGCTCCCGACCATCGTCTACGACCGGTGTGCGCCCGTGACCGTCAACCTTCTAACCCTAATTTCTCACTCGATTCTCAACGGATTTTCGTGTTCTTATGCTCTATGGATTCATCTCGAGGAGACGAACACATCCATACCGTAAACATGCATTGAAATCGACTCAAATTAAATAGAGAATATCCGTAAGCTCGGGAAGAAGAGTGAGTCCATACCTTTGCTCGCAGAAGTGCGGCTTCGATCCGAGGGTCGTGTCACCTTCGATCGGGTCCAAGCAAGCTCCGGATGAAGTCCCTTGGCCGGTGAATCGTCCAGTATGATTTCGACCACGCCCGATTACAAAGCTTGGAGTCCGGAACAGATGGGTGGCCCGGAGAGGGGCTTTCACCGGGAACTCCTTCTCTTGACCTCGTGCGGTGTGGGTGAGTTTAATTTGAGTTTGGTGGAGAGTCGGGAGATGTCCTATTTTTTGGTGGAATTTTGGTCGAGAAATCGGTCTCGTTGGCGGGGATTATGGCAAATTGTCACCTGGGGATCAACCGCTCTAAGTGTGGAGAGTGGTCCTGAGCAATTTTGCGGTGGTTTCGACAAGGTCCGGTTCAGCACCTCTCATGGACGAGAGGAGGTGAGGTTTAAATAGGAGAGGGTGGAGGGCCTCCTGTGGGGGTTTAAGGCTTGGGATCAGCTACTTAAGTCAAGGGAAGAACAGACCATGGTGGCCATCGGGCTCGAAGCGGCTCGACAGTGGGAATTCCAAACTTCGGCTCCTCCCAAGGTCTCGGCCATGGTGTTTTCCCGGCGGCCCGGTGGCCGGCCGGCCGTGCACCGGTCACCATCTTGTTCGGGTGGGTCGTGGCCGGGGTTTAGTGCAATCAATCGGCCATGGACATGTGTAAAGGAGTTCGATTTAAATGGAATGGGAGAAGGCTCATTTTTGGCTTGGTTTGGGTCAACCCATGGAAATAGGCTTGGTGCACCTCCCCAAGACCTGATTTCGAGCCGAGGGAATCATTTAGGTCGGCTTAGAAGGAGTGGTGAAGTCTCCATCCATGGTGAGGCGGCTAAGCATGGTTTAGTGTGTGACATGCTTAAGGTAAAAAAGGGTTTAAAAGGGTTTAAGAAAGAGATCCCCTCTCTTGCCATTAATGGTTTGGTGAGGTGGAAAGTAGATTCCATGGCTCTCATGGCTTCCATGTGGCTCATGCATGGCTTCATGGCTCATCTTTGGCTTGGGAAAAGTTTGGTCAATTTCATGAAAAAGGCTTTAAAAATTTTGGTAATTTAGGGGTGATTTGATGGGATTTGTCATATGGCTTGATTTGGATTTGTTTTATCATGGATTTAGAACTTAGGAGATGGTTTTATCAAATGGATGATGATAGAGGATTGTCATGTGGGCTTTGGGCCTTTTGAAATTATTTTTGATGGGCTTTTAGGAAGGCTAAGGGAGTGGGCTTTGGCCTTTAGGTTTAAGAATGAATTCATGGATGGGAATTTTGTAGAATTTTGGGCAAAATAATTGTTGGGTTTGGTTTAGGGACATGTCATGAGTGATTTGAAATGAATTTGGAGTGATTTGGGTTTGAATGGGGTTGGATTTGGGCCTCTTTGGTAAATGGGCCAATGTAGGTCAAATTGAGCTAACTTGGGCCAATGTTGGGCTAGGGTTGAAATTGATGTAAAATTAATGTTGGGAAATATTTATGGGAGTGTTTCAAAGAGGTTTTGACTTTGGTTGGGTTTTGATTTTGGGGTTTGGGCTTATTTAGGTTAGGTTTGGGTTTAGGTCAAAATTGGGTCTTTTAGCTTTGGGTTGAATTTGAGTGGGGTTTGGGTCTAAATTTTGGGTAAATCATGTTAGTGTTTTGTTTGTGGCGATGTTAAGGAAGGTTTAGAAAAGATTTCGGGTTAATTGGAGTTGAATTGGGTTAGTTTGGGCTAAGTTTGTGTCATGGGTCCAAATTGGGCTTTAAGGTCAAAAGTGAAATTGGATTCAAATGCCAATCAAATTGAACTTGTATTTGGTCTAGATTGGTGTTGAGGATGTTGAATTGAAGTTTAGAATTGAATTGGACCAGAATTTGGGTCAATTGGGTAGGTTTGGTTTGACATTGGGTTCACTTTGGGTTAAAATGGGTCAAATTGGGGATTTTGACAAAAGTATGGTAAATTGACAAAATTGGCCCATGGTGTAGTTGAACAAAATGAAATTGGGAATATTTGGGATTTTCTGAAATTTTCTGGGAATTTTCTGAATTTTTTGATTTTTTGGCTAAGAGGGGCATTTTGGGTATTTGGAGGGTATTGGGAGGTATTTTTGGAATTTTCGGTACTTCTGGCTATGGATGATCAATTTGAGTAATGTGGGAATGTTTGGGATTGGTTTTGAGGAATTTTGGGTATTTGGAGATTTTTTGAAAAATTTGGGTAATTTCAAGGGTTTTGGGTAGGTTAGGCGAGTGTAGGGTCCCTGGGTCAAAAATCGAAAATTTAGAAAATTGAAGATTGGGTAAATGTAAGTGGAATGAAATCATTTTGGTTGAGCCATGAAGCCATATCAAGCCCACATGAGCCATGAAGGGACTCATTCGAGGCATTCATTATGTTGTTCCTAACCCTCTTGCCAGCGGCTTAGGGGTTAAGGACCATCCATGTGAATCAGCTTCATGAGTCGGGAGGTCAAGTTGGATATAGGTGTGGTTTTAGGAGGTGTGTGAAAGTGTAGTGTATAAGTGTAGTGTGTGTGTAAGTCGGCCCTCACTGCGACTGAGCCACCTGTAGGGCGCTCCTAAGGCCAAAGAGTCCTATAGGAACTCATCCTTTAAACTTCCACATTTGATTTCAACCCTCTAGGTGATTAGGGGTCTACGGTCAAGTTTGTGGAGTTTGCAGGGAGTTAAGAAGTGGCTTGAATTTTTAGGTGGTGGGTCCCAATTCTAATCTTCTAGGATAGTCAAAGGAAAAGCCTAAGGCTAGATCCTAAGTACTAAAAAGAAGAAGAGAAGACCTCATCAAAAATAAGATCAACACTTAATTCGCCTCGAAAGTGTGTAACATAATTTTTTTCTCAGATTAGGTTAGAACACTTATGAGCTACTACTGAAGTGGAAATGATAAGATATATGTTCTTATCCAAGTTCCTTTTTTATTGCTGCTTGGATAGAGAATGTTGTGATACTACCTGATTCAGTGATTCTTGTGTGTTAACTGAATAGAGCACTTGCTTAACGTTGATTCACAAGTAGAAAGAAACAGAAGGAGAAATGCAGTTGTGATATATTTGATATATGAGTACTACAACTCATACGTAGTTCAGTCTCCTTACATGACATCGTCTTATCTTGGTGATAAATGGGTTTAGGAGTTCCTTGTAGGACACCCAACAAGATTTAACATGTTTCATATGTCATGAACCATATTTATCGATCTTCTAGACGAATTATACAGGAATCATGGACTTCAAGGTTCCTCTAGGATGACTTCCAGAGAAGTGTTAGCAATAACTATTTTAGCACAATATGAATCTATAAAAGGAACAATAGAGCGATTTCAACATTCATCGGAAACAATCAACAGATACTTTTCAGTTGGGTTGAATGCTCTTGTTAGTTTATCATTCAAAATTATCAAACCAAATGACCCAACATTTGAGAGGACTCTCATAGAGATTGTAGTTGACTCGTGGTATATGTCATATGTTAAGGTAATTTCTTTTCTTCAATATATTTAGAAGTCAAATAAATATAGTAATTTACACAACATTCTTTAATTTTTTTAGAATTTTATTGGAGTGATCGATGAAAAACACATGGATGCACATGTATCGAATAATGAAATGGTTGCATTCAATAGACGGTGTGGATCCCTAAGACAAAATGTGATAGCACTATATGGTTTCAACACGTGATTTACTTTTATTATGGCTAGTTGGGAAAGCAGTACACACGACTTTCAATTATTCAAACTTACCACAAGAAAGTATAAGTTCCTCACCCACCCCCAGGTTTGCTCAACCGTTAATCCTAATTAATTTTTTTTAAAGTGCAATACTAATTAATGTATTTGTGTCAGATAAATATTATTTGGTTGACGCCGGATACCCTTTACCAAGAGGGTTTCTAAAGTCATTCTCAGATACTAAATATCACATTCTCGATTTTGAAAGATCGAGCAATATTGCTCAAGGCATGAAAGAAATGTTTAACAAGAGACACTTGTCTTTACGCAGTGTCATTGAAATATCATTTGGAGTGTGGAAAAAAAGGGCCATACAATATAATATGCCGACATAGCCTTTGCCGAAGAAAGTGTAGATTGTGGTGTCCATAATGGCTCTCCACAATTATATTCTGCAGCATCGTTCATGCAATGACATTGACTTCAGCATAGCCGATGAAGATCATTTGCATGTCCCATCTGAAGCGTTTGAATATCACATAGGACTTTCTTTATCACATTCAGAAGTTGAATAATTTGAGAATTGCACTCAGGATGGAGAAGGTACTAAGGAAATGAATAAATTGAAAGAGCGGATTACAGACGCCATTGTTGGCTGCTGAATAGACTGATTGTATTTTTTTTCTTGTTGCTAATTTATTTGTGATGGGTGGTGAAAAATTTTATTGTTTGTTGTATCGATGTTTTATCCAATCATCTATATTTTGAATCTCAATTTAGTTCTTGCTCATTTGCATGCATTATCCCCCACCTGGATGGCCGATGAGGCAACCACAGATAAAATATGTTATATAGATATGTGTTGAAGGTTTATTTTTTATTTTTTGGAGGTCGGTGACGAGACATTCGACCTTAAGGGTTTTTCTGGATGGCCTACATGTCGCTATTGGTTCTTGTCACATTTGAAATCCCAATAAAATCAACCAAGTTTCTCTCATTTTTTTAGTGTTATGATTTTTTGAGGCTCTTCTGGATGGCTTTTATTTGGTGATATGCATATGTAACACATATGAGCTCGACATTATTTGTTTTGAAGGAAACCAAAAAAATATTTTTTTATAAGGTTTGCTGTCTTTTTGTAGTGATAAATTCATTAGTTTATGCTATGTTCTTAGAGACCACAGGATTTAGTAAAACTTTATTGGTTAATTATAATTTTTTCTGCTAATATTGCATCCAAGGATTTGTGCATTGTTGCTTTAAACCTTCAGAAAAGATTGAGCATGAGAATTTCTGGTACCTCTAAAGCATTGTACTGCTATTGTGAGCTACCATGCTCTTTGTTTACTTACAATAGCTACATATCTACGAGAGACAGTATTGCAGGTATCCGAAGAGAAGATAAGAAAGTTGTCACTTCTTTAGGTAGGAAGATGGGACGAAGGAATCAACAGCTGATAGCGATCGGGCTTGGCGAGTGTTCTTGTAGGACGGTTTATCTCGTAACATAAGCCAAGTGCATTCTAGAAAAGATATTATTATATTATTAATTTTTATGTTAATAATTTTTTTTAAAAAAAAATTAATTGTTGTGTTACAGTTATGTGAGGAATCTACTTTGATTTTGTAAAATCTAACTTGAATGTTTGCTTTCAAGTATGAAATGTGCTATTGTGAAAAGTTCTGTTTTAAACAACACTATAGTATAAGGGCAGAAACATCATTTTTTCAGAAACACATGTAGCACAACTGTTTCGAAACTGCAAAAAACAAACAGACTGTCAGCTTCTCCACAACAATTCTTTGAAAAGATATAACTACTCCAAACACACCCTAAGATCTAGTGTTTGTTAGAATACATAAACAAAAATAAACTTTAACTATTTCTTTATTACGATAAAAAATAATTATTATTTATTTTATTAAAGTATTAAAATTTTAATCAATCATTTAATATGTATTAAATTAATCAATAATTAGCTCATAAGTTTGATTAATTAGTTTATTAAATAATTTTTTACATAATTATTCGTTAGGTTAAAATATTAACAATACTTAATTTCAAGATTTAAATTTATAGTTGAAATATAAATTTAATATTATAAATTAACAATATAATTATTGTCTAATTAAATTAAATTAAAATTTTAATTTATACTTATTAAAAATTAATTATTCAAATTTATTAGTTAAATTGCAAATTAATGATATAAATGTCCAATTAATTAAATAAGAGTTAATTAAAATTTCTAATTATACTTATTTATAATTAATTATTCACAAAACCAATTTATCATTAATAAAAAAATTGATAAACTAATTATTTATTAAATAATTATTTAACGTTCATTAATTAGAAAATAATTAACTATTTATGATACAAATTAATAAGTATTTAGAATTTCATTAAAAATCAATTAAAATTTAACATTAATTATTTTTAATTATTTAATTGCGAAATAATTATCTCACACAAAATCAGAAAACAACCTACTCTCTTTTAGAAATCTCACTCTCATGCCGGAGCCTCTTTCTTAATGCTTTAGTCCGGCTGACATTGCCTGCTTGCATGAGATGAGCAGAAGACAACTCTGTCCTACCTCTGAATTGCAAATCTCACCATACCTGTTTGTTTCATAAAGACATAACAAGACGTCTATTCATACATTAACTATTAAATTAGAAAAACATGGGAGAAATAACTAAAGGGATCACAGATCAGACCCTATAGACTAAATACAATATGGTATCACAGCTCCATCAACCTGAATCGCAGCAAAATAATCCTTTGTTGCAGTACGTCCCCAAAAGTCTTCTCTTAGTAGCCCTATGACCCAAATCGACACAATAGTCGCCAGCCCAGATAGCCACGAAATGGCTCCCTCGTAAGACTCATTAGCTGCATAATGTCGTCACATGCATGTTCTAAGAACAGAAAGCCAGATGTAAACCCTTTCCTACAAGTACAGAGAGTTGGCAAACATGATTCCGCGCCGAAGACTTTCAGAGCCAGATTCAAACTTTTTCTCGAGATTGGTTTCACCTACAGCATGAGCAGCAGCTTTCAACTGCAGAAGAGCAAATTAGCAACATCAGCTGCATAGATGGAGGCAACGCATAAATACTACTTTTTCTTGGCAATCAGAAAGTATGTCGGGGTCATTACAATTTTTAATATAACACTTGAAGGTAACAAACTTTCAAATAAGGTATAAAATTATGTAATCGAGCACCGAGATGTTTTTTGTTCGTGAGGCGAGAGGTAAGCGTCGAGACGTTTTGAGGCGTAGGCCTCAAATTTAAAAATTATGCAAATTGATAAAATAAATATAATTTAAACTATCAAATGCAAAGTAAAAAATAACATTAATATTTTAACATATTGACACGTTAAAAAGTAATATAACGATATTTAAAAAAATAATAATAACTTGCGTTAAGTAGAAGTAGCACGCTAATATCCTAACATGAAATTATAACATTAGATGGGTTATATAAGCATTAAACTATTAAAATAAGCTAAAATTTTAAAATAAAATACTAAAACATCAAAAAATAACAATCAAAATAAGTTTAACAAAAGTCTTTATTCTTACTCATAACACCCCCACAAAACCAAGAATATAACAAGTCCTAAGCATTTCTATCTTTAAATATAAAAAGTCCTTACTCTCGTTACCCAATTGATTTTCAGTAGAATCATAAGCAAAATGAATTATTTATCTAGTGTCTTATTCTTACTCATATCTATATTCTTCAATCTCAATTATCTTCAACTTTTTATTGAATAAACATCAATAAAATATTAATTAAAATAATAATTATGTTCATAATTAACCTTCCAACTACATAATTTTTCATGAATAGCTTCTCCTTTTATTTATTATTATTTAGTGTGAGAGGTGTGAAGGATAATAGGTGGGATATATTAATATTACTTTTGGATTTATTAAAAAGAATTCAAAATGCCTAAAAAATTTGAGGCAATTTTCGAGACGAGGCTTGGATGAGGCATACGCCTCATCCTAGGATAACAAGTCATAAGTGTCATTGCGATTTTTTTGTAAAAATCTATAATATAGCACAATTTTAAAGAAGACATTCCAAAATATTACCTGATTCAAGAATTCATCCAGCCGTCTGGCTAGGCGTATAATACTTCCCTCGAAAATCTCTGTCATTTGGATAACCTCGGCAAATGTTGCTCCCTTCAAAGAATTCAATGGAAGTCAGATCATTAGGAAATTACAAGCATAAGCTGTGAAACTAAGAGAATGAATGTTATGACATTTAAGAAAAACAAAGAAGAGGGAAAGTTTCATTCTGTTGTAGGAGTTCAATGCGAGGGGAAAGCGCACCTTCGACCAGCAGTAAATAACATCCATCAAATATGGCCTCACGGTTGATTCAACATATTCCTCCACATTAACGTCCAATTTGCACTCACGTTGTATCTGCAAATGATGCACTATGCAGTTTAGTTCAATCAACATAAATAGTTTCTCTTCGGAAATAAACGTATAAAATAAAAGGGGCATTTACATACATACCACTCAATTCCTTTGAATTTGCATGTCTAACATCTAAATTTTGTTTCTTACAAAAGAAATAATAGCTCCAAAAACTTCCTCAATACATTCGTGACATGGGCTTGTATAGAACAATACAATATTTTACAAATAAACCCCTAGGCTTCTTCTATATTTCCTTTTTACCAATAGAACCCTAAACTAGATACAAATCTCAACACATCATCTCAGGATAGGCAAAAGATATCCACTAAACACATCTTGTCAAATAACCTAGACAAATCTAATGAGCTAAGTCTTTGGTGAGGCAGTAAGCCACTTGCTCCCCAATGGCTACAAGGGTAGATTCAGTAGTCTGTTATTCAACTTATGCTTAATGAATAACCTATCAATCTCCACATGTTTGATTCTATCGTGTTGCACCGGGTTGTTGGCAATATTGACTGTCGACTTTTAGCTGCACCATAATTTCATTGTCCACCTTGAGCTCCACCAACAGAGTTCTCAGCCACATCATCTAAGCAAACTCCTAAGGCCATGACTCTATATTCTGCCTCTGTTGTTGATCTCACTACTACCGGCTGTTTCTTGCTCTTCCAAGAGACAAAGTTGCCCCCTATTAATGTGCAGTATTCTGATGTGGACCTTCTATCATCCACACAACTCGCCCAATTAGAGTCACAAAAGCCCTCAATGTCAACATGCCCATTCTTCCTGAAGATCAATTTCCGTGGTGCACTCTTTAGGTAATGCTGCTACACTACGTCCAAATGGCCCTTCCTTGGATCATGTATGTAGTGGCTCACCACGCTCACTACAAACAAGATGTCGAGACAAGTGTGAGGAAAGATCAGACGACCCACTAATCTATGGAACTTCTCGCGATTAACTGACTCTCCTGTCTATACACTCAGGTGGACCTTTTGATCAATTGGAGAGAATGCAGGCTTGCATTACAGCATGTTTGCTTCCGTGAAGAGATCCCGTGCATACTTCATCCGAGACAAGATTATCCCCTCCGATCCGCGGGTCACCTCAATCTCAAGTATCCGAGCAAAGGCAAAGCGTCCTTCACCTCAAATTCTTTGTCCAATTTTACCTTTAGCTGAGCGATCACATCCTCATCATCACTAGTGACAATCATGTCATCAATATGCACAACAAGTATAATGGTATGACCTCAATGTCGTCGAAAAAACACCATATGGTCGATATTGATCTGTTGATATCTCATGCTCACCATAACCTTTATAAATTTATCAAACCAAATTCGAGAAAATTGTTTCAAGCAATATAGTGACTTCTTGAGCCTGTACACATTACCCACTATCTGGATTTTACAGAATCCTGGCGGCATCTCCATATACACCACCTCCAGTAACTAACCATGAAGAAACACATTCTTCACATCAAGTTGGTGTAACATTCACCCACCATTCACTGTCAAATAAACTAGTGTCCTCATTGTGCTCATCTTCGCTATTGGTACAAAGGTATCGTCAGTCCATGTCATACGTCTGACTGTACATTTTTGCCACCAATTTTGTTTTGCAATGCTCTACCTTCCCTTCTGAATTTTTTTCACGGTAAAGAACGACTTACACTCAACTGCTCTTTTCTCATTGGTAGTGGTATTATCTCCCGTGTTATGTTTTATCGAGGCCCCAAGCGTTTCATGCATAGCCGCTTTTCACTTGGGATTCTCCTTAACTACCTGCCAGCACTTGAGAATAGATATATTATCCAAAAATGCAATGAATGCTCCATGCACAGGTGATATGTTAGTATGAAACAAACTAAGCAATGTCATGTCCTCACCCAAAACGATCAGGAGGATGTCTCGCATTGCTATGAGAGATCATCCTAAAAGTTGGGGTTGGAAATAAAAGAAAAAAGAATCATATCACCTGTGAATTCTATGGCTGAGGTGAATTTTGTGGGTGTCTCAATGGTCGGGATGTAACCGGAACAAAGGAATTGCTGGCACGAGTGGCACTGCATACATAGTTCCCTCATTTTGCTTCCTCCTCGTATACGACGCCGCCTCCTTCGGTCTTGAATCCCACCAACTCTGGAATCAATCTCCTCAATTTTGGCTCCTCGACCGACTCATCCCACATCATAGAACAAGGCATTGCTCCCACGGCATCAATCTCTCACCATTACTACTCATCTCATCTTGCCTCATACCTCCAACATCTAATAAGTCACCAAAGGGAGATGTCACCTCCGTGGTGTAGTACAATTTGAGTTCTCTAACACATTCATGCTTACAAACTAGCCTACTATCCGTAGGGCTCCAATAAATATACCCTTTCTTGTAGCATAATAACTCACGAAACACACTTCACAGCTCTGGGATTCAGCTTCCCTATTGATGGTTTGTTGACTTTCACAAGATATACACAGTCAAATACATTCAATGGGAGAATTCCACTATTATCTTTTTTTAACATATAACAAGGAGACTTCTAATTTAACACCCTCAATGGGGCATTTTGTTGATCAATTTACACTTTTTGTCCCCACAAGTGCTTTGGGACATTCATTGTGATCATGCTGCTTCGAGCTACCTCTAGAATATGTTATTTTTCCTCTCTGCTGCTCTATTTTGTGGTGGCAAGTATGGACATGTGGTTTGATGTTGTATTCCTTGAGCTAACAAGTATTCTCCAAACGCCTTGTTGATGTACTGTCTCGTTATCAGATCTCAATACATATACTACCGCACCATATTCAGTCTGGGTTATCTAGTGGAAATCGTTAAAGCAAGCACACATCACCTTTATTTTTTATTGAATACAACCATGTAATACGAAAAAAATTATCAATAAAAGTCTTAAATGTCAATAATCAATTATTGAAATAGTAAAATAAGGTTCCCAAACATCAGATATATCAAATCAAAAGTACAAGAATTCTTATTCCCAAAATTGATATAAGAGCCCTCAGTAACCTTGTCAAACTCACAAGCAACACAAATATTTTTTTTATTTACTTGTCTTTTCATACAAAGACAGATAAAAACGACTCAGTAGACTAAAACAAGTGTCTCGTGCGTTTGTGATGTAGCAGTAACAAGTCCTCCTGACTCCCCCCTGATCCCCCTATGCCAACATTCTCTACTACGGATGTCAAAGTCGAGTCCATCCTCTCTCTATCCAAGTACACAAGTTCATTATGTCACGTTCCAGTCCTAAGTGTCTGGTCCCTCCATTTCTCTTGAAAGATTACCTTTAAGAATGTCAAATGAAACAACACATTTTAGTTTGAGAATAATACACTAATGGACAAAAGGTTCACTGGAAAAGAATGGTCATGACAAACATCAAAACAAGTCATAGAATCGTAACACATTACAGTACCCTTATCAACTACAGGTTGTGTTGTGTCATCAACGGTCTAAATGTTCTCAGGAACTACTATGTGAGTATAGAAAGAGAACTCTAGCAATATCCATCACATGTTGAGATACACCAGAATATTTTTTTTAATGAGCACTTATGACTCTAATTTTATGGTTAAAAATAAAAAGTACAAAGCAGGGAAAAAGGTCCCTAAATTCACACACCCTACAAAACCCAAAAAAATAAAAAAAAAACAGGGCAATTTTTCCAAAAAAAGAAAAAAATACAACTCAACACGACACGACACGACACGGCAAACCAACACACGACAAAACAAAACTAACAATCCAAAGAAACTAAAGTATATAAATAATCAGGTAATAAATTCGACACAACAAGATTCTTTAAGTGCGTTTCAAGCTTAGCAATCCAATCAGCCACCTGGTTTCCTTCCCTTCTAATATGATTCCAAATAATATTAAGTCTCAGTAAATGACGAATTAATTCTTTTAACCTGCAATAAAATACTTTAATTGCAACTAAGATTAAATTTACAAATATTCTAAAGACATAAGGAGTCTAATTTCATGATAATATTAAACCAACCCTTTTTTTTTTGCAATAAGGAGTGCAAAAATTATAGCCTACGCCTCAGCTACTAAAGGAGACAAAGCTAAAATAGGAGCAGCAAACCAATAAAGCACAATACCATTCCAATCTCTGCAAATGCCACAAATCCAAACAATCGAAGACTTCCAAGAACCATCAGAATTGATTTTAATAAAAGGAGCTGCCGGTTTAGACCAAACAACCTTACTAAGCATCTATTCGAAATCTGCAGCTTAATATTAAGATTATTAGCAATAGAAATGATGTAATTATTGTTATTAAGCTTAATATCAATAACATATAAACATTTGTGAATATAAGAATAAATTTGGCAAATAACATGCTTAGTACTAACATAAGTACCATTAAATTTAACATTATTACGAGATAACCAAATAAACCAAACAATTATTGAAGGAATAGCATTTAAAAAAGGATGCCCTCTAATATTCCAATCCCTAAAGATATCCAAAACAGAATTATAACCATAAAAGAGTCAAGCCGACCACATAAAGCAAAAATGTTATTCCAAATATCAAAAGTAAACCTGCATAGCTTTCCAAAAATATGCAGAATAGACTCTTCACTATCCTTACATAAATAACATCAAGAGACAAGTCTCAGACCTTTGAGCTTAAGAATATCATCCATAGGAACCCAATTGTGAAAAATTCTCCAGCTAAAGAAAGAAATGAAGCGCTAGCTCATTTATCCCAAATCCAGGAAAGATCCAAACCCGGGGGAAACATTTCTAAAGAAGCAAAAGTTTTAGTAATAGAATCCCCCAACTTACCTTTAATTTTAGGAGTATCATCATTATCAGCATTAATAGGAACATTAGAAATAAATAAAGCATCCTTATAATGAACCATGCAACTCAACTGGGTTGAATTCCAAGAGGAATGATCTCAAATATCTTTAACCATAATATTGATATCATGAGGCCCAACATGAGGTTAGCAAGATGACCATTTGTAGTCTACCATCATACCAAAATGAGACATCACCTCAGCCAATGTCCCAACAAATTAAATTTTCAACATGAGAAGAAACTATTAATATTTCTTTCCAAACATAAGAGTCAGAATTAGAAGGAGAAATAGCCAAAGGATGAGAATTACCACAATACATAACATTAAGAAGAAAAGCTCAGATAGAATTATTCTGTCTAAAATGAAACCAAAGTTTCATAAAATTAAACTTTATAGAATAATAAAGCCTACGAAAACCCAATCCACCATAGATGGTTGGCTTACAAACATTCTCCCAACTTTTCCTATGTAAGCTCTTCTTGCCACAATCATCCTACAAAAAACTATTAAACAAAATCTTCAATTTCTTAATAATAAGAATAAAGCATATTCATAACTCCGTATAATATACGAGGGTAAAGTAAGTAGTTAATACTCTTAAGAAGAGTAATACGCCCACCAAAAGAAAGAAATTTATTCTCCTAAGAGTGAAGTTTCCCTCTAATCTTTATCCAACAAATCAGCAAAAAGAACAGTTTTTTTAGCTTTCTTATCAAAAATAAAACCAAGATACTTAATAGGCAAAACAGCCTTCTGACATTTGACTATAATCAGTTATCCAATGCAGTTTAGCATTGGATACAAATTTAGAGCAATAGAAAAAATATTTAGAAGTGTTAAAATATAAACCAGAAACTTTTTAAAGATGAATAATGAGTTGCCAGATTTTCTTGATGAACCTTCTATTCGAATTAGTAAAAAGAATGAAATCATCAGCATAACATAAATGAGATATACTCAAAACACCTTTATGCATATAATTAAGAGCAGGATTATCCGCATAAAGTTTATTCAGATTTCTAGAAAAATAATTAAAGGCAAGAATAAAGAGATAAGGAGAAAAAGGATCTCCCTGTTTAATACCTTTGGTAGCCTTAAAATGCCCATGAGAATTACCATCAATAACCAAAGAATAAAAATCGTTATTAAGAATTCGTAAATAAGTTTCATGTAGTCATCATTAAAACCACGAGCCTTCAAAACATCCATTAAAAACTCCCACCTAATGAATCGAAGGCTTTCTTAATATCCATTTTAAAATAACATTTCCATCTCTTTTACTTCATCTAGATCTAACAAAAGCTCTCGAACAAGTAAGTTGCATTGTCCCAATATATCTTCCTTTAAGGAAAGCAGTTTGATTAAGAGTAATGACCCTGCTTAAAATGGGTTGAATCCTATTAACCATAATTTTAGAAATGATATTAGAGACCACAGTATTAATACTAATGGGTCTGAAAGAATCCCAAGTATTACTACCATGATCTTTAGGAATTAAAATAATATTAAAACTCTTAAAATACTTAGGCAAGTCATTGCCACGAAAAAATCTTCGAATAGTTTCAACAATTTCGGGATTAATAATATTCCAACAAGTTTTATAAAACTCAACAAGAAAACCATCAAGCCTAAGAAATTTCGCCTTCAATACTATGCGGAATGCATTTAATTTCAAATTGTAGAAGGAATGTAAGTAAGATTACAAGATACAGATTAGCAGAATGAGAAAAAATATCGAATTAATCCGATCGAGAGAATGATTATCATTGTAGAATAAAGAAGTAAAATAATTAATTCCATCATTAATAATATTATTCTCATTAATCAAGATATTACCATTTATATCTCTGATACTTGAAATCAAATTCATCTTCATTCTACTTTTAATACAAGCATGAAAGAAGGCAGCATTTCTATCCCCATTCAAAAAAATAGTTTTAGCAGCTTTTTGAGCATAAAAACATTTCTCCATACTTATAGCATTAGTAAGATCTTTTTGAGCTTGAATAAAAAGATCAATACTAATAAAATTCTGAGTATAATGTAATTCCATATCTTTAACTCTATTCTCAGCATCAGCAACAATTTTATTAAGATGACTAAAAACAGACCAATTCCAAGTTCTTAAGATCTTAGCAAGATGCTTCTGAAGCATCCAAAGCTTTTAACCAGAACTAACAGGTTTAGAAACAAGCTTACTAATCAACCAATTGTCTTTAACACACTGAAGAGAATAACCTAAATCAAAAAGCTCAGCATCCAAAATAACATTATTAAAGCTAGAAATTAAGTTAAGATTAGGTGAGAGGCCACATTTCTTCTCATTAATAGTAGAAATAACATTGAAATAACCTCCTACAAGCCATGGAACATTCAAAGGCCCAATAGAATTAAGTAAATTCCATAATTCCAGCCTATCATACTTAGTGCACCCAGCATAAATAAGAGAAATGAAATGAAACATCTTGATAATTAATAGAAACATATAACAATTGGTTGTGATTAATTAGAACATCCATTTTAATAAAGTCCTTCCAAAGAAACCAAATTTTGTTATTACTATTAGCAACAAAATTAAAGTTACCAATTCTCCTAACATATTTAATATTATTGCAAGAATTAACTAAAGGTTCAAGAATCCCAAAAAAAGAAATATGATAAAGACGAATTAAATTCTTAAGTCTATTAGAGGCATTCCTTTTGGCAATGCCTCTAATATTCCAAAATAAAGTATTAAAATTCATCAACATTATCCTTCCTACTTCTAGTTATTCTGTAGTGTGAAGTAACTCATATCAATCAATATTCTTACCCATCGACTGGTCATTAACGAAGATCGAATTAACGTAACTAAGTTCACTGGCTACCTTTTAAATTTCCTTCTCCTCAAGCTTTTTAACCATCCATTCTTCTTCAAGTTCGATCTCGTTCAAACTATGATTTTCTAGACCTATATTATCAGTAACAAAATCCTCTTGAATTTCTTTATCAGTATGTATAAGAGAAAGATCAACATTTTCAATAGTTTTAACAATAATTGGATCAAACAGTAAATCAGATTGATTATCGTTCAAAATATAAGTATCAGGTTTATCAATCTTATTAGCACTGGCATCCGTTTGCAAACCTTCCTGATGATCAAGATTTGCATTAGAAACCACCAGAGGAAGACATCTAGGAGATATCTGTGCTACATTATCATCATTTTCTGGATTAACATACACATTAGATTCTACAAGATTTAAAGATCTTGCATTATTCTCATTATCTAGCAAGAGAATAAAATTCTGATTACTTTCTTTATCTTTATTCCCCATATTCTTGTTATTAGGATGTTTAAAATGCTTAATTTTCAAATGAGGATAAACAATAAAACAGTTATTAATGCAATGACCAAACATGTGGCACTTATTACAGTAAGGTGGAATATATTTCATTTCCACAGTTTGCCAATAACCTGAACTCGAATCTTCAAGCCAAACAGACTCACAAAAAGGTGCGGTAACATTTCTTTCAATCAAGATACGAGCATTAGAAGGTCGATTATAGTTCACAGAAGCCATATCAATTTTCATAGGTGAGCCAAAAATCTTTCCAAGAGTATATAAAACTTTCTTATTATAAAATTGTAATTTTAGTCCTGGAAATTTATAGCATATAGGCACAATCGGTGGTTCTTCCATAGGATTAAAATCCACAATCTATTTTAGAATCTTCATATAAACTTTTTCAATTTGAACCACCTTTTTAGAAAATAACAGAGTATAATCAGATTCATTTTCTAATTTAATCATAAGGTTCCTACCATCAATCAAACCGACATTCCACTTACCTAATAATTTTAGGTCAGAAAAATACCTCCTAATGACCTCCATTTTCAGATGTGCATAGGTAAACTTTCCTATCAAGGTATATTTCAGAGGCTCAGCAAGAAGATTAGTCTCTTCTTCATTGAATATCAAAGCAGGTTTCCCATTCTTCTTAGATTCTTTCTTTAATAAGCTATTTGATCCATCTTTTCCAAAGCGACCTCTAAACGAAACAGGAAATAAACACACATTAGCAGAAGAGGTCGAAACTTCCATATTACCTTTTAAAGCTTCAAGAAAAGATGGTCGATTAAGTAAATCAGTCATGCAAAGGAAAGGAAAATTTCCAAAATCTGGAAGGAGTGAAGAAAAGAAGAAGAAACGGTAGCGAAAACGCGATCAGAGATCCCAGCGGCTCAAAACGGAGAAAACCCTAGCAGAGCTACAAAAAAAATACTAACAAGCTCCCGAAAACAGGTCTTCTCAGAGGGACGGAATGGGTTCTTGTAGCTCTGCTAGGGTTTTCTCCGTTTTGAGCCGCTGGGATCTCTGATCGCGTTTTCGCTGTCGTTTCTTCTTCTTTTCTTCACTCCATCCAGATTTTGGAAGTTTTCCTTTCCTTTGCATGGCTGATTTACTTAATCGACCATCTTTTCTTGAAGCTTTATAAGGTAGTATGGAAGTTTCGACTTCTTCTGCTAATATGTGTTTATTTCATGTTTCGTTTAGAGATCGCTTTGGAGAAGATGGATCGGATAGCTTATTAAAGAAAGCATCTAAGAAGAATAGGAAACCTGCTTTGATATTCAATGAAGAAGAGACTATTCTTCTTGCTGAGCCTTTGAAATATATCTTGATAGGAAAGCTTACCTATGCACATCCGATCAAGAGGTATTTTTCTGACCTAAAATTATTATGTAAGTGGAATGTCGGTTTGATTGATGGTAGGAACCTTATGATTAAATTAGAAAATGAATCTGATTATACTCAGTTATTTTTCAAAAAGGTTGATCAAATTGAAAAGGTTTATATGAAGATTCTAAAATGGACTGTGGATTTTAATCCTATGGAAGAACCACCGATTGTGCCTATATGGTTTAAATTCCCATGACTAAAATTACAATTTTATAATAAGAAAGTTTTATATCCTCTTGGAAAGATTTTTGGCTCACATATAAAAATTAATATGGCTTCTGCGAACTATAATCGACCTTCTAATGCTCGTATCCTGATTGAAAGAGATGTTACCGCACCTTTTGTGATTCTGTTTGGATTAAAGATTCGAGTTCGTGTTATCGGCAACCGTGGAAATAAATATATTCCACTCTATCGTAATAAGTGTCGCACGTTCGTCATTGCATTAATAACTGTTTTATTGTTCATCCTCATTTGAAAATTAAGCATTTTAAACATCCTAATAACGAGAATACGGGGAATAAAGATAAAGAAAGTAATCAGAATTTTATTCTTTTGAAAGATAATGAGAATAATACAAAATCTTTAAATCTTGTAAAATCTAATATGTATGTTAATCCAAAAAATGATGATAATGTAGCACAGATATCTCCTAGATGTCTTCCTCTGGTGGTTTCTAATGCAAATCTTGATCATCAGGAAGGTTTGCAAACGGATGTCAGTGCTAATAAGATTGATAAACCCGATGCTTATATTTTGAACAATAATCAATCTGATTTACTGTTTGATCCAATTATTGTTAAGGCTATTGAAAATGTTGATCTTTCTCTTATACATACTCTAGTAAAGAATTCGAGAAATTTTGTTACCGACAATATGGTCTGAAAATCATACTTTGAACAGGATCGAACTCGAGAAGAATGGATGGTTCAAAAAGCTTCAGCGAGAAGGAAATTTAAAGGCAGTGTAACTTAGTTACGTTAATCTCGATCGTCGTTAATGACCAACTGATGGGTAAGAATATTGATTGACATGAAGTTACTTCCACTTCTAGAATAACTAGAGGTAGGAAGGATAATGATGATGAATTTTAATACTTTATTTTGGAATATTAGAGGCATTGCCAAAAGAAATGCCTCTAATATACTTAAGAATTTAATTCGTCTTTATCATCTTTCTTTTTTTGGGATTCTTGAACATTTAGTTAATTCTTGCAATAATATTAAATATGTTAGGAGAATTTGTAACTTTAATTTTGTTGCTAATAGTAATAACAAAATTTGGTTTCTTTGGAAGGACTTAATTAAAATGGATGTTCTAATTAATCAAAGTCAATTTTTACATGTTTCTATTAATTATCAAGATGTTTCATTTCATTTCTCTCTTATTTATGTTGGGTGCACTAAGCATGATAGGCTGGAATTATGGAATTTACTTAATTCTATTGGGCCTTTGAATGTTTCATGACTTGTATGAGGTGATTTCAATGTTATTTCTGCTATTAATGAGAAGAAAGGTGACCTCTTACATAATCTTAACTTAATTTCTAGCTTTAATAATGTTATTTTAGATGCTGAGCTTTTTTATTTAGGTTATTCTGGTACTATTTTCACTTGGCATCGTGGTATAGTTTTTGAAATATTAGATAGGTTTTTAGCTAACTCGTTTTTGTGTAATAATTTTGGCAATTTTGAGATACATCATCTTGCTTTTAATGTTTCTGACCATACTCTTGTTTTATTAAAGGTGTCTAATACTTTTAGTAAAAGATCTTCCCGTTTCTGTTTTCTTAATGTGTGGACTCAACATTCTAATTTTCTTCAGTGTGTTAAAGACAATTGGTTGATTAGTAAGCTTGTTTTTAAACCTGTTAGTTCTGGTCAAAAGTTTTGGATCTTCAAAAGCATCTTGTTAAGATCCTAAGAACTTGGAATTGGTATGTTTTTTGTCATCTTAAAAAAATTGTTGTTGATGCTGAGAATAGAGTTAAAGATATGGAATTACATTATACTCAAAATCTTATTAGTATTGATCTTTTTATTCAAACTCAAAAAGATCTTACTAATGCTATAAGTATGGAGGAAAGTTTTTATACTAAAAAAGCTGCTAAAACTATTTTTTTGATGAGGATAGAAATTCTGCCTTCTTTCATGCTTGTATTAAAAGTAGAAGGAAGATGAATTTGATTTCAAGTATCAGAGATAGAAAGGGTAATATCTTGATTAATGAGAATAATATTATTAATGATGGGATTAATTATTTTACTTCTTTATTCTCTAATGATAATTGTTCTCTTGATCAGATTAATCCTGATATTTTTTCTCATTCTGCTAATCTGCATCTTCTTAATCTTACTTACATTCCTTCTACAGCTGAAATTAAATCTGCTCTTGATAGTATAGAGGAGGGCAAGGCTGCTAGGCCTAATGGTTTTACTGTTGAGTTTTATAAAACTTGTTTGGATATTATTAATCCTGAAATTGTTGAAACTATTCAAGATTTTTTTCGTGGCAATGACTTTCCTAAGTATTAAGAGTTCTAATATTATTTTAATTCCTAAAGATCATGGTACTAATACTTGGGATTCTTTCAGACCCATTAGTATTAATACTGTGGTCTCTAAGATCATTTCTAAAATTATGGTTAATAGGATTCAGCCCATTTTAAGCAAGGTCATTATTCTTAATTAAACTGCTTTCCTTAAAGGAAGATATATTAGGGACAATGCATTTCCTGTTCAGGAGCTTTTGTTAGATCAGGACAGAAGTAAAAGAGATTGTAATGTTATTTTCAAAATGGATATTAAGAAAACCTTCGATTCCATTAGGTGAGAGTTTTTAATGGATGTTTTAAGCGCACATGGTTTTAATGATGACTTCTGTAAACTTATTTACAGAATTCTTAATAACAATTTTTATTCTTTGGTTATTGATGGTAATTCTCATGGGCATTTTAAGGCTACCAAAGGAATTAAACAGGGAGATCTTCTTTCTCATTATCTCTTTATTCTTGTCTTTGATTATTTTTCTAGAAATCTGAATAAACTTTATGCTGATAATCCTGCTCTTAATTATATGCATAAAGGTGTTTTGAGTATATCTCATTTATGTTATGTTGATGATCTCATTCTTTTTACTAATTCGAATAGAAGGTCCATCAAGAAAATCTGGCACCTCATTATTCATCTTTAAAAAGTTCTGGTTTATATTATAACACTTCTAAATGTTTTTTCTATTGCTCTAAATTTATATCCAATACTAAACTGCATTGGATAACTGATTATACTCAATGTCAGAAGATTGTTTTGTCTATTAAGTATCTTGGTTTTATTCTTGATAATAGTGCTAAAAAACTATTCTTTTTCATTGATTTGTTGGATAAGATCAGAGGAAACTTCACTCTTGGGAGAATAAATTTCTTTCTTTTGCAGGCGTATTACTCTTCTTAAGCAGTATTCTTACTTTTACCCTCGTATGTTATACGAGTTATGAATATGTCTATTACTATTATTAAGAAATCAAGATTTTGTTTAATAATTTTTTGTGGGATGGTTATGGCAGAAGAGCTTACATTGTAAAAGTTGGGAGAAGGTTAGTAAACCAACCAATTGTGATGGATTGGTTTCCGTAGGCTTTATAATTCTATAAAGTTTAATTTTATGAAACTTTGGTTTCATTTTGACGTAATAATTCTATCCAGGCCTTTTTTTAATGCTTAAGATCGTGGTAATTTTCATCCTTTCGTTATTTCTCCTTCTAATTCCGACTCTTATGTTTGGAAAGAAATGTTAAAAGTTTCTTCTCATGTTGAAAATTTAATTTGTTGGAATCGCCGAGGGATGTCTCATTTTGGCATGATGACTCGGACCACAATAGTTCCCTCGCTAACTTCTATGGTGGGCCTCATGATATCAATATTATGGTTAAAGATTTTTGGAATCATTCCTCTTGGAATTCAACCCAGCTGAGTTGCATGGTTCATTATAAGGATGCTTTATTTATTTCTAATGTTTCTATTAATGCTGATAATGATGATATTCCTAAAATTAAAGGTAAGTTGGTGGATTCTATTACTAAAACTTTCGCTTCTTTAGAAATGTTTCCAGTTCGGATCTTTCCTGATTTGTGATAAATGGCATAGCTCTTCTATTTCTTTCTTTAGCTGGAGACTTTTTCATAATTGTGTTCCTATGGATGATATTCTTAAGCTCAAAGGTCTGAGACTTATCTCTAGATGTTATTTATATAAGAATAGTGAAGAGTCTATTCTGCAAATTTTTGGAAACTGCAGGTTTACTTTTGATATTTGGAATAGCATTTTTGTTTTATGTGATCAGCTTGACTATTTTTATGGTTATAATTCTGTTTTGGATATTTTTAGGGATTGGAATATTAGAGGACATCCTTTTTTAAATGTTATTCCTTCAATAGTTGTTTGGTTTATTTGGTTATCTCGTAATAATGTTAATTTTAATCGTACTTATGTTAGATACTTAGCTAGTTATTTGCCAAATTTATTCTTATATTCACAAATGTTTATTTGTATTGGTATTAAGCTTAATAACGAATAATTACATCCTTTCTATTGTTAATAATCTTAATATTAAGCTGCAGATTTCGAATAGATGCTTTAGTAAGTTTGTTTGGTCTAAACCGCCAGCTCCTTTTATTAAAATCAATTCTGATGGTTTTTGGAAGTCTTCGATTGCTAGGATTGGTGGTATTTGCAGAGATTGGAATAGTATTGTGCTTTATTGGTTTGTTACTCCTATTTTAGCTTTGTCTCCTTTAGTAATGTCAGGCGAGAGCTATAATTTTTGCACTCCTTATTGCAAAAAAAATGGGTTGGTTTAATATTATTATGGAATTGGACTCCTTATGTCTTTAGAATATTTGTAAATTTAATCTTAGTTGCCACTGAAGTATTTTATTGCAGGTTAAAAGAATTAATTCGCTTGCTTCTGAACTTAATATTATTTGGAATCATACTGAAGAAAGGAAACCAGTATGTGACGATTGGATAATGCTCGAAACGCACTTAAGGAATCATGTTGTGTCTAATTTATTACCTGATTATTTATATACTTTAGTTTCTTTGGATTGTTAGTTTTGTTTTGTCGTGTATTGGTTTGCCATGTCGTGTCGTGTCGTGTCGAGTTGTATTTTTTCTTTTTTGGAGAAAGGGCCCTGCTTTTTTTATTTTTTTGGGTTTTGTAAGGGTGAGTGAGTTTAAGGACTTTTTTCCCGATTTTGTACTTTTTATTTTTAGCAATAAAATTAGATACACCATAATATAATATCCATTTTAATGATCTTGTTGTAAAATAGAGACGAGCATGAGTAACACGAGTAGCTTTATCAGAGTGAGTATAAATAGCAATGTTATCCATTGATGACGATGAGGTGGAAGCATCCTCAGTCCTATCCTCTGCTACTTTTTGCATCCTCTTCAACAATTTTAGAAACTCATGATCCTCATTAGTAAATACCACATATGTCTCTCTCTCGTCCTCAGCTACCATCAGATTTGCTCGATAGCTCCCTTCTCAACCTCTTCAACCAATACGACCAAAACCACAGCCACGACCTCCAAACTATCCACAACCCCCTGTCTCTCTCTCCTTAGATGGCCTAGAACACACCTTGTTCAGGTGGCTTACTTCATCGCAGTTGTAGCACTTGTGAGTCTCCCCCTGGACACGTCATATCTGAGCTCGAGGCGACTGAAGCTAATTGTGTACCTGGAAGTAGGGCAATCAAAAAGGCTCGATGTTGGCGAACAACTCGTGTTCGATTTGTTAAGTAGATCGTGTTTCGATTCGTTCGTTAAGCGAATCGAACAAGAATAATTTTTTAAAGTTTGATTTATAAACGAGTTGAACACAAAGATTTGTTCGTTCATGTTCGACTCATTTTGGCTCGAAATAACTAAATAATTAAATAATAATATTACTTTATATTATTTTTATATTACTTTTATATGTTTTAAATAAAAAACAAAATTTTATTATTTTTAAAAAATATTTGGGTGGTATGCTTACAAAAAAAAATATAACTTTAGGTGTCAGAAATGTAAATACATAAAATTTGGGTGGTATATGTTAATGTCCCTAAAATAAAGCTTAGAGGAGCAAGCCAAGTTCAACGTTGGAAGGGTATCATGCATGGGCCTCACCATATCCGAAGAATGCAGATGAGAAAATTGGGAAGGATTACATGGACGTGTTATCTAAAGCATTTGTCTCACACCGCGAATGACATAAAATATGTTTGAGAAAAGCTTATAAAAGTTAAAACTAAGGCTTTGCTAAGCAAATAAATTTGTACAGTTTGGGAATAAAACATCTGCATTGTTTTTATTAAAAATAAATAAATTTCCTAATTTAATAATAATTTAATTAATTAAATTATTTAGTCTCATGAGATTTTGAAATTAAATTCGAGCCGAATATGAGCCTAATTCGAACAAATAAATTTAAATCGAGTCAAACACGAATATGCTATTAATGAGCTATTCGTACACGAGTCGAACACAAACCAAAAAAACTTTAACAAGCCAAACACAAAAAAAAATAATAATAATGAGCTATAAGCTCTTAGCTCTCTCATGTTCGGCTCGTTTACACCCCTACCTGCAAGTCCACTCTGCTCAGAGCGAAGCCTCATGCGACTCTCCTTATGTTTTATCGCAGCGATGGCCTCCTCCTGTGAAGGCATCGTCACCCGAGCTGAAAGGACCGATCTCCTCTGATTAATGATCAGGTGCAGATAGGTAAAAAACTGCATGGTGAGTAGTGATCAAGAGCTGTCACAGCCGCTCCAGATCTATGGAGTACTCCTGAATTGATTTATCACCCTGTACCACTTCTTCTATCTCACGCTTAATCTGGAACAAACTCATGTGATTCTCAGTCCCAACATAAATCCACTTCAGCTTTACCCAAATATCACTCACCTTTCAAATGTCATCTACTGAGGAGGCGATTGGGGCAACCGTAGAGTTGAGTAGCCAGGTGTAAAGTAAGGCGTGTGTGGTTCTCCACTCATCCCTCTTAGCACTATCACTCATTAGTCCGTCCCAGGTCAAATATCCCTCTAGTCTCTTACCTAATAAGTAACCTTAATCCGACGCGACTAACTCAGATATGTGGCCGAACCATCAAGCTTTGGATCCACATGAGAGTTCTAGCTTCACCTGCATCGGAGCACATGTTGAGGTAATGGTTCCCGTATGATGTCAATCAAGACCTTCAGAATATCAGGATCTATCTTTCCCAAAAATTTCAATCATTTACCTCTTGCACTATCTCCGTCTCCTGACATCCTCAATCATAAGAAATTTAGTCTAGATCAAATGCGACTTCCTTCCTCTTCTCTACCCAATTTAGATCTATCTCATCACCGAGATCGAGATACTCCCCATATCAACCCATTCCTTAGAATCATGGGGTGAAGCCACCCCCCCCCCCCAACCACAACAGTGGCCAAGAGAGAGAAAGGTGACCGGGTGAGGGAGTGGCGGCTGGGTGACTGAAGGCTTCGACTCCTGGGATGTGCGCCCACAGGGAAGAACGACGAGGGCTTTGGCAAGCTGGACATGTGTGAGGCAAGGAGAAACATGTGAGGGATTTGGTTCCTTCTAGGCATAAGAAAACTTCGGTCTGCTAGGACTAGATCGCGTGTGAGACTCCTAGGGCTCTGATACCAAAAAGAACTAATTGCTCCAAAAACTTCCTCTATTCATTCTTGCATGGGCTTATATAGAGCATTAAAACATTTTACAAATAAAGCCCTAGGCTTCTTCTTTATTTCTATTTACTAAAAATACTCTAAACTAGATACAAATCTCAACACTTACATTTATACCTTTTAATAAAATGTATCAAAATTTTAACTTCTAAAAAGTGAAAAAGATCTTTTCATGCATAACCAAGTCAGGTAGTTGATTGAATTTTAGGTAATACATATATAAATACATAGGAATTGAGTGTTATGTATGTAAATCTTCCAAAATAAAAACAAACCCACCTCGGCTATTTTTCTGGCACTCTCCTGAAGCTGTTGTAAAGGTTTTGCTAGCTCAGTTCTGGAAAAAACTTGATCGCTTGATTTATCTCCTGGAATAAAGCAGCTAGCAAGAGCAACAACTTGATGTGGATCGAGATCATTAAACGTACCTTTCACAACATTACAATCAATTAACCAATACAGTTATGAAAGCAATTAACACAAAAAGTTACAAGTAAAAAATATTCAACTGGGCATAGAGAAAAACCATTAAACATAAGCTCTGTGACAAGAAGTTCATCTCCGGTGTCTATCAGACAGGCAGCACGCCCCTTCAACTGAACTACACTGTCTGCATCTATGTGACCAAGCACCTTTAGAACCCGTGAACGGTTTTTAAGCTCATCACGGAACTTTTGGAGCTGCACAAAAGGATTAGAAAACGAATTCCATCAAGTCAAATTCAACGAATTAAAATAAGAGTTTTTATGCTAAGTAAACCCCACAGGCCCATGATGTAAATGAAATGGTTACCATAAAGTAACTAAATATTGATTAACGGGTATAAGATCCACCAAACATAAAAATGGTAAAACAGGAGGATAAATAAGGTTTAGATCACCTGAGAATCCCTCATCTTGGACTTGAGCACTTGGATTTCATGATTCAACTGAGCTTTTCTTTGGAATGATTTGAATTGCTTCTCAGTTTGGCTAGACTAGGGAACACAAACCAACTGGTGTAGCATGGTAGTTATGCCCATAAAAAAAAATTATCAACTACAAAATATGGTACCAAACCGAGTAAATACAGACCTCATGTAATGGATGAGTGGTTAGTTTCTGCTCCAGTTCTTCAATTTTATCAACTAATCCAACAAGTTCCGGCTCATTGATACCCATATCCTGATAGCATAGAAGAGAGATATAAGACATTTATGACCTCGGACTATGATCATATCACTTAAAACCTACGAATAAGTAAGTTTAACTTAAGAGAACTGAAACAAAAGACTTCTTCAATGAGGTTTGTGATAGAAGATGCTCAACACTTATGACAGACACAAAAAAATTTGATCAATAAGAAGGAATCTATAAAAAAGGATCGATGGGACATACTTTAACTGGATTTAACCTCGGTAACCCATGAGGAAATTGTTTTTGTAGCTCCTGCACAGCTAGGAGTACTGTCTGCCTTGCTTCTGCAGGACAGAAGATCAGAAGGGAATGAAATTCTTATGTTGCTGATGCCAGAAATTAGATGTAATGGTACAGGAACCTGCAGTATACCATTCAACTAAAAATTACTCCTGAACCAGTAAAATTAAATGGATTACAACTTTAATCCATCTAAATCAAGATAAAATACGAAAAATTACTCTAAATCTTTCCTGAAAAAGTTGGTTGCTTTCATAAGCTGGAGCTCACCACATGCATTTCACCCCTTTCTCCAGGACAAGGTGGGATTGGCTTTTGGCGAGAACCACTGTCACCTGATCCAAGAGAACAGTGAAGCAAAGTATCGACAAGGTAACTACTGCTGCGTGAAGCTGCAAGTGCAGGTGGTAATGAAGCCACTCCTGAAGGCGGTTTTTTTACAACATTAACTACAACTCCCCAACCCCAATCAGTCCCGCCCTCCCGTACCTTAACCTGAAAAGCCAAGCAGAAGAAGCCCAAAAAACTGCTTATTTCATCCTTAATGATTAAAAGAATCAGATTTGGTTGCAGTAAACTCCAACATTTAAACATTTTAACTGATGTCATCGGGGAATGGTTCTTTTATAAACAACACACCACAGAATTAAACTAATTCTATGGGGTGGGTGGGGGGTGGGGGGGAAAGCAAGCATCAATTGAACTTGAAGATATGTAGAGGTTACCAGAAACATACCAGCCTACCGGGAACTAAATAATATAAAATCCTCTCTGGCCTGGTGATTTCAGACATGATCTTCCTTTCAAGTTGTGCAATTTCAAGTCCCAGCTTATGATACTCAGCAAGTTCAGTCTATACTAATAAAATGAAGTCAATGCAAAAAAATAAGTATTGAATGTAAAGATATTTACTGCAAACTAAGACATCACCTCGCCTGAGGATTCAAGCATAGCAGCTTCTCTTTCCAATTTTGATATTTTTTTATTCATATCCGGTAATGACTAGGTATTTAAAAGGAGTAGAGAAAACACTTGTCAATATTTCCAGAATTAAAACCAAAGAGTTCGTATCAAATAATCGAGAAAAAAAATAAGAATTTGCACCAGACCTTCTCATACTGGAACTGGTGGAATGAATTCTTGATAACATGCTCGGCTGTAAATTGACCCTCAGCACGACTCAGTAAATTTAGAATGGAGTAATAACTCAACCTGAAAGTGCTGACCAATGGGGCAGGTTTACCCAAAACCATGTCCTTGAGAACATCCATTTCCATCTGAAACAAAACTATTAAAGTATCACATCCACTTCGTTTCAGATACTCACAAGATGCTGACGTATGATACTTCTTCGAAAAATCAATCAACAAATGAGCTATCACTTCAGAATAATGTTTCACAAAAAGGAGTTTTTTTTCCACATGGTGTTTATTTACATTTTAATACAAATTTATTTTCTCTTACTATATTTATCAGGCTTGTATAGCAGAATGATGAGTTATCTCATATGTTGCACTTCAGATAAAGACAAGTGCAATAATTAAAGGCTGGCATGCAACCAATAACAATATTTCCTTATGGACCAATTAACTAATTTCCTTACAAAAAGGATGTCATGTTGCCTATACTAAAGAGGTTCTCCTGCTTAAGCCGGATCAATCTTATCAGTGCTACACTAGGCAATAAAAAGATATAAACTACACCGGCAAAGCACAAAACTGGAAAAATTATCAAAAACTCGACATAAGAACACTATCATACAAACCTGTAACTTTATACTCCACTTTTGTACTCACTTAACCCTTTTACAAACAAGAAGCAATCAAACAAGCCTATGTAAGGATGTCAAGTCCAATAAAAATAAGCCCAGTTTCCTGACATGCTTAATATCAGTACACATTATTGCATGCTATAAAAGTTTAATGTAATATAATACTTGCAAGCTTAAGTACAACTTTTCAATACATAATAACAAACCTGAACCAGATTCAGTTATGTTTGGTAACACCCAAAACTGGAAACAAAGCAGGTGAAAACTGAACAAATTAAAAACGAAGTACACAAAAAAGGCACAAAACTAATTCATTTTATGATTTTTAGTCCTTAGAAATTCAAATGAATATTGTAGTTTATCAAAAACTATTGACAGGTTTTACAAATTGTCATCAGCATTAAGTTCCAATGCACTTTCTTTTCACATTCTGGTGCTACAATAGAACATGAACACCACAAATCAGATATAGACAGCGAGCAGAGAAGAAAAGTAACACAAAACTGAATAAAGATTACAAACTATTGGAAGAAGTTCATGATTGTGATGCATTTACCCTCTCATCAATCATTATAATGCAAATACCACGCTCATCTTTACCACGACGACCAGCTCTTCCACTCATCTATTCATGGGGCATGCAGATGATACAAACTTGTTAGAAAAACATTAACGGATGTGCAGATACATGCAAGAATTATGGAAAATGATCAAGTGATGAATTATTTTTTGTGGTCAAGACATCACAAAAAAGATATTATTCCTGACCTGGATGTATTCACCAGATGCAATATAACGATGGCTGTCACCATCCCATTTTCTCACAGATGTGAAAACGACGGTCTTGGCAGGCATATTTAGACCCATAGCAAACTAGAGGGACCAAAAGCCACACATGTTAGGGTCAAAAATATTTGAAAAGTTTTCGAGTAGGATTTAGCAAAAGAAGTTAAAGCCAATAAAGCCAAAAACAGTAACACACGAAAAAAAAAATTAAAACATTTACCGACAATGTTCATTCTGAATTGCAAAATTTACAAATAATACTTCCTATCAAACATTCCTAAACTCCAAACAAACAAATCTATTTGTCTAAATCACTATGTCACTAGGGCTTGCTTGGGATGATTTTTATTTTATTTTTGCTTTATATTTTAAGAATATATTTGTTTAGTGCATTTTTTGTATGTTTTAATTTTTATTTCTAAAAATAAATTAACTTGTTTTTAAAAACACTCAATGTATCTAAAAGTTGTTTCATATTAAACTTGTTTTGTTTTAAACCAAAACAAAAACAAAACAAAAGAAAACAAAAACAAAAAAAACAAAAAAAAAAAACAAAATCAAAAGTGATCATAAACGACCCCTAAGCTTTACATCCAGATCCTAGCTCTAGAAAGCCATACATAAGAATATCAGCATCACAAATATGGCAATGAACTTACTGTTTCTGTTGCAAAAAGTGCTTTGACAAGGCCTTCCTGGAAAAGCAACTCCACCAATTCCTTAATTATCGGAAGTAATCCTGAATGATGGACTGCTATGCCTCGTTGGAGTAGGGGAAGCATTAGCTTAATAGCTGGTAAGTTTCTATCTTCCTCGCTCAAGCAAAGGATAGCATTTTTAAAAACCTGTTCAACAACATCCTTTTCTTCATCGGAGTTTAAGTCAAGTTTAGCCATGGACATAGCATGTTGTTCGCACTCCCTTCTGCTAAAGCTGAAAATTATTACAGGCTGGAATTTTCGCTCCATTATCATCTGAACAACCAAAAAACACAAAAATTACACATTAGGCGTGAAGCTTTAGCCTAAAGCCAAAAAATAATCCAGTATAAACTCACAATGATAAAAGCAAAATGAACACAGATTGAGCATAAAGCCTTAAATATGTCTTGTTTTAGGCAAATCAAAAGCATATGATATTACAGCTTCACGAATTCAAATGAAGAATTAATAAACAAAAAGTAATTAAAGATGAAATACATCCTGTAAGACACTTAAAGAATATGGTAGAGATAAATGAATCGGTAGTTATAAGCTACTTGCTGAACAAACCTTGGTGATGCAAGATTGAAATTTCGGAGAACCCAAGAACCAGTACAAAGCAACATTTAACACAAAGTAGTAAAGAAGAAATGATTAGAGGGAATCATAATTTTGCAACGGTAGTCAGACTTTAACCAAAATTGCAAAGCAATCAACACAAGTAAGAAGCTGACAATTTCTTCTATAAATCATCTCTCCCCGAACTGGCTTGTATAACAAAAAACTGATATAATGTTCATCCTGAATATTTTGCAGTATTAAATCAATAAAAAAGGAAAGTATCATAAATCATATTAAAATGCTGTATATATTATCTCCTGTTTCATCTATCAGTAGCACAATGAGCAATTCAAACCACCACTAAGATGTACATGAGATCAAAATACGCGTCAAATAAATTACATTCTAAGGTGACTCAATAGACAAGCACACATTTGCACGAAGCAAAATAAAAGCCAGCTTAAAGTGAAGTAGAGAGAAATTTTGCATAATAGATGCATCATGCCATGAAAAAAAAGAAGTATCCTCTAAGATCTATTAAAATTCGTCAGACTTATAAAATACAGAGGATGAGAATAGAAAACTGCCACTGTCCATAACAAATAAAAAGACTTCAATGTTCTAACAGTCATAACAAAAAGTATAACATGCGAGCAACAATTAAACAAAAAAAATCAATACTTAATCATGAATCAGATAGAGACAATAATATGTGAGACCATGCAACCAAATGAGTCTAAATGTACTTCCTCTTAAATACAGCAAGAGAAGATATACCTTCACGATCTTATATATGTCAGAACCCGCAGAAGCAGTACCACCCTTTGCAATCCGGCCACTCGCTTTACCATTTCGGTGCCCATCCACCTGATTCTTCTGTTTCGTAAATGTCTCCTGCAGCTTTGCAAAATTATCCTCTTTAAACTGGTCATTCTCATCCACCACAAGGTACAAGCCAGATCCACCCACCGGGAACACATAATGCTGTAAAGGTGTAGGCCTGAAGTCCGTATACACTACATGACAGGGTTGTTTATGCAAATTGCATATCCACTCCGCAAATTCTGTCGAGCTCGACATGGTCGCAGATAAAAACACCATCTTGATTGCTGGAGGCAAGAATATAATAGTCTCCTCCCATACAACACCTCTTTCTCGGTCTTTCATATAGTGTATCTCATCAAAAATAACCCACGCTACCTCCTTTAATAGTTCCGTACCCCTATAGAGCATTCCTCTGAGGATTTCTGTAGTCATGACTAGGCAGTTGGCATGAGGTGAAAGGGTCACATCACCGGTCATCAAACCAACATCAGAAAACTCCTGATTTAACTCTCTGTATTTCTGATTGCTTAGAGCCTTCAAGGGTGAGGTATAGATAACCCGCTGCTTGTCCCGGAAGGACATTGCAATGGCATACTCAGCTACTGCTGTCTTACCAGCAGAAGTGTGAGCAGAAACCAAGACAGACTCATTCCGCTCCAGGCAAGCTATTGATACTCGCTGAAATGGATCTAATTCAAAAGGATATGTTTTAGCCATTTTGTCATTATAAATTGGATTCTCTAACGTTCCGTGAACTGATTCATCCTTCGATGAACTGAAGTCATCTGGAACAGCAACCTCATGGATGCAAGTTCGAGAAATATTGCGCCTTTTTACTGCACTTTCAGATTTTTGAGCTTCGCTGGGTAATGAGGGATTTTCACTTGATGGTTCTTTAGAAAGCTTCCTCTTGCCTGTAACTGGGACCGTTTCCATCTCCTGATGTGAGTTTCAATAATCCTGCACGATGCAAGCTTAAAATGTCCTGATAGAGAAGAAAAGATAAATGATACAACATACAAATAGAGAAAAATCATAGTAAGAAACTGGATATTAAGAGAGATTTATTTATGGAATAACCACAAATTCGAGCGTGCAAAGGAAAAAGCAAGAGAAAATAAAAAAGGGAATAAAAAGAGGTTTCTCAAACTAGACCCATTTTTTTACAGAAAAATCACCCCCAAAAAGTAAGACAGATGTAAAGCAGCAAATTTTTATGAAGTATATAAATTAAGAAGCCTAAAATAACATGCATATTCGAAAATAGGACATAAAAATGCTAAAGGCACAATAACACACTGTAAACTCTGATATAATTGTAAATTTTAAATCTCAACGGACATCAAGAACTAAAAATCAACTATATAAGTACGAGATATATCCCAATTACATATTTCTATAGCATCCATAAAAATTATAATCCGACCACACAAACTAGAACAGCACTATTCTAGAGCTAAATATACTGTACTATTGAGCCGTTATTGAAGAAATAAGGCAAACAATCAAATATAAGTATTCATGCTCTTTCTAGACTATTATAAAGAATCATGAAACTAGGCACACGTTTATTACAAAAAGTGCAACTAAATTCCCTTCTTTTAAAAGTTACAATATTTTTCCTTCCCTTTAAGTAATCTAACTTAGGCCCCAAATTTTAACATAGGTTGGCAGCAGTCAATAAAGTATTAGATTACCAACTAACTTTAAAACTGTGATTTGGACAGACTGAAGCTATTGTTTACAACTTCCTAGCCTTTCGTTCAACCGCCACCATCAAAGAATCGACACCCACCACCTCACCTTCTCCATCCTAAACACCAACAACATACAAAAAAAAACACCGCCAACATATGGCAAGGTTCTTGGAAATGTCATTTAAAAAAATATAAAAAAAACAAGTGGCAGTTGCAGCGCTCAACTATGTCTTTCAATCACATCATCTTCCAGATGGCATAACCATTTATTGCATCCACACCATAACTATTGTTTGAGAATTCAAAAACTCGGGCAGGGAGTGTAAAGCACTTTTGAAGTAACCATCAGTTATAGTTCTAATGGAGACTAATGGTACTCAATAGCCATGGTGAAGGGGAAAGCGCAAAGAGAAAGAGCAGCAGCCAGCCTTCAGTAGATATTAAGGGGATGGTGTTTAAATGGAAGATAGCAAAAGAAAAATATAAGAGGTGATATTTCCTGTGGCTTGTAGCTACTACAACTAAGAAGGCCATGATTGCTTAGCAGCAACAAAGAACAATAGATTTGAAAAGCAAGGAGAAGAAGAGGATTGTGATTAAGAAGTGTAACCACCGAGAAACAAGAGAAGAAAGTGAAGATAGCAATGACTATTTTTTGTTCACATCTCCATGAGCAAAAAGTAGAAACAGGATTTGCACAATGACAGAGATTGACAAAAAAAATTTGGTGGGTCGTGTGACCTGTGTCAAACAGAAAATGCAATTTCTAAAATATAATGGTAGTTAAAATATGAAGATTAAGTGACAAGATCTAAACTTTTCTACAAATAAAATACAAATATATACATCCATTTCCATATAAATATGGGCACTATTTTTTATATCCATAACTTTCTTATGCAAAATAAATGATTATTACCATTTATAAAAATTTTCTAAAAATATTTCTTGATTATTGAAATATATTAAAAGCTAATTTGTAATCATCAGCATTAGACTTAAACCAACTATTTTGGGTTGGCTTTAACCATCATCATTCCTAATCTTTCAATTCTGATTTTATTTATTTATCTACTTGGTGCATTTTCTAACAACTATTATACAAGCTCAACCACTTGAATCTATTTTTAACTATTTTTTTCTTCAACAGTTGTCACTTCAAACTTTCAACTGTAATCATTCCTTAACCGTTCTTCCCAAGTTTTTTCATATATTTATCTTAACACACAAATTTTCATAATGCACGACTTGAGGCCAGTTTAGAGTGGCTACAGCTTTAAAAAAAATTTGTAAAGTTGTTGCGGAGAAAACAACTTCTTAAAAAGCTATAGTGGGAATCACAAATATATATTTATTTTTCCCAAAAATTAGACAACAATTTCCTTATAGCTTTCAGCCACACTCTAACATGTCAGGTTGAAAAAAACTTCTCACAACAGAAACTTAAAAGCTCCCCAAATGAAGCTATGGTGGCAGTCTGAAATGCAAAACATGTAGAAAGATGTCCTAAACAAAACCTTAACCATTAGCAACTTTCAATTTTCTGATACTCAAAATCAAATAATATAGTTTGTCTAATTATACTTTTATAAATTTTGCCTTTCAATTTACATTATATCCTATTCTCGCATAAAACTCCTAAACTATTTGTTTTTTAGCCAAACAACCTTAACTCTATGAGTTATAACCTCATTTATATCTCCATTAATCTATGAACAAAATCAACGATACATAAATGTATCGCAGCAATATAACTTTATCATTTAGTAACATTAATTGATAATTATCACTATCACACCCACTAAAATGCATATCATATTCTCACTCTTTTCTATATTTCTAAAGCCTCCAAATTTTAAACATTTTCTCAATATTCTAAATTCTAGATGTATTGAAAGGTAATTACTACAACAACAAGAAGCCTTTATCACACTAAGTGGGACCAAACGCATGAATCCTTTTTCTCCATTGTGTTCTATTGAGTGTCATATTTTCATTTAATTCTAATAAATTAAGATCATTTTTTGTATAATATGCCCTAGTGTTTTTAGGGCCACCTCTCCCTTTCTTAACATAAGTCGAATCTAAAACATTTACTCTTCTAATTGGATTATCAGCTGGTCAACGATTAATGTGACAAAACAATCTAATACGACACTCTCTAATCTCGTCTTTCACTATGGCTACACCAACCCTTTCACGAATACATTTGTTTCACATTTTGTCTCTAAGTGTCAAGTCACTCATCCAGCATTCTCATCTCGACAACACCTGACTTAGTTTTATGTTTTTGTTTTAAAAGCCAACATTATGTGCCATAAAGCATTGCCGGCTCACCACCATCTTATAAAATCTTCCTTTAAAAAAAAGTGAAACTTTTCTATCACAAAATAGGCCCGATGCATTCCTCCACTTCAACCAACCAACATAAATTCTACTAATAACATCCCCATCTATATCACCATCACTTTGAACAACAAAACCGAGATATCTAAAACATTCACACCTTTTAATGACTTGATCACCCATAGTTACTAACTCGTCACTAGATCTACTATTACTAAAATTACATTCCATATATTCAGTTTTACATCTACTCAAACAAAGATTTTAGACTCCACTTGTAGACCTCCATAATTCAAGTTTTCCTGAACTCTTTCTCTAGTCTTACCCACAAGAAAGATATCATCAGCAAAAAATATACACCAAAGTGCATCCTCCTATAAATTTCGAGTAAGAGCATCCATAACTAAAGCAAAAATATATGGCCTAAAGCCGATCCCTGACGTAATCCAACTGAAATAGGAAAATACTTGGCAATCCTCCTTTTGTTCGAAAAAAATATACATATCTTTAATGACTTGAATATAAGTCATATCAACACCTTTCTTTTCCAAGACTCTCCAAGGAACTTCTATTGGAACATTATTGTAAGCTTTTTCGAAATCAATAAAAATCATTGAAAGGTAATTAATGCTTCTAAAAATTTTAAGTTCCAAGACTAAGAAACAATACTAAGAAGTGTTCAAAACCCACTATATCCAACATTAAGTTTAATTTAAATACATTCAACAAGATGTAATTTTTTTACCAATGATAATTAGCTCGAGTTATACTGCTTCCATTTCACAAATCAAAATGTGTGAGGTTCCATCCATGTTTTTAATTTAGAAAAATAAATAAAATGAAGAAAATGTTCCACTCTTCAAAACACAAATCATTCTTCAATTCAATACAATTAACCAAAAAAGCATAATCGCTGGACGGCAGTTAGAATGCTCCCAAACTATACATATCACCATATAATTGATTAATGCCACTAAATTTCTCAGGCAATGAATTGCTACGCTATATATATGCAAAAAATATACCCACAAAAATTATATGCATCGTTTGCGACACATTTCCTCATCTGCATTAGCATTCTTACAACCAAAAGCCTAAAACCTGAAATCCACTTCCCTGGGCCAACCCAAAATCAATTCAAAAACAAATCCTAACAGCAAAACGGGCGATTATACGCGCCTTAATTACTAAATTCTACAGGAATGTTATAATGAAGAGTGGAGGAAGATACCCTGGCGGAGCATCACTTAGATAAAACGACGGAAAGAAATAGGCATATTCGAGGTCATACATAGTGGAAAAACGTACCAACGTTAGAAAAAATGGCCGCCGGTAGAGAAGATTGGCGAGTCGGCGTAGCAAGCCTGCGGCTTATTCGGCCGGGAGATGAGGAGAGCAGTGCAGCAGGTACCTGCTGTCTAAAATGTACAATTTAGGGATTTCTCCAATTCGCGGCTTGAGCCGGACCGAATGACGGGCTAAACGTGCAGAAGTCTATCGCAATCGCAATTAGGATCATTGCATCTTGAGACTGAGGGTTTGTTGGAAGGCAGACCCTCAGGCTCCAATTTATCTAGTTTATTTATATAAATAGTTTAATATAATAAGTTGTTGATCAGTAATTGATCCAGATAATTTAGTTGACTGTTTAATTTGTATGTTTGGAAAATAGCTGATTTGCAGCTGTTTTTGAATAAATTATCATTCAGTCTCTATGCAAACATAGTATTATTGTATATATAATAAGAAATAATTACAAAAAGCGATGATCTCAATTTAAAAACATTCTTCTCGAGAATATTAAGGTGTTTTAATTGGATTGTAGATCCTAAAGGTATTTTTAGATCCTTTATTTTTAATTAACTCTTATTTTTGTAAACTAATAATTGTCCCACCCTTTATAGAAATTGGTTAGTCTTATTACTGCCTAGGATTGGAGTCTTATTTTCTCAAGTCACTAGCTTAGTTCTCACTAAAATTATTTTGGCCCAAGATTTAACTTTGTAGGATTAATCATGACTCTCCTCGTCTTCGCTTCTTCCTCTCCGATTGAGAATCGTGCAATGAAAATCCTGCACAAATTTGCAGAAGACCCCGCACGAATTCGCCCTTTGTTTCCTTCCTCAATGGTTCTAGTAGAAGCGAAGAGAAAGGATGAGAATGATAGAAGTTTCAGAGGTCTCTATAAGCAGTGATGTCGTAGTTTCCTTCCCAGCTAGCTCTAATGGTGATTGTTTAGCAATGGATTCGTTCACGAAAGCGATGGTTTTGGGTGAAACCAGCTACGAAAGGAGAATGCAAAGCACAGACAAGGGGAGGGCAGTAGAGTAAAAAACTTGGAGCGAACGCGGGCCATCGGGTGGATCCCGCGGCCACATTTATCATTAAACGAAAACGTCGTAAATTGAATCGTGTGACGAACTCGTGGAACAAACAGTTCGGCGGCATTTTTAAAACTCCGCCCACACAAATAAATCGGCCCAAACAGCCCTTGAATTGTATGGGTGTTAGAATTTTAAATTGTTCTTTGTGAACACGCTTTAAGAGTTAAAATCAGACGAAGGAGGAAAATAGAGAATAGAGAGAGTATAATAAGTTGAGAATTCACTGTAGAGTGAGCCAAGGGAGATCCCTTTGTTTTCCCTTTTGCCTCCTATTTATAAGGGTGTATATGTACAATTATAGAAATGAGAGAACAGTTAAGGAAACTACTCTTAACACAATTGATTGGTCGGCTTGCTTAAATTCAGTTGGTTGAGACGACCGATTGAGTGACGACTGCGCCTTCCAAAGTAAATGTCGGTCGGCTAAGGTGTCAGTTGAAGGACGATCTTGCCCACATTAGTAAAAGTGTATCGGCTGACTAGCTTGCAATCTCTTGCACGCGTCTTGGTCAGTTTGGATTGAAGGGATGGTCCGCCGATTGCATCTCTCGTAATAGTGTGTCGGTCGATTTTGATCACATGGTCTTTTATTGGATGGTAGGATGCATCGATTGTCTGACTGCCATCGAAGCCATTCGATTGCTTTAAGATTTGTGATGATAGTTTTGGTGCATACATATTAATTCTCCAAAATTTCCCGCTCCTTGAAAGCGACAACAACTATAAGGATAGAGAAATTATTAGCGTTAGATGGTACTATAATCAATAAAATCAATTCAATATTTAAATCCCATTGGATTATGTGCTCAGAGTGTTCTATAAATAGACACATGCTAGACATTACATCTGTTTTCGTTATTCCGCCTCAGATAATTGAGGCACCATGGGTGATGGTTCGAGCCAGACCACTTTGGACCCTAATATTCTAGTGAAGTTAGGCTGCAGACCCATGGCTTATGGGGAGAATGATAGAGTTAAGAAAAGGAAATGTTTCAAGACCAAACCCACGCTGACTGATCAGGTTGACTCGTATGAGGATCCAGAGGGGCAGGCTTCGAGAGTCCCTCGCTAAGAGACCATGGCCCCTAAGCCTGATAAAGGTGTGAGCTTTGAGGGCCAGAAAGCCCTGCTTTTTGAAGACGTTGAGGAGGGTGGAAAGAGGCCGAAGTGAGCGGAGGTCGACATCTTCATTAGCCGCTGCCGCGAGAAGGTGGAGGAGCCTCCGTATGAGGGTGAGAGAAGCATTTTCACACTTTTTTTTGAATTGATGGATAGGTTTATAGGTACGTAAAAAAAATTATTTACCATCTTGATGTAGATGATTCCATTAGTTCGAAAGGATGCTTGGATGCAGGGTCATCAAAAGATGTGCCCGAGTCAGACCCAATGTTGTGGTCGAGCCTAAGGGGGTGGTTGTCGTGCCTTTAACCTTGACTTTTGTGAAGGGAGTGCCCGCAATCCGACCTTATGTCTTCTTCTGGTCCAATTCGGCCAGCTTCTTACCATGTTTCATATGACTGATAGCAGCTCCATTCCGAGTTTGTGGGATTTCATTCAAACATCGCCCGACTCTCGGTAAGGTCGGTCATAGGTCTAGTGCAGGAGTACCAGCTACTCCGGCAACCCGGGACTCAGAGATAGAAGCCCTGTGGGTGAAGGTCGCCACTTTGTGGAATGGGCTAGGTGAGCTTGGAGCTCTTCACAAGTCGATTGACCTATGTAAGTTTCATCGCAAGCCTGATCGGTACGGAGCAGATTAGGTTAGAAGGGGTGATGATTCGCAGAAGGCTAACTCGAAATGGATATGTCTGATGCGATGCGACTTTAAATATGCTTTAAAATACAAGAATTTGATACCACTTTTTAGAAGATTTAACCTCCAGCAAATGGTGCCAAAAAAACTTGATGTGCGAGGTTTACTTTTATAATTTTATATTTAGATTTAATTATTGTAAAAGTCACAATTTTAAACACAAGTATACGTATCGTTCAAGTAATACAGGGCTCTAGTGGAGTCCTGTTTATCGATCTCACAGGGATAGTGTTTTTATAAAAAGTAAAATATAAGTAATATTTTGAAATTTTCTTATGGAAATTATATATAACCTTTTTTTTATATATTTAAATAATAATTTTTACTAAAATAAAGGAAGCAGTAAGCAGTAAATTAAAATAAGCAGTAATTAAATTTCTATGCAAGTGTAAAAACGATTTTCTCCTTTTTCAACTAATCCAAGAATTATAAATTAATTATCTTTTGTATGGAATTAAGATTATGGTATTGTGCCAAATAGAAGCATTCCTATTCTTTACCCTTTGGTCCAGGTGCAAAGAACATTGACTAATCTATAGTTAGGCTCAAGATGTTTTATTAGTAGAATGGGTTAATCTAGGCTCACACTAGTAGATGTCCAAGGGTGGCTATGGTCGGCCCTACCTGTGACCCGTTACCTTTCTATAAACTAAATTATTAGAATTTAGTCTGTCACTCTAAAAACTAATTAATTATATGCCCAAAAAATAATATCTTCCAATTTATTTGCACTTCACCTTAAACAATCCGCGTATAGCCTGCGATTACCTAAGGATTCATATGATATCTACTAGTTAAGAATTTATCTCCGGATAGGTCTCAAAATTTTTCAACAGGTTTTAACAAATTAAATGACCAATTTAAAAAGTAAACTAAGATCAGGTATTAATATCATCATAATATTTTAAAATATTTTATATTTAATTCTCCTACGAAATTTAATTAATTTATAATTTTTTCATAGTTGAAAGGAGAAAAGATATCTAACAACTCAGAACTTATTAAAATAACACAACAAAACATATTTATAAAACTTTGAACTAAAGTACAAATATTTATCTGAAGTGTTACTTCAAGAGCTCCGCTGACTTCTACTGAATCCAAAGCAATGATGAAAGACTCCAACAGCAATTACACACAATAAACACTCAAAATAAACTCACTAGATACAAAATAAAGTGGCACCCTAAGTATGGAAGAGACTAAATTAAACTAGAGATGAGAGAGAAGATGCTAAAATGAGTATGTGTTCTAAGAGGGGGGTTTTGGTACGATTTTCTCTGTGGAATGGGCTCCTATTTATAGAGCTTTGAATTTGACCAGGGGTTGCTTAAGGCATCTCTTCAAAATTCGTCCAAATTCAATGTATCTTCTAGAAGGTAACCGACGCGCCTAGGCGCCGGGATCTGGCGCCTAGGCGCCGGGATCTGGCGCCTAGGCGCCGGACTCTGTGACCAGGTCTTTCGCACCTCTTCACTTCGGGTCGCGCCTCTTTGCGATCCAGACCATTTCCTTGTGTCCAAATACATTGTATCACATGTCCTATATATTAGGAATAACTTTCAGTCTTCTAGAAGCTCCAATAACCTCTTAACACCATCAAAATAATAGCCCAAAGTCATCAAAAAAACTTAACAGCGTCTGTATCGAACTGGCGCTTAGGTGCCGGACTCTAGCGCCTAGGCGCCAGGCCAATAATTCCAAAAATTGCTCCATAAGCTCCATTTTTGCTCATTTTTTCTTATTTTTCCTTCTTTTTCTTTCTTGGACTCTTTTTAATCATCTACATCCAAAAACATGAAAATATCTTTCATTAAAGCATAATATCCTTAAGAATTGAATCATAAATAAGGCATAAAAATGGGTATTTTTAGGTAGATAAAATTCCTCAAACTTAAATGTTACTTGTCCTCAAGTAACCCTTTTAATTACATAAAATAGATAACATTTAGAATGAAGTTAAAATATTTAAGATTTCTTATAATTTTTTGTTTTATAAATTCTTTAGCAAATCATTAACCAAATTTCACTAATTAAGTTTAATTTTAAGAATTTAAGAATATTTAACTATCAAATCATAAGACTTCCAATTTTTCATTTATTTTAAGAATAATTGTAGTTTATCATATCAATGTCACATAGAATATTTACAAGAATAAGATTTTCATGAAATATTTTTTTTTAGTAAAAATACATGTACATAGAAATTAAGTTAAAAATGTAATCAGTTTTCTTACTATAAGATAATTCAAGTGAAGCTAATTTTTGATTAGGTATTTCCTCAAGCTTCTCATCACTTTCCTTTTTTTTTCTTTTCTCTTTTATTTATTTTTTCTGAATTGTTTTTCAATCATTTTTTTTAAGTGAGGATTACTATTTTTAGATAGCCTGTTAATGATTTTGAACTTCACTATCATTAACTTATTTTCAAAAACATATACATTTTTACTTAATAAATATGACATTAATAATTTATTATTTTTCAAAAATTATTTCAATCTTTTATTTTTCAAGCAATAATCTTTATTCCTTAGTATTTCAAAAATACAATTCTCTTTACTATAAATAGAAAAATTTTGATCTTATTATTATTTAAGCTAAATAATTATATTCTTAAAATCAATCAAAATTTTTGAAATTTTAGTTAATTTTACTAAATTATTTATAAATTCAAAAATTTAGGTAATCTTAAACAGATTTTTCATTCCTTATGTTATGTTAATATATTTTTAAAGAAAATATTAGTTCTTTAAGGACAAATAATATTTAAATTTGATAGATATTTTTCCTTCCCTCAAACTTCAGCTTTAGTATAAATATGAATTATGAAATTTTCTAAAGCATGAGAGAACGATAAAAATAGGAATTAATCTAAGTATAACAATGATGTAGTAAGGAAAAACTAACTTCTACTTCTACACATGCTTCAATATGAATATAACAGAAATGATTAAGCATATATAGAAAAGTTTTGCAGAAAGCGAGAGTTAATTTCTAAAAATAAATCTTTTTTTTTATTTTAAACATGCAAATTTACTAACTATTCATAAACCACTAAATAATAAAGTGAAACAGAAATAAACTTTTATAGAAATTCATTCACATCTCAGTCTTAAACACACATTAGATAAGCTAAGAAAAACAGTTTTAACCTAAAAAGTTCACAACAACACTAACAAATAACATCACAATAAACAGTACAAGAAATAAGAAAACACTCTAAAAACATAATCAATAATCTCTAGAGAAAAGTCAAGCTACTAATCATTGTCTGTAGCTTCATCATCATCATCACCAAAAGAGAACTCCATATCCTTAGGATCAACATAGGGTGAAAATATGGGACATGTAGGGAACTGAACATCATGCTCTCCCTTCAGAAATCTCACTAAATACTCTGAATATTCAACATCAAAATCACTATTTCTTTGTGTACACTCAGAAAGGTGATCAATCTTCTTGTCTATGGTATCTACTCTGCAGTGAGTTAAGAATAGCTCATGCTGCTGCTCTATGAACTGATCATGCATGGTTTCCCAAAATGTAGATGATTGCTCGGCAGAAGTAGATGGTCTAGAAGTAGAAGCTCTACACGAAGTAGTTAATGAACCGAGCGAGTGCGGTAGAACTCTTACCTCGCGATCGATCATAAATGCCGACGCTTTCTCTTCCTATAGGCTTCGTCGACTTGAGCTTTTCCTCGGAAAGCTCGGCGAACTACTCCAGCACTTTGACATAGAGAATAGATCAGTGATGGAAAACCAAGTCCGATATATGTGCTAGAACGAGCAGCAGCCTCCACAGAATCATAAATAATGCTCCCTACATCAATAGACTTCCTCTCTTGAATGCAGTAGTTTAGAATAGCTTTATCTTTGGTAACTTCACTCAGATGATTAGATGGAAGGAGACGAGCAGAAATAAAGTAGTGTCATACCTTGGAAACACCATTAAGCTTAGAAGATGAAAAATTTACCCTTTTTCCATTCCGAGTCTTCCAGGTGATCCATGAAAAAAGTACCTATTATTAGTGTTCATTTCATGCCCACTTTATGCATATTTTTAATGATATTACACTATAAAGGAAGGTATTTTGTACAATTTTGCATATTTCTGTCTTCAAGTATAAAAATATGATTTTATAGAAAATGAAGCAAAAACTATGCAATTTTGAGCCAAAATAAGCAAAGGAAGAAGATTTTAACTTAGTACATATTGATATGTCTTTCTATGCTTAATATATTTTATTTATCACATGTTCTTGGATGAAATTATACTTTTGAGAAAGGTTATTTTTATGCCTATCTTGTAGGTGAAAATGTTAGGAATGCAACAAAACTGAAATGGGGCGAAACGAAGTTGAAACGGAGCCAAACGGAGCAAAACAGTGGAGCTGCGCACAGGGTGGCGCTTAGACGCCAAACCAGGCGCCCAGGCGCCGGTGACGACGAGAAAAAGGCACCTAGGTGCCAGAATCAAGGCCTAGGCTCCAGAATCATCCAGAAACGGTTATGGACGGATTTTTGACGACTTTGGGAGTTATTTTGACGGTGTTAAGTAGTTTCTAGACCTTCTAGAAGCTTGGAAGTTATTCCTAATATATAGAACATGTGATACAATGAATCTAGACACGTTGGAGCGGTTTAAATCACGAAGAGGTGCGAGCCAAAGTGAAGAGGTGAGAAGAACTGGACGCGGTGTCCGGCGCCTAGGCGCTAGACACACCTTCTAGAAGATTCATTGAACATGGACATGTTTTGAAGAGGTGCCTCAAGGCAACCCCTGAAGCCTATAAATAGGAGGCCACTCCTTCAGAGAAAATCGCACTCTATAGTCTCTTTCTTCCCCCTTAGTCATTTTAGTCATTTAGAGTTATGAAGATGTAGATTTTTACATCTCATAGAGAGATTGGTGAGGGATTTTGAGATATTTATGTAAGGGATGCACGAGCGTCGCATGGATCAGTGGGAAACTTTGGTGGAGAGATCGTCTTCTTTCTTTCAGAAGAAAAAAGCTAAGTATTGTGTTCTTAATTCTCTTGTAATTGTTGTAAACACTTTCTAGTGGATTTTCTTTGTTTTAAACCAAGTTTTCTGTCGTGAATTATCCATGTTTCTTAAGTGATTTCCTTTACTCTTTCTTTTAGATGAAGTAGTGGCATGTGTAGGAAAATTATTTTTATGATAGAATTAACTATTAAATGCTTCTAGGTGACAGATAGTTGCATAAATATAATAGAATACTATTGAAATAAGTTCCTTGTTGGCACTTAATTTATTACATAGTTCTATAAATTCTTTTACTTCTTATGCCATTATTTTCATTTATTTTTATTTTGTAATGAAATAGATGCATGTTTAGGAATTAAGATTTGCTTAGATATTCTCTTATTAAATTATGGTGATGATATTCATACCGGATCTTCATTTACTTTACAAATTGATCACTTGTATTGTTAAAATCGTTGAAGAATTCGAGACCTAGAAGGAGATGAATTCTTAACTAGTAGATATCACATGAATCCTTGGGTAGTCGAAGGCCTTGTGCGGGTTATTCAAGGTGAAGTGTAAATAAATAGGGAGATATGATTTATTGGGCGCAGAATTGATTAGTTTTTAGAGTGACAGACTAAATTCTAATAATTTGATCGATAGAAAGGAAACGGGTCACTGGTAGGGCCAACCATAGCCACCCTTGGACATCTAGTAGTGTGAGCCTAGATTAACCCATTCTACTAATAAAACATCTTGAACCGATCTATAGATTAGCCAACGTTCTTTATGCCTGGACCAAAGGGTAAAGAATAGGAATGCTTCTATTTGGCACTACTACATTAATTCTAAGCATATCTTTCTTACACATTATCTATGTAATTGCAAGAGAAAGGTAATTTTTAATATCTTGAATTTCTTCAAACCAATTTATCCATAAGTTATCTTTTTATTTAAGAATGTTATTTAGGATTAGTTATTAGAAAACCCATTTTAATCAACATTCTAAATTTAGGCCTTATAGAAATAAACTGGAATTAGCCTAAATGATTTCTTACCTCGCTTCTTTGTGGGATCGATATTGGGGTTATAAAAGAAAACCCTATATTACTTGAAACGATACGTATACTTGCGTAGTACCTCTAGTGTGTAAAATATTTTCTAAAATTTTACAACATTTTGATTTTATACACTAGCCGCTATTTATAAATTGGGTCAGGTTTTTGGCGCTGTTGCCGGGGAAGCTTCGGTAACAACTTTAGGAGAATTTTAGTTGAAATAATTAGGTTTACACTTGGAAAATTGCAGTGTCGTAAAAACTATTTGTGTGAAAAAATAAGGTGTTCGTGAAAATGTTTTGTTGTGTTGAATATATTTATCTATTATTTGTTTAATTGTTAATGTACTGTTTGTTGTGCTCTGTATGCAAAACAAAGGATCTAAAGGACTTGTGCCTTATGATCCTGAGTTAGAAAAATGGAAAAATTTTAAAAAAACAGAAGGGACTCAAAAAACTAGAAATGGAAATGGAAAACTTTCAAGATAATAACGTAGAAAATCATCACACTTCATTGAGGGATTATGAAAATCCTACGACAGATGAAATTCACTCAAGTATACAAAACCTCGTCGTAGAAGTCGACTCGTTTGAAATAAATCCTGAGATTATCCAACTTGTGCGGAACAACCGGTTTGGGGGAACTCCTTTGGAGGATCCCTATTTACACTTATCTAGTTTTCTAGAACTTTGTGCTACATTTCGTTATAACGGTATGTCGAGAAGATCTTTGTTAAGCTAAGGCTTTTTCCTTTCTCACTAAGGGATAAGGCTAAAATATGGTTATACTCATTAGCACATGGCTCTATTAAAATTTGGGAGGAGTTAACTCAGAAATTCCTAGCTAAGTATTTTCCACCTTCAAAGACTACTAAACTTAGAAACGATGTTATCTCATTTTGTCAAAATGAAGGAGAAACAATATACGAAGCACGGGAAAGATTTAAGGAACTCCTAAGAAAGTGTCCACATCATGCTCGCCCGATTGGTTAATCATTCAAACTTTTTATAATGGGTTAGTAGGATCCCTTAGGTCTATAATTGATGCTCTTCACTTGGTGGATCATTAATGTCAAAACCATTTGATGAAGCATATGCATTAATTGAAAAAATGGCTACAAATGAATTTCAATGGCCCTCTACAAGGGTAAATCATAAAAATATAGCTAGTGTTCATAATACAGATGCAATTGCAATTCTTGCATCTCAGGTTGCTGAAATATCAAGTAAGTTGGACCAATTTGGAATGAACCAGCCTCAATTTACTCCAGTAAGTGAGAAAAGTTCATTAGGGAATATGATTGATTCTAACTTATCATATGAAACTTTAAATACCACAAATAACCAATATTCTAACTTTTACAACCCAGGTTGGGAGAATCATCATAAATTTAACTGGAATCATACTATTGATGGTGGAAACCAAAAATGAGAAAATAATCATGCAAATCCTAATGGAAGTTGGAATAATCAGGGGAACACAAACTATAGACCTTCATATCCACCGGACTCTAACAATGAATAACAATTTGAGGATAAGGAGATGTCTATGGAAGAAGTGGTATTGAAAGTGGGAAACTAGTTGCAAAGTCAAAATGCTGCGATTATAAACATAGAGAATCAATTGGGACAAATTGTTAATTCACAAAGCAATAGACCCCAAGGAACACTTCCTAGCAACATTGAGATCAACCCTAAAGAGAACAATACTGAACAAGTAGAAGCTGTCCAATTAAAAAGTGTAAGAGAGATAGAGGATGTGGTTAGAAAAGAGCAAGATGTTGTGAGAAAAACAAAGGAAAATAAAAGACCTGAAAAACATGTTTCTACGGATCTCGAAAAATTAATTTCTCCAACTAAAATCATTTTGGAAAGACCACCACCTCCATTTCCTCAAAGACTTAAACAATATGAGTTGGATAAGAAATTTTCAAAGTTCATGAAAGTACTTAAGAAGTTAACGATAAATATTCCTTACACTGAAGCTTTGGAACAGATGTCAAGTTATGCAAAGTTTATGAAGGAGATATTAAACAATAAAAGGAAAATTGGGGATTATGAGACAGTTGCACTAAATGAGGAGTGCAGCGCTATACTTCAGAAAAATTTTCCTCGGAAACTTAAAGATCCTTGTAGCTTTACAATTCCTTGTGCAATTGAAAAAAGATTATGTGGAAAAGCTTTATGTGATTTAGGAGTAAGCATTAATGTGATGCCTCTATCTATATTTAGAAGTATAGGTTTAGTCGATATTTCTCCCACTACTGTAACCCTTATGTTAGCTGATCGATCTATCATTTATCCAAAAGGAGTTATAGAAGATGTGCTTGTTAAAGTGGATAAGTTTATCTTTCCCGTGGACTTTATTGTATTATATATGGAGGAAGATAAAGAAATTTCAATTATTTTAGGGAGACCTTTCCTTGTTACTGGACAAGCTATGATAGATGTACAAAAAGGAAAGTTGACTATGAATATTAATGACCAGGAAGTAATTTTGATGTATTAAAGACTGTGAAACATCCAGCTGAGAAAATTGATGATTGTTTTTGGATGGATGAAATTGATTATCGAAATAAAAACCATTTCCAAGAAAGTTTTGAGAGTAAGATAACAGATGAGGTCGGAATGGATTTTCATGATGATTCAAAAATGTTATTTAAAGAAGACTGTATGTATGTTCAAGAGAGGTGTGAAATGATGGACGTCACCGAAAATAGTAAACTTTTAATTCCATATGTTGAAAAATCTCATGAACTTAAGATGGATGTACCTCATTGACCCGACCCGCAATTACGCAGTAAATTAACTTCCTAAAGATGTCCAAAAACTTGACCCGATTTATAAATAGCGGCTAGTGTGCAAAATCTTAAATGATATAAAAATTGGAAAATATTTTATACACTAGGGGTACTACTGCAAGTATACGTATCGTTTCGAAGTAATATAGAGTTTTCTTTAAAAACCCCAGTATCGATCCCACGAGGAAGTGAAGTAAGAAGTCTTTAGTCAAATTCTAGTCTACTACTAATAGTCCTTAGTTTGGAATGTCGATTAAAATTGTGTTTTATCTAGCAACTATTCCTAAATGCAAGTGTTAAATGTAATAGTAACTATAACTAAATGCAAATAATAATTCTAAAGATAACCCTTTTTGGATGAGTTGGTTTGGAGAATTTTGAGATATTAAAACCTACAATTCTTATGTAATGAAATGGATTATGTATAGGAATGAGATGCATTTAATATTGTATGTGCCAAATAGGAGCAATCTTATTCTTTACCCTTTGGTCAGGCATAAAGAACATTGACAAATCATATGCTTAGTTATCGAATCTGCGGCTAAGTTCGGGAGGATACCGATCTGCCACTTCGAGACTCCCACGTTCCCCACACCTAAGGGCTAACATCTACACTTCAGCACCCAAACGATAGGACCGAATTGAGGATTTTAGCCTGTCACTCTAAAATCTTCAATTCTACGCCCGATAACTATATTTCCCTATTTATTTGCATTCAACTTCCATGAACTTCACCATCCATGGAATTTGAATGTGGTTTCACTTTGTTGAGAATTACACCACCCTTTCGGACAATGCAATTACAATGAATTTTAACACTACAATGGGCCCTTATTGCAATGTAAATGAAGTGCAAGTAAAAACCATCACATTTATAATTAAATTTACTTCTACCATGCATCACAAAATCCTAAACATGATTTCTACTCATTACAAAAGAAAAGTAAAAGGAAAACAATGACATAATCTTCTTATGCCACTATTTTCAAAGAAGAAGAAAGAGTAAGAGAGATACGTCACAAAGCATGAAGAAAACACAAAGGAAACTTCATTTAACAAAAGAATATCCACTACGCAAATGTTTACAAAATCACAAGATAATGAAAAACAATACTTAGCTTTTTCCCTTTGAAAGAAAGACGAAGATCTCTCCCATAAAGTCTCTCGGCGATCCATGCAATGCTAGCAAAAATCCCTTACAAATTCTCTCAAAATCTCCTCCCCAATTTCTCCAAAAGGGTAGAAATCTACATTTCTACTCTTAATCTAAGAATCATAAACATTCCTCTAAGTTTTTCTCTCCTTTTCTCTATTGTTTTTCTCTTTTTCTAACATAAATTCGCCATTTTTAAAGAGTGTGGACGAATTTCCAAGAGTCTCCTTAAGCACCCCTTCGAAAAAGCGTCCAAATACGTCGAATATTGGCCCAAAACCGCCAAATGTCGGTTCATGGTCGTCCGGGCTGCTGTCAGCGGGTTCGAGGCCGCTGTCGGTGGCCTTTTCGGCCATATTTCGGTGGTCTCGGGAAAATCTCACCGTCGGCGAGATCGATCTCGCCGTCGGCGAGCAGGCTGCTGCGCGGCTCCACCGTTTCGCTCCGTTTGGCTCCGTTTCAACTCCGTTTCGCCCCATTTCAGTTGTGTTGCGTTCGTAACAGATAGCCCTACAAAATAAGCATAAAAACAACCTTTCTTTAAAGTGTAATCTCATTCAAAAATATGCAAGAAGTGTAAAAGAGATTAAGCATCAAAAGACTTATCGAAAGGTGTCGGGCGCGAATTTCATTTCTTGCTCATTTTTGCTCCAAATTGCACCGTTTTTTCTTCTTTTTGCTCCAATCACCATTTCTTGTATCTAAAACCAAAAAACATACAAAATACCTTCCTTTAAAGTGTAATATCATCAAAAATAAGTAAAATCATATAACAAAAAGCGTATATATTTTAGGCATGTCAAAATCCCCCAAACTTAACTGTTACTTGTCCTCAAGTAACACTTTTACTACATAAAAATATAACTCAAGACAATGTACTTTTCACCTGTAAGACACTAAAATTTTTCATTCAAAAGAATATATTGGTTAGACTTTTAGAAAGAAATTCGAGTAACTCGGAGTTAACGCTACGAGTATAAGAATATTCGAGAATCAAGTCGAATGGTTCTAGTCTTTATTTATTTCAAGATAAACCATAATTTGTTACATTAAGAGTGCCTTGAAAGATTATGTGAAAAGAAGTTCATGTAAACTTCATCAGAATGTAGGCAATACTTTAAATATAAATTCGAAATGAAATCGAGTTCTCCTTTTAGGGTGACTCGAGTGAAGCCGATTTTGATTAGACATCTCCTCGAGCTTCTCCTCATAAATATTTTTCTTTCCTTTTTTTCTTTTTTTTTTCTTTTCTTTTTCTCTTTTTTTTTAATGAGGATTACTATATTTGGAGAGTCTGTAATGATTTTGAACTTCACTCTCCTCTTTCTAAAGTTCGAACTTGAAACACATCCTTACTTTATAATTAGGTATGAGCCTTATTATTCATCATAAAGTCACAATCTCTTCTTAACACAATACTTTAAGTTTCTTAACATTTCAAAAATACAGTTTTCTTTACTTTAAATAGTTAACTATAATCAAATTCTTTCATACCAAATATCTTATCTTTATAAAATTAACCTTTATTACTAAAAACTTTCATCCAATCCTTCCATAATATTCAACTGAAATAAAAAGTTTTAGTTATCTCAAGCGAGTTTCAATTGCCAGAAGTTATGTTAATAATTTTTGAAAATATAATAATTGAGAACAAATAAGAGTTAATATTTTTCTTCCCCCCAAACTTAAAATTTAAAATATTTTGCAACTAATTCCATAAAATACAGCAGGAAGAAAAAGTAAATGTTGAATATACTTACTACTACAACATCCTATCAAATTCATATCATGCATAATCAGGATAGAATGACTGTAGGAAAAAGTAAATCTAGCCTAAAACATGCTTGTAATAAAATTACTCTAAAAGGAAGTATTCACATTAAAATTTTTATTTTTCTTCCTACCCTCAAACTTAATTTTTAACATATATAGCATTCAGTATAGAAAATATAAGTAGGAAGAAAACAATTTAGAAATTCTATCTACCACAAATGTCTATTAAAATCATTTGCAAGTATTCATTATGATAGAACAATATGCAGCAGAAAGTAAATCTAAACTAATCATGTCAAAATGAAATTAACTAAACCAAAGTCTAACTAGCATAGCATGTATCAACAAGGGATTATAAAAATGTTCTTCAAGACCTAAATAAAGTTGTAACACAAACATAAACACAAACACACAATTCAAATACAAACACAAATGATAAATGAGGTCAATTCTTCCTTTAACTCATCCAATCTCACTATGTTACCTTCAATTTTTAACGAAATCACTACACTAGTAAATTAGGTACTTTAAAATGATTTTATAGATTATAATCCCAAAGATAAGATTACCCCTGATAAATTGGTTTCCGGACACCAATCTCAGGCATCACCTAATCTTTATAATTAAGCACCTCTAAAAGTTATAAAGATAGTGTGAGATCATCCACAAAGTATTCATCAAATAGGTTCATGACTCCTATCTAATGAAAATAAAGTTGCGAAAGGAAGTAACAAATTAAGATGGAATTATCGATGTTCGAAATTCATTCTTTCTCTTGTAAAACTCGAGTCCGGGTGAGACCCAAGTCGAGTGGACTCGTCGATCCAACTACTACAAAAGAACATTTAAGTCTAACCATAATAAGAAGTTAAGGAATCACCTCCCTCATGACACTCGAAGATCAAATCAAACTGCTAATAATCCGAACATCTACTAATCATCAATCAAACTGATCAATCCACTATAAAGCAAATACAATAGATCACTAACAATCATGACTCTCAAGCACACTAAATCAAAGCACACAGATAACTATGGGTTGCCTCCCATAAAGTGCTTGGTTTAACGTCATTAGCCCGACAAATGATTCCTCCTGGATCAAAATTCCATTTAAGTAATCCTCGATTAATCGCCCAATCATTTCCAGATCAAGGGATTCCTACAAAATTCTCAAATTTTAATTTTTCATTCAGCTCTTCCTTTTCAGTTTGATTTATATCATTGTTCCTCATATTTGTTTCTAGATCCAATATTCTTCTATTGATTTTTTCAATCTGCATATTAATATCATCCTTGAAATTTATAAGAAATGGATCTCTATAAGATAATTCAATATCTCCCAAATTTTGGATTAGATTCTCTCTAGATAGTTCAGATTTTGGATCAAATTCTTCTATGTCACTCTTCTGTTTGAAATTATCTTCCAATTCTTCCCCTTTATAATTATTAAATGATTGAGGATCTATCTTAGTTGAGGAAATAGATTTTTCTAATTCCTTAGGAAGTTCTTCCAACGGTCTTCCAATATCCTTATCCTCTTTTCTCAACTCAAAGTTCTTTTGAAATTTATCCTCAAATTCTCTTCCAAGTCTTAGTTTAATAATTTTATCTTGTTCATCTTTCATTTCAGGTTTTTCTTGTGATTGCGACGTATCTAAAGATATAAAGACTGGTTGTGTAGATGAATTCCCTAAATAGGTATGCTTTAAAATTGTATGGGGTACATCCATCTTATGTTCATGAGATTTTTTAAGAGATGGAATTAAAAGTTTTCCATTTTTGGTAGCGTCAATCATTTCATACCTCTCCTGAACATACATACAGTCTTCCTTAAGTAATGTTTTCGAATCATCATGAAAATCTATTTCAATCTCATCTTTTAACTTACTCTCAAAACTTTCTTGGAAATGGTCTTTACTTAGATAATCAATTTGATCCATCCAAAAACAATCATCATCTTTTCTCTCAGCTGGATATTTCATAGCCTTTAATACATCAAAAGATACTTCCTGGTCATTAATATTCATAGTCAACTCTCCTTTTTGCACATCTATCATAGCTTGTCCAAGTAACAAGGAAAGGTCTCCCTAAAATAATTAGAATTTCTTTATCTTCCTCCATATCTAATACAATAAAGTCCAAAGGAAAGATAAATTTATCCACTTTAACAAGCACATCTTCCATAACTCCTTTTGGATAAATGATAGATCGATCGGCTAAGAGAAGGGTTACAGTAGTGGGAGAAATAACGATTAAACCTAACCTTTTAAATATACATAGAGGCATCACATCAATGCTCACTCCTAAATCACATAAAGCTTTTCCACATAATTTTCTTCCAATTGCACAAGTAATTGTAAAGCTACAAGGATCTTTAAGTTTCCGAGGAAAATTTTTCTGAAGTATGACACTGCACTCCTCACTTAGTGAAACTCTCTCATAATCCCCAAATTTCCTTTTCTTATTTAATATATCCTTTATAAACTTTGCATAGCTTGACATCTGTTCCAAAGCTTCAGAGAAAGGAATATTTATCGTTAACTTCTTAAGTACTTTCATGAACTTTGAAAATTTTTTATCCAACTCATGCTGTCTAAGTCTTTGAGGAAATGGAGGTGGTGGTCTTTCTAAATTGATTTTAGTTGGAGATATTAATTTTTCTAGATCCTTAGAAACATGTTCTTCAGGTCTTTTAGTTTCCTTTGTTTCTCTTACAACATCTTTCTCTTTCTAACCACATCCTCTATTTCTCTTCCAATTTTTAATTGGACAGTTTCTATTTGTTCATTAGTGTTCTCTTTATGTTTGATCTCATTATTGCTAGGAAGTGTTCCTTGGGGTCTATTGCTAAGTGAATTAGCAATTTGTCCCAGTTGATTCTCTATGTTTCTAATCGCAACATTTTGACTTTGTAACTGGTTTCCCATTTGCAATACCACTTCTTCCATATACATTTTCTTATCCTCAAATTGTTGATCATCGTTAGAGTCCGGTGGATAAGAAGGTCTATAGTTTGTGCTCCCCTGATTATTCCAACTTCCATTATGATTTTCATGATTATTTTCCCATTTTAGGTTTCTATCATCAGTAGTATGATTCCAGTTAAATTTACGATGGTTCTCTCAACCTGGGTTGTAAAAGTTAGAGTACGGGTTGTTTATGGTATTTAAAGTCTCATATGATAATTTATAATCAATTATAGGCCCTAATGAACTCTCCTCACTTACAGGAGTAAATGGAGGTTGGTTCATTCCAAATTGGTCCAACTTCCTTGATATTGCAGCAATCTGAGATGCAAGAATTGAAATTGTATCTGTATCATAAATACTAGCTACATTTTTATTATTTACCCTTGTAGAGGGCCATTGAAATTCATTTATAGTCATTTCTTCAATTAACTCGTACGCTTCATCAAATGATTTTGACATTAATGATCCACCAGCGGCAGCATCAATTATAGACCTAAGGGATTCTACTAACCCATTATAAAAAGTTTGAATGATTAACCAATCGGGCAGAGCATGGTGTGGACATTTTCTTAGGAGTTTCTTAAATCTTTCTCAGGATTTGTATATTGATTCCTCTTCATACTGACAAAATGAGATAATATCGTTTCTAAGTTGAGTAGTCCTTGAAGGTGGAAAATACTTAGCTAGGAATTTTTGAGTTAACTCCTTCCAATTTTTAATAGAGCCAGGTGCTAATGAGTATAACCACATTTTAGCCTTATCCCTTAGTGAGAAAGGAAAAAGCCTTAATCTAACAGCATCGTCTAACATACCGTTATAGCGAAATGTAGCAGAAAGTTCTAGAAAATTTGATAAGTGTAAATAGGGATCCTCCAAAGAAGTTCTCCTAAACTGATTGTTCTGCACCAGTTGGATAATCTCAGGATTTATTTCAAATGAGTCAGCTTCTACGACAGGGTTTTTTATACTTGAGTGAATTTCATCTATCGTAGGATTTACGAAATCCCTCAATGAAGTATGATGATTTTTCATGTTATTATCTTGAAAGTTTTCCATTTCCATTTCTAGTTTTTCAAATCCTTTCTGTATTTTTATTTTTTTTATTTTTTTCAAACTCAGGATTATAAGGTACAAGTCCTGCAGATCCTTTGTTTCGCATATTTAATACATCAAACAATACATTAATAATTAAACAAATGACAGATGAAATATATTCAACACAACAAAACATTTTAACGAACACCTTATTTTTCACACAAACAGTTTTTTCACAATACTTTTTCATACAACAAAACACTTCTCACGCAAAACAGTTTTTACGACACTACGATTTTTCAAGTCTAAGCCTAATTACTTCAACTAAAATTCTCCTAAAGTTCTTACCGAAGCTTCCCCGACAACGGCGCCAAAAACTTGACCCGACCCGCAATTACACAGTAAATTAACTTCCTAAAGATGTCCAAAAACTTGACCCGATTTATAAATAGCGGCTAGTGTGCAAAATCTTAAATGATATAAAAATTGGAAAATATTTTACACACTAGGGGTACTACGCAAGTATGCGTATCGTTTCAAGTAATATAGAGTTTTCTTTAAAAACCCCAGTATCGATCCCACGAGGAAGTGAAGTAAGAAGTCTTTAGTCAAATTCTAGTCTACTACTAATAGTCCTTAGTTTGGAATGTCGATTAAAATTGTGTTTTATCTAGCAACTATTCCTAAATGCAAGTGTTAAATGTAATATTAACTATAACTAAATGCAAATAATAATTCTAAAGATAACCCTTTTTGGATGAGTTGGTTTGGAGAATTTTGAGATATTAAAACCTACAATTCTTATGTAATGAAATGGATTATGTATAAGAATGAGATGCATTTAATATTATATGTGCCAAATAGGAGCAATCCTATTCTTTACCCTTTGGTCCAGGCATAAAGAACATTGACAAATCCTATGCTTGGGTTACCGAATCGCATGGCTAGGTCGGGAGAATACCGGCTGCCACTTCGGAGCTCCCACGTTCCCCTCATCTAAGGGCTAACATCTACACTTCAGCACCCAAACGATAGGACCGAATTGAGGATTTTAGCCTCTCACTCTAAAATCTTCAATTCTACGCCCGATAATTATATTTCTCTATTTATTTGCATTCAACTTCCATGAACTTCACCATCCATGGAATTTGAATGTGGTTTCACTTTGTTGAGAATTACACCACCCTTTCGGACAATGCAATTACAATGAATTTTAACACTACAATCGGCCCTTATTACAATGTAAATGAAGTGCAAGTAAAAACCATCACATTTATAATTAAATTTACTTCTACCATGCATCACAAAATCCTAAACATGATTTCTACTCATTACAAAAGAAAAGTAAAAGGAAAACAATGACATAATCTTCTTATGCCACTATTTTCAAAGAAAAAAAAAGAGTAAGAGACATACGTCACAAAGCATGAAGAAAACACAAAGGAAACTTCATTTAACCAAAGAAAATCCACTACGCAAATGTTTACAAAATCATAAGATAATGAAGAACAATACTTAGCTTTTTCCCTTTGAAAGAAAGATGAAGATCTCTCCCATAAAGTCTCCTGGCGATCCATGCAATGCTAGCAAAAATCCCTTACAAATTTGTTGACCTCATTTTTGATGAGGTCTTCCCTTCTTCTCTTTAGTACTTAGGATCTAGCCTTAGGCTTTTCCTTTGACTATCTTAGAGGATTAGAATTGGGACCCACCACTTAGAAATTCAAACCACTTCTTAACTCCCTGCAAACTCCACAAACTTGATTGTAAACCCCTAATCACCTAGAGGGTTGAGATCAAATGTGGAAGTTTAAAGGATGAGTTCCTATGGGACTCCTCGGCCTCAGGATCGCCCGGCGGCTCTGGTCCAGTGAAGGGTTGACTTGCACACACACTACACCTGTGCACTACACTTTCACACACCTCTTCAAATCACACCCCTATACCTAACTTGACCTCCTGACTCATGTAGGTGATTCACATGGATGGTCCTTAACCCCTAAGCTCCTTGGCTAAGAGGGTTAGGAACAACATAGTGAATGCCTCAAATGAGTCTCTTCATGGCTCATATAGGCTTAACATGGCTTCATGGCTCAACCAAAATGATTTTATTCCACTTACATTCACCTAATCTTCCATTTTCCAAATTTTCAATTTTTGACCCTGTGGACCCTACACCCACCAACCCTACCAAATGCCCTCGAAACTACCCAAAATCCTCCAAAATTTCCAAATCACCCAAAATTCCTCAAAATCAATCCCAAATATTCTCACATTACTCAAATTGACCATTCCTAGCCAAAAATACCAAAAATTCCAAGAATACCTCCCAATACCCTCCAAATACCCAAAATACCCTTCTTAGCCAAAAAATCCAAAAATTCAAAAAATTCCCAGAAAATTCCAGAAAATCCCAAATATTCCCAATTTCATTTTGTTCAACTACACCATGGGCCAATTTTGTCAATTTACCCCACTTTTACCAAAACCCCCAACTTGACCCATTTTAACCCAAAGTAAACCCAATGTCAAACCAAACCTACCCAATTGACCCAAATTCTGGTCCAATTCAATTCTAAACTTCAATTCAACATCCCCAACACCAATCTAGACCAAAGCCAAGCTTAATTTGATTGAAATTTGGGTCCAATTTCACTTTTGGCCTTAAAGCCCAATTTGGACCTATGACCCAAACCTAACCCAAACTCACCCAATTCAACTCCAATTAACCCCAAATCTTTTCCAAACCTTCCTTAACATCCCCATAAACAAAACACTAACATGATTTGCTCAAAATTTAGACCCAAACCCCACTCAAATTCAACCCAAAATCAAAAAGCCCAATTTTGACCTAAACCTAAACCTAGCCCAAATGAGCCCAAATCCTAAAATCAAAACCTAACCAAAGCCAAAACCTCTTTGAGACACTTCCATAAACATTTCCCAACATTAATTTTACATCAATTTCAACTCTAGCCTAACTTTGGCCCATGGTAGCCCATTTTGGCCCACCTTAGCCTCTTTACCAAAAAGGCCCATATCCAAACCAATTCAAACCCAAATCACCTCAAATTTGTTTCAAACCACTCATGAAGCATCCCTAAACCAAACTCAACAATTATTTGGCCCAAGCCTTTACCAAAATTTCATCCCAAAATCCATTTTAAAATTCAAAAGCCCACTTTCCTAAACCATTTAAAAGCCCATCTAAAACCATTTCAATGAGCCCAAAATTGATTCTAAAGCCCATATGACATTTCCCTCATCATCCATTTGATCAATATCACCCCTAAGTTTCAAAATCATCAATTAAACCATTCCAAATCAAGCCACATGTCAAATTATCCCCTAAATGTCAAATATTTCTAAAACCCTTTTCATGAAACAAATCAACCTTTTCCCAAGCCAAATGGAGCCATGAACAAGCCATTCTCAAGCCACATGAAGCCATGAGGGCTTTGACTTGTCATTAGTCCATTTATGGCAAGAAGAGGGGGTTCTTTCTTAAACCTCCTTTAACCTTTTTTACCTTAAGCATGTCACACACTAAACCATGCTTAGCCACCTCACCATGGATGGAGACTTCACCACTCCATGGCAGTCGACCCAACCGATCCTCTCGGCCCAAAATCGTGCCATGGGGAGGTGCACCCAACCCAAACCAATGGGTTGACCAAATTGAAGCCAAAATGACCCCTTCCCCATTCCATTTCGATTCAACCACTTTACACATGGCAGCCACCAATCGCCTTCACAAACATCAAGCCCCGACCCACTCGACCCCGAGGGTGACCCATGCTCGCCGGCCGACCACCCCGAGCCGCGGAAAACACCATGGCCGAAAGCTCACATGTGAGCCAACATTGGAATTCTCCATTGCCGACTCGTCCCAACCCAAATGGATAGCATGGCCGTTCTTCCCTCGACCTAAGCAGTCGATCCCAACCATTAAACCCCCCGGAGAGCCTCCGACTCATGCCTATTTAAACACCACCCCCTCACGGCCATGAGAGGAGAGTTGCAAAAACCTCGCCAAAACTCGCCAAAATTGTTCCGCACCCCTCCCCATACACAGAGCACTTGATCCCCAGGTGAGATCCCCCTGCCATTTCTTCTCTCGCGAGCTCAATTTCGGAGTCGAAATCCAAGCCCAAAACCAGGACACTTCTCCACAGATGAGCCAATCCCCAAATTGATTGTCCCTACACCTTCACTGCGACCAAGGGAAGGTGTCCACCGACAAAAGCCCCATCTCCAGGCCCCCGCCATGCTCCAGCCTCCAAGCTTTGTGATCGGGCTGTGGTCGAAGTCCAACCTAGACAATTCACTGCACCAGGAGACTTCATCCGGAGCTTGCTAGGACCCAATCGAAGGTGCAAAGAACTCTCGCATCGAAGCCACACTTCTCTCGAGCAAAGGTATGAGCTAATTCTTCATCCCGAGCTTCGGAGATTCTCCATTTCAAATGCCTTAATTTCAATGCATGTTTACCGTATGGATGTGTTCGTCTCTTCAAGACGAATCCATGGAGCATAAGAACACGAAAATCCATCGAGAATCGAGTGAGTTCTTAGGGTTAGAGTGTGGACGGCCACGGGATCACACCGACCATGGACGATGAACGGATGCCGTCCATTTAATACACGCGCGCACGGACGGCTCGGGATGGCGTCGGATCGGAAGACGGTACGAGAACCGCGGGGCCCGGGCCGCCGACTCGGATGGCGGCGTCGAATCGGGAGCGCGACGCGTGCGAGTTCGGAGATGCCGAGGATGCGCCGGCGCCGCGTGGATAAGTAGATAAATAGGGGTATTTTCTATTTATTTAATTCCCGTAACTTTAAAAATCCATATCTTTGTGTGGAAAAATCACAAAAATAAAATAAAAATACCCTCTTGCTCGAATGAACGTAGGAGAATAATGTGGAAAAGAAATTAATTAATTTTGTCCAAGTATTTTATTTTTAATTAATTATTTACTCTCTGCATACATTTAATTCTCCATGCATGTATACAATTCACCATGGCATGAGACCATAGGGCTTTGAAGCCTCCGAACTCTGGGAACATTCCCCGAATTTTCCAAGGTCGAGGCCATCTCTGTAAAAAGTTATTGATTTTTCAAATTCATGTCATTGTTTTGAGTATTTTAATTCCAATAATTAGCATGTTGTGAAATAAATTCTAGGAAAATTTGGTGATGTTCCTTATGACCAGAGAACCCTAGGAAAAATAGGACTTGAGTTAATTCACTCGCATTAACCCTAATCGGCTTAAACACTCAAAATAGGTCTCTAATTAATTAGAGCTAACCATACATCAAATTGACTTGAAATCAATTCTCCACTGACCTTTAGGATCAGAGGAAACCACCACAAAAATTTGAGGTCAATCGACTTGGTTAGCCCTACTAAATGGGTTGATTAAGCTCGCTTAGTCATTTTAAACTTTAAAAATTCATAACTTTCAAAATATCTTTCAAAAATTCACCAAATTGGTTTTGGAGTCTCTCTGATATCAGGGAATTTAAGAAAATTAAAATTTCAATTTTCTAAAAAAGTTGATTTTTAATATTATTTTAATATTTTTAATAATTAAAAAATAATAAAAATCACAAAAATAATAAAATTCACCAAAATGTCACATTTTGAATTTTAATCACTTAGGAACAAACCCCATATTTTTCTTATGTTTCTAGGTTGAGATATTAAATTTTAAAGCCCTAGGGTAATTTTAAAATTAAAAAAAAATGTATTTTCTAGCATTTTCACTAAAATAATTATAATAAATCAAAGAAAAATCAGAAAATTGTAAAATTTGGTTCTCTGGAATCCCTGATATCAGAGAGAATTTTGAAAATTATAAAATTCATTTTTCAACATTTATTTTATTTTTAAATTAATTAACACTCCAAAACTTAAAATAATTCTAATAAATACAATATAATTCAAAAAATCACCAAAATTGGTCCAAGTGGTCCTCTCGTCATTAGGAATGTCCCCTAATTTTCTTAAGGACAGAAACTTTCCTTTGGTCATGTTATCAAATTTTCCTTGAAAATCTCTATTTTCTACTAAAAATAATTATATAAATAAATTAAATACAGAAAAATCACATTTTCTCCTCTCATGTCTTTATTGACATATGAGTGAAGTCACATAAAAATTTCAAGTTCATTTGAGTTCAATTTAGTGAGTTATGAAATTATTAGGCTTAAAGGGCAAAATGGTAATTAAATTTTAACCCTTAATTAAAACTTTAGGTTTAATAAAAAATTAACAAGTAAAATGTTTGATCCTAATCTGATTTGGATGATTGAAATTTAAATAATTAAAGGGTAGAAACCCATTGAGCAATTTAAAATGATTAAACTTTAATTAAATAATTGATTAAATTTGGAAGAATAATAAAATTGGAATTATAAAAATAGGGATATTATTATGAAGAGATTTATTCTTTAATTTAAAAGTCCCTAAATTAATCATCTCATTCATATTCAACTCTTAATTAAAATGATAAATCAAATTTAAAATATTAAAAGACTTAATCATTAAACAAAAATTAAATCATTAAACTCTTTCAAAATTTCCATTAAAATTATATTAAATTAAATTAAGATTAAAAATTAAATTAAATTAAATTAAATAAAATTAAATAAATTAAATTAAATTAAATTAAATTAAATTAAATAAACAAATTAAATTAAATTAAATGAATTAAATAAATTAAATTAAATAAACAAAACTAAATTAAATTAAATTAAATAAAATTAAATTAAATAAATTAAATAAAATAAAATTAAATTAAATTAGATTAAATTAAATTAAATTAAAAATTAAATCAAATCAAACTAAATTGAATTAAATTAAATTAAATCAAATTGAATTGAATTAAATTAAATTAAAATTAAATTAAATTAAATTAAGTTGAATTAAAAATAACATCACTTAAGACATAAAGAACTCAGAAATAAACCTAAAATAACTTGAACACTATTCTAAACTTAAATCATTAATTTGAACTTAAATTTGAATCACAAATCATTAAATGTCATTTTGCCCTTAAAAGCTTTAATTATCATAACTCTTAAATGGAATATCAAATGAAGTGACACTTCACTTATAAGGATATTCAAATGTCCTACTTACCGAGCAAGTTAACAAAACTTGAAAACCTTAGACGATCGATTTATTTACACAATTAAATTCATTTGGACTTAAAACAATCCTGAAGTATTAAAAGATGTTTAAGATTCTCCTTAAGCACTTCCTCAATATGATAGGATGTTTATAAGAACAATCGAACTTAATTGTTCTTCGATGAAGAAAATCGTCTTCAAACCAAAAACACAAAGCACCTAGACGTCATAAGAAATGACTAGCCTATGGATTAGGAATTTGGTAGAAAACCATAACCCTTACCTTAGCTTTACCTAGGAACTTGCTTAAATATTCTAACCGTGTTCTAAGTGCAACTGGGATAACGGGAAGACCCTCCAGTACGCTTTTATTTTATTGCAATTTACCTTATCGCAATTTATTTAATCGCATCGCACTTACTTTTCTTGCATGATAAACAACAGCTTGCATGAAAACCTACACCTTTAGGACATGAAACCAAAACCGAAACCATAACTAAATTAAAAGACACTACAAGATAAAATTCACCTCCACAACATTTCAAAAATATAAAACAACTCAAAATTTAATCACAAACAGAACACAAAACTACAATTACAACTAAATTAAAACGTCTCATCGAATGATCGTGAATACCTCGGATGATGTAACCCACGTGTTGCTAACGGGATTTCCCACGGTCTAAATGAAAGTGCGGAACTCATTTAGTTGAGTTTAGCAAATTCATCCGGACTAAGTGAATTCGATGAAAATAATCGGTGTCGGGATGACGGAACCGTGGGATCTTAATCGGCTCGTTTAATCAACTTTAAGATCCGTTTTAATTAAAACATAAAGAACACTTGGAAATTAAGACTTCTTTAAAACCAAACACTTCTCTCATCTCCCGATTTATGACTTCTAAAACTAAACCTTCGCAACAACAAGGAGCTCGGAGCATGGTGGGCAAGCACGACCATCGTCGTCGGCAAAACTCGAACCTACTTCAGCAAAACATTCTTAGAATTTAAACAACAAAGCCATAGGACTTCGAGGTAGTTTGCCTAGTGCAACATAAATCCTCAACTCTTCGTTAGGCATTCGCATTGCAAATTAAGCCCTAACCGGTCTTAGGATTCCGAGGTAGTCGTCCGATACGACATAAACCCTCATATCTTCCAGGCTATTTGTATGATTCTATCATATAAATATAAGCCCTAATTAATTAAAATTGGCAAGATTAAAACATTAGGTAAACATTAGGACTTTCCTAAATCCAAGCCAAACAATAGGATAGTCGGGAGATCATCGAAGTTCACTTCGAACCCGTAATTTCTCCTACTTTTCTTCCTTTGAATTCTTAAAATAAAATGTTCCAAACTTGATCCATTCTTTATTGAAATTCCAAATTTCAAATCTTTCAAAACTTAAACTTTGAAATTCTTGAGAGCGTAATTATTGATTATTATCGAGAGTTTTCTTAGGTGATTCCCGTCACTTAAGATGTAATTAACTATGTGGGCTCGTCCTTATAGGGAACTTTAAGAACCCGAGTAATATAAACCCCGTTTAATGTTTTCATATTAAACGAGTGGAATTTGTCGGCTTATAAAATTGGTTCGCAGACCAAACGGATGTCACAAATCTCCTAGTTTATTTAATCAAGCCCCATCATCAAGCAAGTGTGTCTATTCTTCGAGATAGATACACGGCTTGCAGGTGCGGTGCTCGTTTATATAAACTATTCGGGATGCGAGATCGGTTTGATTTCATATCTTAAAACTTCTAAACTTAAAATTATTTTCAAAATCAAATATTACTTTTCAAATTATTTATTTAAATTAAAAATGCGCCGACAATTTCTGTAGGCGACCCCCCTTTTTCAAAATACAACACATAACCTAAAAATAATGCCGACATATTTCTGGCGACTCCGCTGGGGAATAGTTCCTCTCTCCATTTTAATCAAATAATTCTGCTCTAAAAAATCGGTAGTGCATCCATGTCCCTTATAGCATCAAACTACTCCTTCTTTCCGTCGGGATACTATGTTCATTTCTACCTCGAACAAGTATAACCAACATTCTCTCGGATTTAGGAGCCACCGTTTAGACACCCCTAAACAGAGAGGTCCCGAGATCCTTTTACCTCATTTCGAGGTGGGGCGGACCCCCAATAGGTGTTAGCTTAGAGTGATCCTTCGAGTCGAGAAGTCTTGCATAAGACTCTCTTCTCTTTTCCAACTCGATTCGAATTCCTTACCTTCTCTACACCTTTCAACACTCCGTTCTAAATAAACAAACCCTCTAATAAGTGATTCTTTTAATAAGTGATTCCTTTTTATAAATACATGAACAAGAATGAGTTCGACTCTTTTCAATTTCTTTCTTTTCGTCCTAAAGAAAAGAAGCATAACTCGGACCGACAACCGTAATCTACCTCGCAGAAATGGAAGCCCCGAAACCGATTTTCTCTTTCACCAATGGACTGGACTTCGCCGTCTATAAGGATGAGCCGCCCGACAATGGAATCATCCGATTTGGACGAGGATTTGAAAACACAAATGTCAAGATCACCGATGTCTCCCTCTTTGCACCGATGAACAAGGTATCCGAAGCCGAAGAGCCGCCGCTCGAGTTCACCTCAGTCGACCCAAGAATTTCCTCCTCCGCAAAGGATCTCGACTAAGAGGAGTACCGATGTCCATAGAAGGACCGTTATCTCTACCCCCGCCTGGTCTAGTTGTTTCGCACCTACCCCGACTTTCGCCAAATCAAAGGGGAAAGGAATCCGTAATTATGATGGACCCGTTACCGTGGAGGGTACGGATCTTCTCGTAAGACCTTCTCGTTTTCGAAATCGGGTCCAGTTCAAAGATTCCGTCACCGACAAGGACCCAAAGAAGAAACGTAAGTAGAAGGATCGCTAAAGAAGCCGTAGCCGCCGAAATTGCTTTCCTAGAGGAAATTCCGTAATCGGCTGAATATACACCGTTGCCAGAATATACACCGCTGCCTGAATACATACCACTCTTGGGAGGAAGCAGGTTTCATCCCCTCTCCGCCGCAGAAGATGAAGAAAATGTTCGCAAGATTGCTGCCACATTACCACAGCCCGCATATTACAACGATAGCCGCAAGAAAAGAACTAGAACTACGCCGTTTGCTCGACTGCGTACTTTGGTGAAAAGTTAGCAAAGAAGGAAAACTCGCCCGTATCGGAAATTCTACGAAGGATAGTGGCGGGTGCCGGCCAAATCCCGTCTTGGGCCCCGAGTAGAACCCGCCATCATGACGTAAAAGCCAAGTAAAAGAATGAAGGCTAGTCCGCCCGTTGTCGTCTCGGATTACAGATTAGGGAGGATACCACCTTCCAAGCATTTGGCCGACGTACCATCCGGTCCTAGATCTTCCGCCGCCGAAGGATGGTATGGCGTCCCACTACCGGGCAGCTGAGATCGAAACAGACAGCTCGAGAAAGAAAGTCTCGCCAGGAGACTTGAATCGAAGAAAGTGCTACCGCGATGAAGGGGACTCGTGAGAAAGGGACCCGACAGCCTATCGCACGACAACCACGAAGATACACGAAAAGCCCCGCTAGAAGATGCCATGGAAAAGTCGAGAACCGACATCCGACGATCGGCAAAAGAAAGAGAAGAAAAGTTCGGGGACGAGATCGATTCATCGGAATTCATGAACAACGAATACGCAGAAATCAACATGGTAGAAACACGAGCTTCATCGCCTTCGCAAGGTGCTCCCGCAACCGCGAAAGAGAGGAGCCGAAGTAATGAGGAGGCAGACTTCAAGAGAAGGATGATACAATCGCCCGGATGTCGAAAAGGATGGAAGAGATGGCCGTAGCTCTAGCCACTCTCCGCAGTCAAGTACAACCACATAGAGAGACACCCCCGCGAGGTCATTCACATCGTAGACGGAGGAAAGGAGATTACGTCCGTCAATCGGGATGATCACTAAAAAGGATACAACACAAAGTATGATTCCCGAAAAGGATATCAAGAACTTCGTGGAACAACAGAGTGCGAGAAGCCTTAGCACAATCGAAGAGCGGGACATCCATTCGGACGGGTAGACCTTACCCGTAAGAATTCGACGCCGTCCAATACCCGAAAGGCTTCGTACCACCTCCGTTCAAGACCTTCGATGGAACCGGGAATCCCCGACAGAGCATGTGGCACACTTTCGTGCCGCTTGTTGCAATGCCGGCGGGAGCGATGCATTACTCTTCCGACAGCTCGTCAGCCATCCGTCGAGAATCACCTTCGACCGGTATGCGGAATTACCAAATGGTTCGGTGAAAACGTTCTCGCAGCTAGAGAACCTCTTCATCAAGCGATTCGCCGGAGCTCGCGCACCACATCACTATAGGTGATTTAGTGGTAGAGAAACAAAAGCCGAATGAAACTTTGGTGGATTACATACTTCGATGGAGGAACTTAAGCATGAAGTGTGAACCACAACTGCAAGAACAACACGCAGTCGGTATTTTACTTAAAAGCATTCACGGCCCGATAGCACTTCTCCTCAAGGGATTCACTATTAAGACTTTTGAGAAGTTGTTAAGCAAGGCCGGAAGCTTGCAAGAAGAGGCGAAGCAATTAAGTTTCGCCGACAAGACGGACAAGCAAAAGCCCGTAGAAGACTTTTGAAAAGAAATCCGGATCGTTGCAGCAGCTGACAAAGGCAAGCAACCGAAACAAATACCATCGAACGACCGCGAAGAACCACAACATGAACTACCAAGCAACCCCGGCCCAACTATCAGTCATCTCCACGAGATGAACAACCGCCTCGTCCGCAACGTACATTAAGAGAGCTTTTGAGCGAGAGAATATCCGTTCAAGAATGAAGCAGATGCTCGAAAATGTTCCGTAGTCCGATGAAGACTCCGGATTTCCAACCTACCGCAGCCTAAAAGACCAGAAGAAGTCAACAAGAAAGGTGATCCCAACTTTTGCCCTTACCACCAGATGCTTGGACACAAAATAGAAGATTGCATTACCTTCAAAAGTTGGCTCAATGACAACCTTCGGAAAGGGAATATAACTATCCCGAAGGAGTACATGAAGGAACCCCAGAAAGGAGGTTCCGTCAATGTTGTCTCGACTGATCCCATCATTCCGATAGATCCCTATACGACTGACGATGGATGGACTACCGCTTGGACGAGGTCTTCGAAAAGATTTTAGACAACGATCCAAACCGCTTCGATGCGAGCTTCAATCTCGAAGTTTGAAACCCGTTAAGCCGGTACTATCACTCGCAATAGAAGAACCACCTCAACAGGAGACGATTGAAGAGAAGAAGAAAATCGACGAAGAAGAGAAGATCGAGGCACCTAAGGCTGGACTAGGGGCCGCTTATCCTAGATAGTTGTTTCGATTCGTGGGAGAAATCCCTCGAACCTCCGACTTCGTATGATTATCTGCTCACTTCGGTGGGATCATATAATGATAAGGGTGATGGCGTTGGCTACGTTTTGACTGCGTCTAACGATTACGTAACTAACGATAATCCGGACGTCGATTCCAATACAAATAACAATTCTCAAATCATACACAATCTCGATGATCACAATGATGAAGAAGACATCCATCAAGGAGGCTACGAGAGTTCAACAAGCAACGAGTCTATTTGCGAGTTTCGAGGAGCTCCAGTCATGATAGAGTTAGAGCCTTCAGACTCTGAAGCTAATCCGGAAGAACCTGTCATTCCGATTCAAGAAGAGACACTGGCAAGCTCAACAATAGATTCAGAGGAAATTACAGAAATCAACTTAAGAAGTGGAAAAGTTCTACCTCCGAGAATGGGTCCAAAGGACAAAGGAAAGGTGTGGTTGTTCAAGAAGAACCAACCCCGACAGAAGAAATACCCATTCGAGAAGAAGCGAAAACACATGAAAACAAAGTGGACTACAACGTGCTAGCCCATCTTAGGAAACTACCGACCAAACCGAGCATCTACGACGCTCTCATCTTATCAAAAGAGATGAGAGAAGCTCTGATCAAGGCTTTACTTGATCCGGAAATTTGCTTAGCTCAAATGGCCGGAGATTCCTTGGATGAGGTTTGCTCGTTAAAGGGACAACGAGGTGTTACCTTCACGGACAATGACCTACTACTCGGAATGACTGGACCACAACCGACCGTTGTACATTTCTGGCTACAATCGGAAAATTTACACTCTCCGCAGTATTGGTGGATCCAGGGGCATCAATCAATATAATGAATCTTCGAACGCTAAGCATACTTGGAAATTGATGCTCGTGAACTCGAAGCTGACAAAATGTTATTAAGAGGATTCAACCGTAAAGGAGAAAGAGCCCTCGGATCAATAACGCTACCGATGAAGACCGTGACTTAGCAAAGACAACCGCAAAATTTCACATAATTGATTCAGAAACGTCGTTCAACGCTCTACTGGGCCGACCATGGATACATGAAAACAGGATGGTACCATCATCTCTACATCAGTGCATCAAATACTACGACGGAGGAGAACAATGCATCAAAGGTGACTTACAACCATTCTCCGTACATGAAATTGGAATCCACGAGGATGCAGCTTATTATGCACCACCGAAGAAAACGATCTTCTCCGCAGATACCATAACAAATGAAGCAAAGAAAGTTCGGGACAACGAAGAACCTGAAATTCTAGTCCAACAGTCACTCACCACTCCCTTACGGCGAGATGGTGAAGGTTTCTCCACAACTCGCATCCGAGGTCGAGGCCGGGGACGAGGCCGTGGTAGAGACGTTAGGACAATTGGACAGAAGAAACCAGTCATCAATGTTGATTGGGAAGATAGTTCCGAAGAAGAAAAGGAAATCAAACAAGAAGCAGACGACAATAAGTCAGAAGAAGCCGCAATTCAAAATCCCTCTCGAAGATGAGAAGAACGAAGAATACAAATCAATGTACGAGAAGATTAACCACTATGTACATACTATGACCCTGACCCCGATCCATTCTAATAAGATCGAGGGTATGGAGGTCAAAGAGGTACGTAGCGGTGCGTGCAAAACCAATCAAATTCTACAAGTGGCGCTTCTTCCTCCAAAACCGAAAATAATGTACAACTCGAAGATGTCACTTTATCGAATTAATGGAATTACCTTTTGAGTGGTACTCTCCCCGTGTTCAAAATTTAATTCAACGTGGTTTCTTACCTCGACAAATGGACAAAAGGTCAATCTCAACATTTTGAAAAGTTATGGAATAACTCCGTCGTCCACCCAACTCAAAACATGGTCTCGGATTCGGCACGCAGGGTCGGCCGACGACACCGAATTTTGCTTGGTTGTCACTTGCGAATCTAATGAAAACCGCATGGAAACTACGGACGAACTCGAAGATTTACAAATCGGAGACGCTCCACCGTAATTCGAAGAAGAAATCAAATCTACAATAGATGAGTTAACGAAGTTAACTTAGGTACTAACGAAGAACCTGCACCTACCTTTGTTAGCTCTTTACTCAATAAAGAAGACTCCAAAGAAATAATCAAGTTATTAATGGAATTTAAAGACCTGTTTTGCTTGGAGCTACGATGAGATGCCGTGTTTAGCTCCGCAGGTCGCAATCATAAGCTAGGGGTAGATCCTCGCTTCCGTTCCGACCGACAAGGTCCCGTAAGAATGCGTCTAGAAATCGAACAACAAGTCATACCGAAGTTAAGAAGTTAATAGACGCTAAATTTGTCCGCGAAGAACAATACCCAACTCGGCTAGCCAATGTAGTCCCAAATAAAGAAGAATGGTCGGATCGAATTTGTGTGACTTCGTAGATTTAAACAAGGCATGCCCAAAAGATGAATTCCTCTACCGATCCTGCAACTAATGATCGACATTGCTTCAACACATGAAATATTCTCATTCATGGATGGATCTTCAGGATACAACCGGATAAAAATGGCTCCGTGAAGATGAAAAGCTTACAAGCATTCGAACGCCGATCGGAGTATTTTGCTACACAGATGATGCCATTCGGATCGAAGAACGCAGGAGCAACCTACCAAAGAGCAATGACAAGAATTTTTGATGATCTCATCCACAATCAAGTCGAATGCTACGTGGACGATGTGGTCATCAAAAGCAAAGTAAAGGACAACCACTTGTATGATTTGAGAATTGTTTTCGAACGATTAAGACAATTTAATCTTAAAATGAATCCCTTAAAATGCGCCTTCGGCGTCACCTCCGGGAATTCTTAGGATTCGTTGTCCGACATCGTGGAATTGAAATCGACCCGGAAAAGATTAAAGCTATCTTAGAAATGCCGCCTCCCAAAACCTTAAAACAACTACGATCTTTTCAAGGGAAGCCGGCATATCTTCGACGCTTTATCTCAAACTTGTCGGTAGGTGTCGACCTTTCTCGACACTAGTTAAAAAGGACGCCAAATTTATTCGGGAAGAGAAATGCCGAAGGCCTTCGAGGACATTAAACAATATTTAATGACACCTCCCGTCCTAGCAACCCCTGGGCCTCGTGTAGATCACCGATACTTTACAACCGTTAGCAATTCTGTGTCAATGATGAGGGTAAAGAAAATGCTCTTTACTATCTAAGCCGTCGTTTGCTTCCGACGGAAGTAAGGTATCCCGCAATTGAAAAGCATTGTTTGGCCCTGATCTTCGCCGCTCAAAAGCTCAGGCACTACATGCTTTCTCATAAGGTCAACCTAATCTCGAAGTTTAATCCATCGCAATACTCGATGACTCGTCCAACGCTTTCCTACAGACTCGCCGGATGGTCAATGATATTATCGCAATTCGATATAACTTTCGTGCCTCTTCGTGCCGTAAAGGGACAAGTCCTAGCAGACTTCCTCGCAAAGACACCCTTGCCTACAGAATCGCCTCTCAACGACGATCCGCCGTATGAACAAATAATGAACCTAGAAGACCTCGATGATCGACGTTGGGAATTATATTTCGACGGAGCATCTTCGAAGACATAAAGACGAAGAATCGCAAGTGATAAGTGCTCGTAAGGCGAGAATCGGGCTAATCTTTATAACACCTGAACTGGGGATGTTAAGATACTCCTACCACTGACGTAACCATGTACAAACAACGAAGCGGAATACGAAGCCCTCATAACTGGACCGGAATTAACCATTCAAATGGGAATAACGGACATCAACATCTACGGGGATTCACAGCTGATCATTCAACGTATCACGGACAAGACAGAATTTTAAAGCCAAGACTCGAACAATACTTCCAAGATGCCATACAAACTATTGGAACAAATTCCAAATGTGACAATCTACAAAATTCTTAAAAGAAAATGCTTTAAGCAGATGCTTTAGCCCGTCTCGCAAAAGAATTTGCTCGTTTGCAAGATGAATCAAGGAAGTGTCGATTTACGTGACGTCAGTCCCATCACAGCTCGACATAGACACAATACACAAATCGAAAAAGAAAAAGGATCGATCGAAGAAAGGATGACGTAAAACACGTAAGATCAAGCGACAACCATCGATGAACTACCTACAAACAGAAAGCTACCGTGACGATAAGTCGCAGCCCATCAGATCAAGAAAAGAACTCTGTCCTACGCATTAATAAACAATACATTATACAGAAGGTCTTTTGATCAGATGTGGCTAAGGTGCCTAAGCGGGTCCGAGGCCCGTGAAATTGTTAAGGAGGTGCATTCAGGACTCTGTGGCGCTCACCAGTCGGGTCCGAAGATGAAAATGAAAATTAAAAGACTAGGGTACTACTGGCCCTCGATGATGACCGACCGCATGAAAATTGCCAAGAGCCGTCACCGATGCCAAGTGCACGGAGTGGTTCTACACCAACCTCCAAATGTGCTACATCCGACAATCGCGTCATGGCCATTCGAATGTTGGGGCACGTATATAGTGGGTCCAATAGAACCACCATCTTCAAAAGGACATCGCTTCATTCTTGCGGCTACGGATTACTTTTCCAAGTGGGCAGAGGCGGCTCCACTTAGAGAAGTGAAAGCACACCACGTGCTACAGTTTTTCAAGAACCAAGTTGTCTACCGTTTCTGGAGTGCCGCGCAGGATCATCTCGGATAACGGGACAGCATTCGAAGCACGCAAATCAACAATTTTGTCGGAGACACGGAATCGACCGGCGATACTCAACAATTTACTACCCAAGAGCAAACGGCCTCGCCGAGGCTTTTAACAAAACTCTCGTTCAAATTTTAAAGAAAACCTCGGACGATAATAAGAGAAATTGGCACGAGAAGTTGTTAGAAGCCTTATGGGCCTACCGGACAACCTTCGTAACTCCTACGCAAGCTACACCTTACGCTCCGGTGTATGGGTCCGAGGCAAGTGTTACCTTTGTGAGGTTCGGCCTTCCTTCACTCGAATTGCAGCTCGCAAATAAAATCACAATGTAAGAGAACGCCGATTACGACTCGAAGAATTAGAGAGCCCGGAAGGGAAAAGACTTGCAGCCGCAACTGAATTTAGAGCTATACCAAGCTAAGATGGTTCAAGCCCATGACAAACCGGTCCGCCCAAGAACCTTCAAAGTCGGTGATTTAGTTCTCGTTCTCAAGAGACCTATTCTCGCACACCGCAAGATAGGAGGAAAATTTGAGCCCACTCGGGAAGGACCGTTCGTGGTCGAAGCAAGATACTCGTGGAGGTTCCTACCGCCTAGTGAATTGCCAGTGAGAACAACATATGCTTCCGATCAATGGACGATACTTGAAAAGTACTACGCTACCCGATGTTTCGAAGGAATGAATTCTTCAACCCTAAGAAACACGGCGAAGTAATTACTTATGATCGGGTCCGAACCCAAAAAATAATAAAATGTGCTAAAATAAATAAAATCCCGACAATAAAATTTTCCTTGTTTTCTTTTCCAAATCAAAATCTCTTACCCGATCTTATCCCACTTCATTCCCGTTAAGTTTAAAAATATAAGAATAAAAAAATGTCTTTAATAAACATTTTCTTAATGTTCTTGTTCTTAGTACAGCCCCCCGATCCTTTTCCTTGTCTTTTCGCAGGAAATGTCGAACGGCGGCCTGGTCCCGAACTTTAAGAATGGCGTAAGCCTCGCACTCGATGAAAAGAGGGTGAAAGATGGAGCGATAATCGAGATCGACTCGGATTTCGCACCGACAGGCCTACGAGATGAGGAAAGTGACCGGGTCCCGGCTGACCGAGAAGAACCGCCCGTACATACAAGTGATGAAAGTAGGTGGCCCAAGCCACCAATCCAAAGAACAAGAGAAGAAAGACAAACCTCGAAGAAGATAAGAAAATGAAGTACGTAGTCGCTACAGCTGTAATGCGTACTTGTCGCACCGCGCCTACAGAGATTCAAGAAGTTCGGAGAGCTACTCTCACAGCCTACGCAACGAAGAAATAAGAATCGCCGTATCCGTAAGATGCTAACAAAACTAGTCATGCGACCGCCGCGACGAGACGAGTCGCTAATATCGTGCATATACTTCAAGGACACCGGTTCACCAGAACTCCGAAGAAAGGAGGCCAGCTCCTAGATAACATGAAAGAACCGTGGAAATCTCCGTAAGATCGAAGAAAGAAGGCTAGCACGCCACCGGATAGAACCACCAATGACGCATAACCTTGTTGCAGAAGCAACCCCGGGGGATGTCTCGACAGGCATCATCCCTGAGGAGCCGAGGTATGCAGGAGAACGTGAAGGGATTGAACCGTATATCCCACAATATGTCACCAGGCCTCGCCATCTGCAGATCATTCCGAATACGAGCCGGAGAGAATGCGAATGTTGAAAAGAAAACCTTTCGAATACTTCGAAAGAATTAAAGGCGTAAGAATCAATATACTAGAGGGCCTCGAGCTACATACGGACGTATTCTCGCAGTATGAACAAGCAGCAAATCGTGGATTGCATCCGGATTTGAAAAGAATGGGCCGAGCAGCCGCCTAAGGGAAAACACATACTCGTAACCCCGAGATGGATGCCGTGGAAAGGAAGAATCACAATACAATGTGGATGTCGTTACAACTTTGCAGGAGGACGTAAAGGGAAACCCACCGGAATACTCCGTCATGGCAAGTGGATCCGATGCCATTAGTCATCAAGAGAATGGTAAAGAGATTGATAACATGGAGGGTACCGCCACAGATCGCATACCCAATACTCGCATTATCAACATCTACAAACAGGTGACCGCATACCCCCACACATAGATCACCACGACTTTGTCGACCTTTCGCACGCCTCTTTCCCGAACGAGTGTAACATCATGTTCGGATCCGACCTCCGGATAGCGAGTCCAGTGAGTTCCGAGGGCCGCTGAAGATACCTTTACCGTAGGTTCCGTCATGATACCGAAGGGCAACGGAGCAGTATATCGCCAAGCATCGCATACCAGGAGTACCAAGGAAGCGGATCTCGCTACGTTCGAAGAATGGACGACGGAAAGACACCTTACCATTTCCAACTGCACCCGAGCTAGAGAGCCTCCGGCCTTACGAGCCGCGAGTTACATGGAAAATATCACACCTCCAATATACATCCATACGGCATCCTCGCCAAGGATGGCTTGGAAGGTGATGTTATCGACCATGTACCCCACTATTCGTACATGGATTTTTGACGTATGCTTCTTTGGATGGATCGACAAAGATCATACACAAATCCGTTTTGAGTTTACATGGATTGTATGAAATATATTCCGTATCAAAATGTATGATGTATCTTCTACATGATTGGAATGAAAGTGACCATGTCACATTTTTCGCCTTCACCTCTTTTGTGCAAATTGATTGGGAAACGCCGTTAAAGTTAAATGAACTTCGAACAAAGAACGGAAAAGGAATAAAAAAAAAAAAATGAAAAATGACAAACATAAAATTCACATGAACATTAAATAAACGATAAGATAAAATTTGAATCATTAAAAGATAAACAAAATCAACATAAATGTTAAATCAAATTCTCAATCGAATTTCAAATGTGATCTTCCAAATTTCAAATCAAATCTTAAATCAAATTTCAACCGAGTTCAAATCTCAATCAAATTCAAGTTCAATCTTTCCAGACACCAAATCTCTATCAAATCTCAAATTCGATCTTCCAGATCTTAAATCAAATCTCAGTCAAATTTCAAATCTCAAATTCGATCTTCCAGATCTTAAATCAAATCTCAGTCAAATTTCAAATCTCAAATTCGATCTTCCGTATCTTAAATCAAATCTCACTCAAATTTCAAATCTCAAATTTGATCTTTTCGCATCTCATATCAAACCTCGCTCAAATTCAAACTTTGGGTCGAGGATTTTACATCCAAGACCGCACCGCTTTAGGATTCTTTTCCTATCGTACCGAAATACATCAAATTCAAACTTTTGGGTCGAGGATTTTACATCCAAGACCGCACCGCTTTAGGATTCTTTCCCTATCGCACCGAAATACATCAAATTCAAACTTTTGGGTCGAGGATTTTACATCCAAGACCGCACTCGCTTTAGGATTCTTTTCCTATCGCACCGAAATACATCAAATTCAAACTTTCGGGTCGAGGATTTTACATCCAAGACCGCACCGCTTTAGGATTCTTTTCCTATCGCACCGAAATACATCAAATTCAAACTTTTGGGTCGAGGATTTTACATCCAAGATCGCATCGCTTTAGGATTCTTTTCCTATCGCACCGAAATACATCAAATTCAAACTTTTGGGTCGAGGATTTTACATCCAAGACCGCACCGCTTTAGGATTCTTTTCCTATCGCACCGAAATACATCAAATTCAACTTTCGGGTCGAGGATTTTACATCCAAGATCGCACCGCTTTAGGATTCTTTTCCTATCGCACCGAAATACATCAAATTCAATTTCCTGGGTCGAGGATGTTACATCCAAGATCGCACTCGCTTTAGGATTCTTTTCCTATCGCACCGAAATACATCAAATTCAATTTCTGGGTCGAGGATGTTACATCCAAGACCGCACCGCTTTAGGATTCTTTTCCTATCGCACCGAAATACATCAAATTCAATTTCCTCGGGTCGAGGATTTTACATCCAAGATCGCACCGCTTTAGGATTCTTTCCCTATCGCACCGAAACACATCAAAATCAAACTTTTCAGGTCGAGGATTTTACATCCAATACCGCATCGTTTAGATTCTCTTCCTATCGCAATGAAGCACACCAAATCAAACTCTGGGTTAAGGATTTTACATCCAATACCGCATTACTCCGACATCTTTCCTCATCGTAATGATCCAATCCAATCGATTCGATCTTCTTTTGGGTCAAGATGTTACATCTAAAACCTCAAAATTCCAGCTTTCATTTCAAATCAAATCCCTTCAAATTAATCTCGACAAACTTCAATCTAAATCGAAACTCCAAATCGAAATCTAAACTCACACACCAAAACTTAGATCGAAACAAAGATTTAAATCGAAATTCTCCCGCATCATGTGATTCGGGATCCACCTCCTTTCCTTTCCCCGCCGAGAGTTCAGAATCTCCAGCCTTAGAGATACACTCGACACTCCCTGCACGAAGTTCTTCTACTCGTCCTAAGATTGTCACTCGACTTTTGTGTTGGTTTTGTTGATCGCTTCGGCCAACACCAATACGCGCGGTGTGCTCCGTCACTCACCACACCTATCGGGGTCCATTTGTCGACCTCATTTTCGATGAGGTCTTCCCTTCTTCTCTTTAAGTATTTCAGATCTAGCCTCAGCTTTTCCTTCGACTATCTTAGAGGATTAGAATCGGGACCCACCACTTAGAAATTCAAACCACTTCTTAACTCCCCGCAAACTCCACAAACTTGATTGTAAACCCCTAATCACCTGGAGGGTCGAGATCAAATGTGGAAGTTTAAAGGATGAGTTCCTATAGACTCCTCGGCCTTAGATCGGCCCGGCGGCCCGGTCCAGTGAAGGGTCGACTCGCACACACACTACACCCGTGCACTACACTTTCACACACCTCTTCAAATCACACCCCTATACCTAACTCGACCTCCCGACTCATGTAGGTGATTCACATGGATGGTCCTTAACCCCTAAGCCCTCGGCTACAGGGTTAGGAACAACATAAGTGAATGCCTCAAACGAGTCTCTTCATGGCTCATATAGCTTAACATGGCTTCATGGCTCAACCAAAATGATTTTATTCCACTTACATTCACCTAATCTTCCATTTTCCAAATTTTCAATTTTCGACCCCGTGGACCCTACACCCACCAACCCTACCAAATGCCCTTGAAACTACCCAAAATCCTCCAAAATTTCCAAATCACCCAAAATTCCTCAAAATCAATCCCAAATATTCTCACATTACTCAAATTGACCATTCCTAGCCAAAAATACCAAAAATTCCAAGAATACCTCCCAATACCCTCCAAATACCCAAAATACCCTTCTTAGCCAAAAAATCCAAAAATTCAAAAAATTCCCAGAAAATTCCAGAAAATCCCAAATATTCCCAATTTCATTTTGTTCAACTACACCATGGGCCAATTTTGTCAATTTACCCCACTTTTATCAAAACCCCCAATTCGACCCATTTTAACCCAAAGTAAACCCAATGTCAAACCAAACCTACCCAATTGACCCAAATTCTGGTCCAATTCAATTCTAAACTTCAATTCAACATCCCCAACACCAATCTAGACCAAAGCCAAGCTTAATTTGATTGAAATTTGGGTCCAATTTCACTTTTGGCCTTAAAGCCCAATTTGGACCTATGACCCAAACCTAACCCAAACTCACCCAATTCAACTCCAATTAACCCCAAATCTTTTCCAAACCTTCCTTAACATCCCCATAAACAAAACACTAACATGATTTGCTCAAAATTTAGACCCAAACCCCACTCAAATTCAACCCAAAATCAAAAAGCCCAATTTCGACCTAAACCTAAACCTAGCCCAAATGAGCCCAAATCCTAAAATCAAAACCTAACCAAAGCCAAAACCTCTTTGAGACACTTCCATAAACATTTCCCAACATTAATTTTACATCAATTTCAACTCTAGCCTAACTTTGGCCCATGGTAGCCCATTTTGGCCCACCTTAGCCTCTTTACCAAAAAGGCCCATATCCAAACCAATTCAAACCCAAATCACCTCAAATTTGTTTCAAACCACTCATGAAGCATCCCTAAACCAAACTCAACAATTATTTGGCCCAAGCCTTTACCAAAATTTCATCCCAAAATCCATTTTAAAATTCAAAAGCCCACTTTCCTAAACCATTTAAAAGCCCATCTAAAACCATTTCAATGAGCCCAAAATTGATTCTAAAGCCCATATGACATTTCCCCTCATCATCCATTTGATCAATATCACCCCTAAGTTTCAAAATCATCAATTAAACCATTCCAAATCAAGCCACATGTCAAATTATCCCCTAAATGTCAAATATTTCTAAAACCCTTTTCATGAAACAAATCAACCTTTTCCCAAGCCAAATGGAGCCATGAACAAGCCATTCTCAAGCCACATGAAGCCATGAGGGCTTTGACTTGTCATTAGTCCATTTATGGCAAGAAGAGGGGGTTCTTTCTTAAACCTCCTTTAACCTTTTTTACCTTAAGCATGTCACACACTAAACCATGCTTAGCCACCTCACCATGGATGGAGACTTCACCACTCCACTAGCAACTCGACCTAACCGATCCTCTCACCCCAAAATCGATGCCATGGGGAGGTGCACCCAACCCAAACCAATGGGTTGACCAAATTGAAGCCAAAATGACCCCTTCCCCATTCCATTTCGATTCAACCACTTTACACATGGCAGCCCACCAATCGCCTTCACAAACATCAAGCCCCGACCCACTCGACCCCGAGGGTGACCCATGCCCGCCGGCCACCACCCCGCCGCCGGAAAACACCATGGCCGAAAGCTCACATGTGAGCCAACATTGGAATTCTCCATCGCCGACTTGTCCCAACCCAAATGGATAGCATGGCCGTTCTTCCTCGACCTAAGCAACCGATCCCAACCATTAAACCCCCCGGGAGAGCCTCCATCCATGCCTATTTAAACACCACCCCTCACGGCCATGAGAGGAGAGTTGCAAAAACCTCGCCAAAACTCCGCCAAAATTGTTCCGCACCCCTCCCCATACACAGAGCACTTGATCCCCGCGAGATCCCCCCGCCATTTCTTCTCTCGCGAGCTCAATTTCGTAGTCGAAATCCAAGCCCAAAACCAGGACACTTCTCCACAGCCGAGCCAATCCCCAAATCGATTGTCCCTACACCTTCACTCGCACCAGGGAAGGTGTCCACCAAGAAAAGCCCCATCTCCGAGCCCCCCGCCTGCTCCAGCCTCCAAGCTTTGTGGATCGACCGTGGTCGAAGTCCAACCTAGACAATTCACTGCACTCAGAGACTTCATCCGGAGCTTGCTAGACCCAATCGAAGGTGCAAGAACTCTCGATCGAAGCCACACTTCTCCGAGCAAAGGTATGAGCTAATTCTTCATCCCGAGCTTCCGGAGATTCTCCATTTCAAATGCCTTAATTTCAATGCATGTTTACCGTATGGATGTGTTCGTCTCTTCAAGACGAATCCATAGAGCATAAGAACACGAAAATCCATCGAGAATCGAGCGAGTTCTTGTGGTTAGAGGTGGACGGCCACGGGATCACACCGGCCATGGACGATGAACGGATGCCGTCCATTTAATACACGCGCGCACGGACGGCTCGGGATGGCGTCGGATCGAAGACGGTACGAGAACCGCGGGGCCCGGCCGCCGACTCGATGGCGGCGTCGAACGGGAGCGCGACGCGTGCGAGTTCGGAGATGCCGAGGATGCGCCGGCGCCGCGTGGATAAGTAGATAAATAGGGGTATTTTCTATTTATTTAATTCCCGTAACTTTAAAAATCCATATCTTTGTGTGGAAAAATCACAAAAATAAAATAAAAATACCCTCTCGCTCAGCTGAACATGAGGAGAATAATGTGGAAAAGAAATTAATTAATTTTGTCTAAGTATTTTATTTTTAATTAATTATTTACTCTCTCGCATACATTTAATTCTCCATGCATGTATACAATTCACCATGGCATGAGACCATGTGCTTTTGAAGCCTCCGAACTCGGGAACATTCCCCGAATTTTCCAAGGTCGAGGCCATCTCTCGTGAAAAGTTATTGATTTTTCAAATTCATGTCATTGTTTTCGAGTATTTTAATTCCAATAATTAGCATGTTGTGAAATAAATTCTAGGAAAATTTGGTGATGTTCCTTATGACCAGAGAACCCTAGAAAAATAGGACTCGAGTTAATTCACTCGCATTAACCCTAATCGGCTTAAACACTCAAAATAGGTCTCTAATTAATTAGAGCTAACCATACATCAAATTGACTTGAAATCAATTCTCCACTGACCTTTAGGATCGGAGGAAACCACCACAAAAATTCGAGGTCAATCGGACTTGGCTAGCCCTACTAAATGGGTCGATTAAGCCGCTTAGTCATTTTAAACTTTAAAAATTCATAACTTTCAAAATATCTTTCAAAAATTCACCAAATCGGTTTTGGAGTCTCTCTCGATATCAGGGAATTTAAGAAAATTAAAATTTCAATTTTCTAAAAAAGTTGATTTTTAATATTATTTTAATATTTTAAATAATAAAAATTACAAAAATAATAAAATTCACCAAAATGTCACATTTTGAATTTTAATCACTTAGGAACAAACCCCATATTTTTCTTATGTTTCTAGGTTGAGATATTAAATTTTAAAGCCCTAGGTAATTTTAAAATTAAAAAAAAAATGTATTTTCTAGCATTTTCACTAAAATAATTATAATAAATCAAAGAAAAATCAGAAAATTATAAAATTTGGTTCTCTGGAATCCCTGATATCAGAGAGAATTTTAAAAATTATAAAATTCATTTTTCAACATTTATTTTATTTTTAAATTAATTAACACTCCAAAACTTAAAATAATTCTAATAAATACAATATAATTCAAAAAATCACCAAAATTGGTCCAAGTGGTCCTCTCGGTCATTAGGAATGTCCCCTAATTTTCTTAAGGACAGAAACTTTCCTTTGGTCATGTTATCAAATTTTTCTTGAAAATCTCTATTTTCTACTAAAAATAATTATATAAATAAATTAAATACAGAAAAATCACATTTTCTCCTCTCATGTCTTTATTGACATATGAGTGAAGTCACATAAAAATTTCAAGTTCATTTGAGTTCAATTTAGTGAGTTATGAAATTATTAAGCTTAAAGGGCAAAATGGTAATTAAATTTTAACCCTTAATTAAAACTTTAGGTTTAATAAAAAATTAACAAGTAAAATGTTTGATCCTAATCTGATTTGATGATTGAAATTTAAATAATTAAAGGGTAGAAACCCATCGAGCAATTTAAAATGATTAAACTTTAATTAAATAATTGATTAAATTTGAAGAATAATAAAATTGAATTATAAAAATAGGGATATTATTAGGAAGAGATTTATTCTTTAATTTAAAAGTCCCTAAATTAATCATCTCATTAATATTCAACTCTTAATTAAAATGATAACTCAAATTTAAAATATTAAAAGACTTAATCATTAAACTCTTTCAAAATTTCCATTAAAATTATATTAAATTAAATTAAGATTAAAAATTAAATTAAATTAAATTAAATAAAATTAAATAAATTAAATTAAATTAAATTAAATTAAATTAAATAAACAAATTAAATTAAATTAAATGAATTAAATAAATTAAATTAAATAAACAAAACTAAATTAAATTAAATTAAATAAAATTAAATTAAATAAATTAAATAAAATTAAATTAAATTAAATTAGATTAAATTAAATTAAATTAAAAATTAAATCAAATCAAACTAAATTGAATTAAATTAAATCAAATCAAATCGAATCGAATTAAATTAAATTAAAATTAAATTAAATTAAATTAAGTCAATTAAAAATAACATCACTTAAGACATAAAGAACTCGAAATAAACCTAAAATAACTCAACACTATTCTAAACTTAAATCATTAATTTGAACTTAAATTTGAATCACAAATCATTAAATGTCATTTTGCCCTTAAAAGCTTTAATTATCATAACTCTTAAATGGAATATCAAATGAAGTGACACTTCACTTATAAGGATATTCAAATGTCCTAGTTCACTGAGCAAGTTAACAAAACTTGAAAACCTTAGACGATCGATTTATTTACACAATTAAATTCATTTGGACTTAAAACAATCCTAGAAGTATCGAAAAGATGTTTAAGATTCTCCTTAAGCACTTCCTCAATATGATAAGATGTTTATAAGAACAATCGAACTTAATTGTTCTTCGATGAAGAAAATCGTCTTCAAACCAAAAACACAAAGAACCTAGACGTCATAAGAAATGACTAGCTATAGGATTAGGAATTTGGTAGAAAACCATAACCCTTACCTTAGCTTTACCTAGGAACTCGCTTAAATATTCTAACCGTGTTTTAAGTGCAGCTTGGGATGACGGGAAGACCCTCCAGTACGCTTTTATTTTATCGCAATTTACCTTATCGCAATTTATTTAATCGCATCGCACTTACTTTTCTTGCATGATAAACAACAGCTTGCATGAAAACCTACACCTTTAGGACAGAAACCAAAACTGAAACCATAACTAAATTAAAAGACACTACAAGATAAAATTCACCTCCACAACATTTCAAAAATATAAAACAACTCAAAATTTAATCACAAACAGAACACAAAACTACAATTACAACTAAATTAAAACGTCTCATCGAATGATCTGGAATACCTCTGATGATGTAACCCACGTGTTGCTAACGGGATTTCCCACTGTCTAAATGAAAGTGCGGAACTCATTTAGTCGAGTTTAGCAAATTCATCCTGGACTAAGTGAATTCGATGAAAATAACTGTGTCAGGATGACGAACCGCGGGATCTTAATCTGGCTTCGTTTAATCAACTTTAAGATCCGTTTTAATTAAAACATAAAGAACACTTGGAAATTAAGACTTCTTTAAAACCAAACACTTCTCTCATCTCCCGATTTATGACTTCTAAAACTAAACCTCCGCAACAACAAGGAGCTCGGAGCATGGTGGGCAAGACGACCATCGTCGTCAAGAAAACTCGAACCTACTTCAAAGAAACATTCTTAGAATTTAAACAACAAAGCCATAGGACTTCGAGGTAGTTCGCCTAGTGCAACATAAATCCTCAACTCTTCGTTAGGCATTCGCATCGCAAATTAAGCCCTAACCGGTCTTAGGATTCCGAGGTAGTCGTCCGATACGACATAAACCCTCATATCTTCCAGTGTATTTCGTATGATTCTATCATATAAATATAAGCCCTAATTAATTAAAATCGGCAAGATTAAAACATTAGGTAAACATTAGGACTTTCCTAAATCCAAGCCAAACAATAGGATAGTCGGGAGATCATCGAAGTTCACTTCGAACCCGTAATTTCTCCTACTTTTCTTCCTTTCGAATTCTTAAAATAAAATGTTCCAAACTTGATCCATTCTTTATCGAAATTCCAAATTTCAAATTCTTCGAAAACTTAAACTTCGAAATTCTCGAGAGCAGAATTATTGATTATTATCGAGAGTTTTCTTAGGTTATTCCCGTCACTTAAGATGTAATTAACTATAGGGCTCGCTCTTATAGGGAACTTTAAGAACCCGTGTAATATAAACCCCGTTTAATGTTTTCATATTAAGCGAGGGAATTTGTCAGCTTATAAAATTGGTTCGTAGACCAAACGGATGTCACAAATCTCCTAGTTTATTTAATCAAGCCCCATCATCAAGCAAAGGTGTCTATTCTTCAGGATGTATACACGGCTTCAGGTGCGGTGCTCGTTTATATAAACTATTCGGGATGCGAGATCGGTTCGATTTCATATCTTAAAACTTCTAAACTTAAAATTATTTTCAAAATCAAATATTACTTTTCAAATTATTTATTTAAATTAAAAATGCGCCGACAATTTCTGTAGGCGACCCCCCTTTTTCAAAATACAACACATAACCTAAAAATAATGCCGACAAAATTCTCTCAAAATCTCCTCCCCAATTTCTCCAAAAGTGTAGAAATCTACATTTCTACTCTTAATCTAAGAATCATAAACATTCCTCTAAGTTTTTCTCTCTTTTTCTCTATTGTTTTTCTCTTTTTCTAACATAAATTCGCCATTTTTAAAGAGTGTGGACGAATTTCCAAGAGTCTCCTTAAGCACCCCTTCGAAAAAGCGTCCAAATACGTCGAATATTGGCTCAAAATTGCCAAATGTCGGTTCATGGTCGTCCGGGCTGCCGTCGGCTCGGGTTCGAGGCTGCGTCGGTGGCCTTTTCGGCCATATTTCGGTGGTCTCGGAAAATCTCGCCGTCGGCGAGCAAAGCCGCCGTGCGGCTCCACCGTTTCGCTCCGTTTCGGCTCCGTTTCAACTCCGTTTCGCCCCATTTCAGTTGTGTTGCGTTCGTAACAGATAGCCCTACAAAATAAGAATAAAAACAACCTTTCTTTAAAGTGTAATCTCATTCAAAAATATGCAAGAAGTGTAAAAGAGATTAACCATCAAAAGACTTATCGAAAGGTGTCAGGGCGGAATTTCATTTCTTGCTCATTTTTGCTCCAAATTGCACCGTTTTTTCTTCCTTTTGCTCCAATAACCATTTCTTGTATCTAAAACCAAAAAACATACAAAATACATTCCTTTAAAGTGTAATATCATCAAAAATAAGTAAAATGATATAACAAAAAGCGTATATATTTTAGGCATGTCACCCATACAATTTTAAAGCCTACCTATTTAGGGAATTCATCTACATAGCCAGTCTTTATATCTTTGGATTCGACTCAATCACAAAAAAAACCTGAATTGAATGATGAACATGATAAAATTATTGAACTAAGACTTGAAAGAGAATTTGAGGATATATTTCAAAAGAACTTTGAGTTGAGAAAAGAGGATAAGGATATTGGAAGACCATTGGAAGAAATTCCTAAGGAATTAGAAAAACCTATTTTCTCAAGTAAGATAGATCCTCCATCATTTAATAATTATAAAGGGGAAGAATTGGAAGATAATTTGAAACAGAAGAGTAATATAAAAGAATTTAATCCTGAATCAGAATTATCTAAAGAGAATCTGATCCAAAATTTGGGAGATATTGAAGTATCTTATAAAGATCCATTTATTATAAATTTCAAGGATGATAGTAATATGCAAATTCAGAAAATCAATAGAAGAATATTGGATCTAGAAAGAAATATGAGGAACAATTATATAAATCAAACTGAAAATGAAGTGCTAAATGAAAAATTAAAATTTGAAGATTTTATAGGAATCCCTGGATCTGGAAATGATTGGGCGATTGATCGAGGATTACTTAATTGGAATTTTGATCCAGAAGGAATCATTTGTCGAGCCCGCGACGTTAAAACCAAGCGCTTTATGGGAGACAACCCATAGTTATCAGTGTGCTTTAATTTAGTGTGCTTAAGAGTCATGATTGTTTATGTTTATGTTTTGAGCTTGCTTTAGTGTGGATTAGATTTGTGAGGTTATGCTTGGTCTTGACTAAATTTGTATATGACTTCTGGTGGTAGTAGGCTGACGAGTCTGTTATAACTCAGTTCTCAACTAGAGCTGAGCATTACCTTAAAGCATGTAGAGTTTAGACTTGGACCACTCCATGTCAACTACGTTACTTCCTTTAACCGACTTTTTTTTCACCGAGTAAGGTCGCGAACTTATTTAGTAAACAAAATATAGATGAACCGCACTACTTTTATTAATACACCCACGTTATTAGTGTAGTTTCTTCTGTTAGAAATTGAAAGTAAGGAGGGAAAATGTGAGTAGAAAAGGAGATCAAATTAACCTCAATTGATATTTCTTTATGAATATGCGAGTCTAGGTATTTTAGTTTGTGTGTTTGTGTTTGTGCTCGTGTTACAATAATTTAGAGATTTGAAGAACACTTAAATATATTCCCATGCCAATGTTTATCTTGCTTGTTAGACCTTTCTTTAGTTTAATTTTATTCTAGCATGTTTTAGTTTAGATTTACTTTCTGTTGCAAATTATTCTGTCCAGATGAATACATGTATATGTTATTGATAGACAATTGTGGTAGATAGAATTTCTGAACTATTTTTCTTCCTGCTTATATTTTGTGTGATGAATGCTATACATATTCAAATTCAAGTTTGGGGATAGGAAGAAAAATATATTTTAAAGTTAGTATACTTTCTTTTTAGTTTAATATTATTGTACGCATGTTTTAGGCTAGATTTACCTTCTCCTGCAATCATTCTATCCTGATTATGCATGTATTTAAATTTGATAAGATGTTGTAGTAGTTAGTAGATTTAACTTTTATTTTTCTTCCTCCTACATTTTATGGAATGAATTGCAAAATATTTTAAAATTCAAGTTTGGGGGGAATGAAAAACAATTTTCAAAAACTTAAATTTTATTTGTCCTCAAAAATGCTATAAATAAATTTGATTTTTGATTGAAAAATAATTATGTGTATGAACTTATATTAGGGAAATAAAATTTTGAATATAGAAATAAGTAAGAGAATTTAGTTAAAATTTATAGTAGTGATGAAAAATTTAAAGTTAATTTTTCTTAGTGAAGAAATGATAAATATTGTGTAACCATATTTAGTAAGAAAAGTTGTATTTTTAGAAAAATAGAAGGATTAGACTTTTATTTTTAATATTTAAATTTCTATTATTGAAAAATAATTTTCAAAACTGTTATTATATTTCTAAGTAAAAGATATATATCTACCTTATGCTTTAGGAAAGGAAGGGTGGAATTCAAAATTATTAAAGGCCTATCCAGATATAGTAATCCTTGCCTAAAAAAGAAAAAAAAAAAGAAAAAAAAGAAAGAAAGAAAAGGAAAAGAAAAAGAAAAAGAAAAAAAAAGAAAGAAAAAAAAGAGTATATTATGTGAAAAAGGAAGGAGAAGCTTGAGGATTAAAAGGTCTAATCAAAAATTGGTTTCACACCTGAGCTTTTTAAAATATAAGATTTGAGAAAACCTTAAGCTTTAAAATATAATATAGTTAGTATAATTATTTTTAATAAAGATTTTTAAGTAAAGAAAATAAAATGCCTAACCCCTATATTTTGAAAATTTTACAAGCATTTCTGAATTAGATAGCAACACATAATTTCATACTCTTTCATCTAAGAGATTTCTAAACTTTAAATTGGTCTCATTTACTAAAATTTTTTCTAAATTGGACTACTATATTTCTAGAACAAAATTTTAGAAACTCCTAAATAAACTCATACACATGATTTGTTTATGTGGTTTTACATGATTATAGTGTTACTTGAGGACAATTAACATTTAAGTTTGAGAGATTTTTATCCATGAAAAAAGGAACCTATTTTTAGTGTTCATTTCATGCCCACTTTATGCATATTTTTAATGATATTACACTATAAAGGAAGGTATTTTGCACAATTTTGCATATTTTTGTCTTCAAGTATAAAAATATGATTTTATAGAAAATGAAGCAAAAACTATGCAATTTTGAGCCAAAATAAGCAAAGGAAGAAGATTTTAACTTAAGTACATATCGATATGTCTTTCTACGCTTAATATATTTTATTTCTCACATGTTCTTGGATGAAATTATACTTTTGAGAAAGGTTGTTTTTATGTCTATCTTGTAGGTGAAGATCTTAGGAACGCAACGCAACTGAAATGGGCCGAAACGGAGTTGAAACGGAGCCAAACTGAGCAAAACAGTGGAGCTGCGCACAGGGTGACGCCTAGGCGCCAAACCGGGCGCCCAGGTGCCAGTGACGACGAGAAAACGGTGCCTAGGCGCCAGAATCAAGGCCTAGGCGCCAGAATCATCCAGAAAAGGTTATGGACGGATTTTTGACGACTTTAGGAGTTATTTTGACGGTGTTAAGTAGTTTCTAGACCTTCTAGAAGCCTGAAAGTTATTCATAATATATAGGACATGTGATACAATGAATCTAAACACATTGGAGCGGTTTAAATCACGAAGAGGTACGAGCCAAAGTGAAGAGATGCGAAGAACTGGACGCGGTGTCCTGCCCCTAGGCGCCAAATTCCAGTGCCTAGGCGCCAGACACACCTTCTAGAAGATTCATTGAACATGGATATGTTTTGAAGAGGTGCCTCAAGGCAACCCTTGAAGCCTATAAATAGGAGGCCACTCCTTCAGATAAAATCGTACCCTATAGTCTCTTTCTTCCCCCCTTAGTCATTTTAGTCATTTAGAGTTATGAAGATGTAGATTTTTACATCTCATGGAGAGATTGGTGAGGGATTTTGAGATATTTATGTAAGGGATGTACGAGCGTCGCATGGATCAGTGGGAAACTTTGGTGGAGAGATCTTCTTCTTTCTTTCGGAAGGAAAAAGCTAAGTATTGTGTTCTTCATTCTCTTGTAATTGTTGTAAATACTTTCTAGTGGTTTTTCTTTGTTTTAAACCAAGTTTTCTGTCGTGAATTATCCATGTTTCGTAAGTGATTTCCTTTACTCTTTCTTTTAGATGAAGTAGTGGCATGTGTAGGAAAATTATTTTTATGATAAAATTAACTATTAAATGCTTCTGGGAGACAGATAGTTGCATAAATATAATAGAATACTATTGAAATAAGTTTCTTGTTGGCACTTAATTTATTACATAGTTCTATCAATTCTTTTACTTCTTATGTCATTATTTTCCATTACTTTTATTTTGTAATGAAATAGATGCATGTTTAGGAATTAAGATTTGCTTAGATATTCTCTTATTAAATTATAGTGATGATATTCATACTGGATCTTCATTTACTTTACAAATTGATCACTTGTATTGTTAAAATCTGTTGAAGAATTCTGAGACCTAGAAGGAGATGAATTCTTAACTAGTAGATATCACATGAATCCTTGGGTAATCGAAGGCCTTGTACGGGTTATTCAAGGTGAAGTGTAAATAAATATGGAGATATGATTTATTGGGAGCAAAATTGATTAGTTTTTAGAGTGACAGACTAAATTCTAATAATTTGATCGATAGAAAGGGAACGGGTCACTGGTAGGGCCGACCATAGCCACCCTTGGACATCTAGTAGTGTGAGCCTCAGATTAACCCATTCTACTAATAAAACATCCCGAACCGATCTATAGATTAACCTGATGTTCTTTGTGCTCGGACCAAAGGGTAAAGAATAGGAATGCTTCTATTCGGCACTACTACATTAATTCTAAGCATATCTTTCTTACACATTATCTATGTAATTGCAAGAGAAAGGTAATTTTTAATATCTCGAATTTATCCAAACCAATTTATCCATAAGTTATCTTTTTATTTAAGAACGTTATTTAGGATTAGTTATTAGAAAACTCATTTTAATCAACATTCTAAATTTAGGCCTTATATAAATAGACTAGAATTAGCCTAAAGGATTTCTTACCTCGCTTCTCTGTGGGATCGATATTGGGGTTATAAAAGAAAACCCTATATTACTTGAAACGATACGTATACTTGCGTAGTACCCCTAGTGTGTAAAATATTTTCTAAAATTTTACAACATTTTGATTTTATACACTAGCCGCTATTTATAAATTGGGTCAAGTTTTTGACCACCTTTTGGAAGCGAATATTATTGCGTTATTGCGGGTCGGGTCACCAGGCTCCAGTACTATCAGTCAGGTAGGCAATGATCATGTCCAAATCTTCCTCAGATGGAGATAAACCTGAGTAATAACACTCAATGTTTGGCGGCATGTCATAGAAAATATTGATGCGTTCAGGAGTGAATCCTACTCCAAATCCTCGAACGAAAATCTCGTATTCCTCCGCATCCACAAAATTAGCATAAAATTCTCTAACCAGAGGGATAACGACAACAACAGTGAAATAGCAAAATCGTCGCCAGTTGAGTGCAACGGTTGTCTCATCAATTCTTCCTCCAGGATTATAAAAACTTCGCTCTGAGATAAACTTCCGAGTTGTAGCAAAATCATTATATCAGAAATGTACAGCAACAGTGACGAACTTGCTACGATCAAAGTTTTCTCGATCATTTCCTCGCTTAGATTTGGGTGTCATCTAAACGTGAAAGAAAAACACAAAATAAATTCAAAGGATCTAGAAAAATAAACTAATTTAACCTTTTCAAACTTGAAATAGCTTAAACACTCATGGATTTAACCTTAAAAAATTAAAATTTTTCTCAAAATTTTAGTTTTTCTAGATGAGAGCAAAATCCATGGTGAAAATAAAAAATAATGAGTTTGGAATATAGATCTGACCTCGAGATGAAGAAATCGGGTGATTTCAAGCCAAAAAACTTGAAAATCCTGCTCTAAATGGGATTTCTAGGTGGTATTTTCGCTAAATACTGTGGAGAAGGAAGCTGAGACGTCAAAAATGGCGTGCCTAGGCGCGAATTCTGGCGCCTAGGCGCCGAATTCTGGCGCCTAGGCGCCATACTCACATTTCTAAAAATTCGATTTAAATTAAATATTTTCCACCAAATCTTATCAAATTTGACTCCTAATTACTCTTATGAGAGTATTTATCCATTTTATAACCTCCAAATATTTTCACAATCAATTTAAAATGAAAGTATAGATCCACATAAATATATCCAAATTCAATTATCATTAAAATTCATATTATTAAACTAAAATAATCATTAAAAATTAATTAAAAATCAGAAAATTATAAATTCTCCTCTGATGTTTTAATTGATCTATTAGTGAGGTAGTAGCAAATTTTCAAAGTCAGTTGAGTTGAAAGAATTTTGAAGTTGAGGTCCTTAATGGGTAAAAGGATAATTTTGGAAATTTTTACCCTAATTAAGATTTAGAACCAAAGGGTAAGTGGAAAATGTTGATCCTAATTAAACTCTTGGAATGATTAAAACATAAAGGGTCAAGTAGTACGAACCCACTCACATTATTTTCTATCAAAGGGTAACTCTCCTCTTAGATACTCATCATTAAGATCAAAATGAGTCTCTAATCCTCGCATTTGATTTTGTGCAGATATAATATCATCTTGCTGAATGATTAACTTCTCCCAAACAGTGTCTAAAGCAGAAGTACCAGATGTGGAAGACCAAGAGGTTGAAGCTGAAGTTGAAGTAGAAGGAATGTTACAATCTCCACTCTTGGATCTAGAACCAGTATGCTTTCTATAAATCTCTAAATTTGTTTTTCCAATGGGCTTATGATGTGGCAAAATTTCCTATCATGGCTCATACTTAACTCCAGATTCTATGTACATGGTGGAACCCATACCTCAAGTTGTTCCTCCTTTAAAGGAAATAATTATGTCTTGTAAATGAGAGAGACAATATCTATATATTTCCTCATTTGAATGCAATAATTGAAGGTGGCTCTCTCCCAGGTTACCTCACTAAAAGGGTTAGTTGGAAGAATTCTACCATAAATAAAGTAATGCCAGGCATGAGAATGAACGTTAAATTTTGAAAGAGAAAAGTTTACCCGACGTTCATTCTTAATATTTGAAACTCCATATCCGTCAACCAAAAATCCAATAATCTCATCAAGATCAGCATTAGTGGGATTAAATTTTGAATAGACGCAAGTTCGAACACTATGCAGCTTGTAAATATGATTAATCCGAATAGGACTACTATCTATACTACCCTCTCATAAACACTAAATCATCAGATTCATCAGGCAGGTTGGCATAAAAATCACAAACCACGGAAATCACAACAACGAAAATGAAATAGTAGAAGTTTTCCCATTGTCGTTCAACAATCAAATATTCAATAGTACCTCCAATACAAAGAAAAATTCCTCTACAATAAATTTCTTAGAATGCATATCTCCATATCTGTCCTGAGCTTTCAAACTAGCGAATTTCTCATTATCAAAACTAGTTTGTCCTCTACCCCTCATCATCTTAGGATCCATGTCAAAACTAAAAAAAAATCAATAATATTTGCAATAAATTCAAAGTGTAACTTCATAAGGCTCCTACAAACACATTCTAAACCAAATATGCATTCAACCATGAATTTCTAACTATTTCATTAAAATTTCAATTTTTTGGCCTAACTATCACTTCGAAGAAATCCATGGTGAAATTAAAAATTTTCTAAGTCAAAATGTAGATCTTACATAAAGAAGATGAAATCTAGAGTTTGAAGCTCTAACTCCAAGCCAATCAAGCACAAATTCAAAATCTAGGGGGGGGGGCAAGTTGCAAAATAGGGGAGGAAGAAGACAATCCAGGGGAAAAAATGGTGAGAACTGGCAGTCCAAGTGCTTAATAGTGTAACCAGTTCAGTTCAGCGTTATAACATCTAGTCTTGTCGTTATTGCGCCATGTATGCGCTGATGAGTGGTGCTATAGTGCCTAATTGTGGCGCTATGGTGTCATTCATACTCATTCAAAATTTTAAAATTTTTGTATTTTTTGAAAGAGAACAGAAAATCTAAGAGTTACAAACTCTAATATTCAAGTTTTAACGACCATTTTGAAAGTTATTGAGTTTGTCGTCATTCCCAAATTTAGTGCACAACTACCAATCCAATCATTGAAATACACAAAGCCAACTTTTAACAACAAAAATGAGCTTATTTTCTTATATTAATAATAAGTTCAATACAAAGGACACAACATAGACTTAGGGTCTGTTTGGGGCAGCTGCAACTTATCCAACTTCTGCTGATAAGCAGCTTATTCTGATAATCTGCTGATACGCAGCTGATCTGGATAAGCTGTTTTTCTATTTGGTTTGAGTTTTTGCAGAACAGCTGATTTGCAGCTGTTTGTGAATAAATGAATGTTACGCCCCTGAAATGAATAAGCTGTTAATCTGTTTGGTTTGTTCGGTTTTAAAACAGCTTATTTGTGACTGTTTGTAGAAAAATTACAATTTTTGCTCCTCTTTATTAATAAAATTTTATTAAGATATAAAATCTTATTTCAAATTTAAAAAATATATATTTTTTAAAATATAAACATTTTACTTTTTTATAAAGACCAAACATGGGTTCAAATCAGTTTCACATGGGTTCAAATCAGTTTCACAAAGCGCAAATTGAATAGCTAGTCCTCTAATCCTGGAGGTTATCATCTGGGATGCAGGTTTGTATAAATGAACATATCTATTTTGAGGAATATGATGTAAATTTTGACATATGCATATACCACACAAACAGCAGTATTTAAACTGTAAATTGAAATAAGATAAAAAATTTACACAGACATTACAATTAACCAGAAAAGGGACACAACAAATTACATGGTTCGGTCGAATTGACCTACATCCACGGGGAAAGAGCATTACTTCTTTATTACTGTAATGAAAAATGATTTACATGAAGCTCTACAAATTCAAACTGAGCCACCAGCTATCAACTTTACAATGGTTTACTGTACCATAAAATTATGTAATTTTCAGGTGGATCATTTACCTATTGGTTGTTTGAGATGCTTTCAGTTCTTTTGTGGTTTCAGTGCTTTGGTACTATAAGTCATCTCTTTCTTTGCGCTTCTCGATTTATCTATTTTTGGTATAAACCCTCTAATTTTATTACAAATACATTAGTTTTAATGTTTTATTAATAATTGCATTTCCTTTTTCTTTTTCTTCAATTGAGAAAAAAATTTTATGTAGAGTATTATGAGTAATGTTGGTTCTTTTTTTAAATATATCTATGTTAATTTATTTTGAGCTCTTACAAATATCTTCATTTAGATGTTAGATCAGTAATTGTATTTTCTCTTCCTGTTCCTCAGATTGGGTAAACATTTTATGAAGAGAATTATGAGCAGTGTTGGTTCTTTCAAAAATATATTCAGGGAAAGTTGTTTGAGCTGTTGCAAATATCTTAATTTATGTATTAAATCAGTAATTGCATTTACATTTTCTCTTCTTAAATCTGAAAAAACATTTTATGAAGAGTATTACAAGCAATGTTGGTTCTTTTTAAAATATATTTATGATTATTTGTTTTGAACTCTTGAAAATATCTCAGTTAGATGTTAGATCAATAAGTGCATTTCACTTTCCTCTTCTTCAAACTGTGAAAGCATTTTATTGAGATAATCATGAGCAGTGTTGCTTCTTTTGAAAAAATATCCATGAAAAAATGTTTTGAGTTGTTGCAATTATCATAGTTTACTTATTAGATTAGTAATTTCATTTCCATTTCCTCGTATTCAATTTGGAAAATCATTTTATAAGGAGTATTGCGAGCGCTGTTGGTTCTTTTGAAATATATCCAAGAAAAGTTATTTTGAACCGTTGCAAATATCTCAGTTTATATGTTAGATCATTAATTGCATTTCCCTTTCCTCTTCTTCAATCTGGAAAAGCATTTCATGGAGAATATTATGAGTGTTGTTGGTTATTTTTAATATATATCCATGAGAATTTTTTTGAACTATTGCAATTATCTTAGTTTAAATGTTAAATCACTAATTACATTTCTTTTTTAACATCTTTTAACTGACAAAGCATTATTTGAATAGAATAATGAGCAGTGTTAGTTTTTTGAAAATATATCCAGCTATTGCAAATATCTCAATGTACTTATTCGATCAGTAAACGTATTTCCCTTTCCATTTCTTCAATTTGGAAAAACAACATTTATCGAGAGTGTTACAAGCACTGTTGATTCTTTTTGAAATATATCAATGAGAATTTATTTTGTGCTAAAGCAAGTATATTAGTTTAGATGTTAGATCAATAAGTGCATGTCATTTTCCTCTTCTTGAAACTAATATATATATATATATATATATATATATATATATATATATATATATATATATATATATTATGAAGAGAATTATAAACGATATTGGTTCTTTCACAAATATATCTAGGAAAAACAGAGGTTGCTGATTTTTTAAGAAGTGTTAGTGATTTTGTATTTTATAGAGAGTACTATGAGTACTGTTGGTTCTTCTTAAAAAAATATACATGAAAAATTATTTTGAGTTTGTGCAAATATATTTGTTTAGATGTTAGATCAGTAATCGCATTTCACTTTCTTTTTTTTTCAATCTAATAAAATATTATTTTGAGCAAATGAAAATATCAAAGTGTAGATGTCAGATCAGTGCAATTGTCTGTTGCATTGATGATTTTGAATTTTTAAACTACGATACATTTCATAATTGGAATGTCTAGCATAGTAATGATGAAAATTAAAATCGAAGGGCTTAATCGACCACTAATTGTCAATTGCATAATTGATAATTAATATATGCACAAATACTACTCGGTCTTAGATTATGCATGTCACTGTTTGCCACATATGCAATATAGACTTGAAACCTATATAATAAAATTAGTGATCTTAGATGGAGTCTTCTTTGATTGATTTATCTCACTGAGCTCTAAGGGTGTGTTTGGGGCATCGTTACTGATTTAACATTTAAACTGAGATTTTAGTGCAGCATGACCTCTTTCTGTTAGTATGTTATAAGTAATTTGAAAACTGCCGTTATTCTGATATATTACATATATAAGGATAAAATAATTATTTTCATTAGAAACAACTATAATACAACAAATTATCAAAACAAACTCCTACTTTTCCGATAACAACTTTTTGATAGTTAGTGAGAAGCTACTTCTTCAAGAAATAGCTTTAAAACAACAACCGCTCCAAATACACCCTAAGCGATGTGGTAACAAAGCTACCTCAAATAGATTAGATTAATATAATATTTCCATTATTATTTGATTACGATGGTGTGAGATAACTAATATCTTACTAGTTACTTAATATTTAAGAAATGTAATTAAATATTATAATTAATTTAATCTAAATAATTCACATTTAATTACTATTAAACCTTTAATTGAAGCACATGAGCTTTAGATTTAGAATACTTTGTTCATTAGTTCGAAAAATGCAGGGTTAATTTTTTGAGTTCCATGATGTACTTCTGTTTATATTTTTGTCTTGGTATAGATTTTACATAAGTCTTTATCATTTACTTCATTTTCTGATTAAAATTATTATTGTTTAGATTTTAAATTTAAAATAAGAAAGAATAATTTATAGTTACATGCCAAATATTTTTTAAGACTTAATGTTTATTAATAGCATTTAGGCATTAAATGCCTAAATTTAAAATTTAAACAAAGATTTATATAGATGTCACATAGTTCTTATGTAGTTATATGTCTAAGAACTAAGGGTCTGTTTGGGGCAGCTGTAGCTTATCCAACTTATTCAGATAAGTTCGCTTATTCGATAGTCCGTCGATGAGCAATTCGATCCGGATAAGCTGTTTGTCTGTTTGGTTTGAGCGTTTGAAAAACAACTGATTTGCAGCTGTTTGGGGATAAATGACTATTATGCCCCTGAAATGAATAAGCTGTTAAACTGTTTGGTTTATGTGGTTTAATAACAGCTTATCTGCAGCTGTTTGTAGAAAAAAAATTGTTTTCACTATTCTTTATTGTATTATATGATACTAAAGAGTATAGTAAAAATCTAGGGGTGGACAACTGAAAACTATCTCCTCCGGCCAACCCTGGTTCCACCACTTGGCACACTTGCATAAACATGCTCACAAAAATACACACACACACACACACTCATATACGTGAGATTAATAAACACCTCCAACTTAAGTGATACTACAACTCAAAATAGGGATTACTATCAGATATAGACCCAACCTCTTAACATACTCTAACTACATAAAACTACCGTCACTTCTTTATTTTACATTCAAACTTAATTTTTATAAGTTACATCATATATATCTTCAATCTTTTGTCTAATAGATTCAAAAGAATTATATATATCATAGGTAAATTATCAGTAAGATGCAAAAGTTTCACCTATCTTATATATCAATCTAGTTGATTGATATGTTTCAAAGGGAAACAATCATAGATTTATAACCAAATTGACATTTAAACCAGATAATCTACATTGAGGCACATCAGAATGTTTGATATTTAAATCTCTATCACAAACCTATGCATGAGCAATATCGTTGGCAATCGACATTTAAAGCAGATAACCAGAATGTTTGATATCCAAAGGGAAACAAACATAGATTTATAACCAAATATAAACCTCTATACAAAGTTTGATAGCTACACTTGTAACTCCTTGGTTTCATAAACCTATGCATGAGGTTGTATTTCAATTTTAAAAATGTAATCATGTTAAAGATTTGTGTCATATGCATGAAAATGTGAATGTTTTGGTGTTAAACCTGCTCAATTTTTGCTTCCAAACAAGCCCAACAGACTGCACACTGCACAATTACAAAATTTATTCATTTCCCCATCGAAATATCCTTTTACCTGGGTGAGCAAGAGGCTCTTGGCTTCCTTCGCCAGAGAGGTAGGCGCGGGTTCCTTCAGAGGTCGCAGGGGTTTCTGGCGCTGAATCCTTTGGCTGAGAGGAACGGCGGGACAAGGTTGTTCGGCTTCGTTCGACAGCGATGAGGGTAGCAGGGGCATCGGGCGGCCTTCCTACTGTGCGCTAGGTATTGGGCAGCGGCGAATGGGAGATGCAAATGAGATAAGGGTTACGGAGGTAATTTGAAGCCCCTAAACGCGACGAAAAAGCGGACTGCGGGGGTCCCCCCGCGGTCGGCGTGTAACACAAAATGAAAACGGAGTTTCCAAATAAGCTGTCAAAAAGCGCAATTCAAACAGTGCTGCAGCGTTTTCAAAAACGCCCCCGCACTTCTAAGCTGTCCCAAACGGGCGCTAAGTTTCATTACAATAAAAAGATAATTGATAAGATCTTCCATGGATCGAATGTCTCTGAGAAGAATACACGTCACCAGACAGAAGTCTACGAAAATAAACAAAGATACTTGGAGGACGACCAGATGACAATAGTCAACTGACTGAAAACTGATCGAGCAACCAACCAAGGGTCAACCAACCCAAAAGCCGGTAGAACATAGGTTAATCGACTCAGAGACTGCTCAAGTAGAGGCTGACGAACAAGAAGACGATTTGCCGAATATTCATCAATTGCATGTCATGAAACCGATTGATTGAGAGCCGATCAATTAAAGAGGGTCAAGAGTGTAATTGAAATATCATAATAATTCTAGCCCAATATAAATAGAAGAGAATTAAATGTAATATAGATTGTTAAAACCACATTCAAATATACCTCAACACCCTCTCATTCTCACGCTCTATTCCTCAAATATGATTCACAGAGAAATTTGAGTTCATATTTACTTTATAATATTTTACTGATTTATACAGGAAAATATATATTTTATCTTTAATAAAATAATAATAATAACAATTTGGATGTGATATTAAATATTTGACTTCTAAGTACTAAACTATAAATATTTATATTTTCAACAATTAAATACAAAAAAATTAGGAAGATTTACGTAAAAACGACTCAATTCTATATATTTACATCTCTAACATCTTAACTTCAAATTTCACATACACAACATCTTATATATGAATTAAGAGATGCATTTTATTTTTTCAAATTTAAAATGGTGGTGCTTAAAAATTTTGATGTGATGTAAAAGATTTAAATATAAATGTAAAAATTGAAGTTTAGGTCCGATTATGTAAATTCATCGATTTGGGTGGCAAATTTCTAAATGCCACTAAAATTTAAATGTTATATATATATAAAAATTAGGGTTTTATTAAGTTCACTATTTAGGAGTTATTAAGTTGA